>CADCXT010001975.1:0-600000 GCA_902806775.1 Microtus agrestis
TGGTCTGGTCTTCCCTACCACCAAGGAAAGGAGTGCCTGCTGACAAAACCAGCTACACCACTCTGCATGGTGTCACCCAGCCCCCAGAATCCAGGGAGACCCGGCTGACATAAGGGCCAGGATGTGCTCCATGTACCTGAAACCAGCTCGCCTCACCCTGGCTACCCCACCTGTCCAGGAGCACAAATGCTAAACTGCTTCTGCAGCTTGAACTCTGGTCTGCTTTGGAGCTGAGTTGCAGACTAAACATCAGACTGCTTTAAACCTTGGGACACAGAACTCATTTTAATTAAAATATTAACCTCTCTTCACTTAAGAAGGGGGAAAATTGGGGGTTCCTGTGACTGTTGCCCAGAGGCTGGAACTGGCGATATATGATAACAACAATGTAGGTCATTGTACTCCCACTGAATTTGAGCTAATGATACTTGTAACTGCTTATAGATAATGGGTAAAGTCTGACACATGTTGTAAAGTGTTTGGTTTTAATGCATAGGTTTAAAATTTTGGATTTTGAGCCCTTTTACACTGCCCTAATTTTTTTGGCAGGCAGCACACGTAACTTTATGTGGAGTAGGCACTTAGGAATGTGGTCATTCCATAGGCCAGACTAAAAGGTGAATACTGGGTTGGGAAAAAGCCCTTTCTTCTTATCTGGAGATGGAGTTACTGGTGCCAAAACTATATCATTATATCTTTTGTTTGAGGAGCTCTTCAGAGTCTTTTCATTAATGACAGACGCAGGGACCCAATGACGGGAGTTAATGTGGATCCTCGCCTGAAGAGCACACCATACAGAGGTTGTAGAAACCGGCTCAACATGGCATGGTTCAGGTATGAGGGTGCTCTCCACATGGCCTAAGACAGGGTACCCTGTGATCTGCTTACTTTAATCCTGCTAGATGCCTTTTACTTGAGGAGCTCCAAGGACGGGCGACTTATGGCAGGATAATCCCCCAACCTAAGGCAGGGCCCTGGGAACCCTAGGAAGGGTAAGGAAAAAAAAAAAAAAAGGCCTGGTCCCCACTTGACCTAGTAGTCATCGGGCACCCCTCTGTTCCCAGGAGAGAGGGATCACTTCACCACCCGAGAGGAGGGTCTCTCCTTGTCTCAGTCCCTTCTCCTTTGCTCTGACACCATGGTTGACTCTGACTGGTGCTCTCCACTTGATAGCTGCCTGCCTTTGTATGGGAGGGGGGAGGGGATCTGTTGGGAGCTGTTTCCCCCTAGAGATCATTGCAGGAACCATCGCCCTGGGGAGACTATGGGGAACCCCCACACCCATGGTTGTACTGGGATTGGTTCTGTTGCCCCACACCCAGTTGAAGCTGTTAATGGAGAAAAATAAAATAAATAAATAAATAAATAAAAAAAAGCTACTACTAGTTTTGAATGTTTTGCATTGGATCATATTTTTGTATACTGTAAAAAATTTGTATATTGATACAAATTTGAAATGAATTTTGTTAGAATATACTGTACATACCTAATTAACTCATTTAACAATGTAATAAAAATTTTTATATATTAAAAAAAAAAACAATGTCTAAGATCATCTTTGGAAATGTATATCCTCGAGTTGAATTGCTGGATCACATCATAATTCTGTATTTCTTCATATGAGGACACTCCATATTGTTTTCCAAAATAGTTACACTAATTTACATTCTCACTAACAATGTAGCAATATGTACTTTGGCCCATATCCTATCCAATATTTTCTATTATTTGTCTTTTTGATAATAACCATTCTAGTAGATACTGTATTATACCTCATTATAGTTTTAATGTGATAGGTAGAAATACATCTGTTGTTTCTAAATAGAGTTTTCTTCCTTAAGATTGTCTTAAAGATTCTCTAGATGCCTCTCAGCTGAAAAATGTGACAAAGAAAATGTAATACATGTACACAATGGAGCATTATTCAGATGTAAAAAAAATAACATATACATGCAAATGGATGGAAGTAGAAAAAAGCATCCTGGGTGAGGTAACTCAAACCCAGAAAGATAACACAGAATGTACTCACTCATAAGTAGATACTAGATGTAAAGCAAAGGATAATCATGTTTCAATCCTCAGCTTCCCAGAAGCTGGTAACAAGGAGGACTCTAAGACACAAAAATCACCCTCTTAAGAAGAAATGGATGAGAGCTTCTGGGTAAACTGAGGAGGGGACAGTAGAGGGGAAGTGATGGAGAATGGGAACAGGAGGGAACAGGATGACCAGGTTGGGAAAGGAATGAAGAGGGAGAGCAAAGAAAGAGACATCTTGATAGAGGGAGCCATGTAGGGTTAGAAAGGAACCTGGGGCTAGGGAAATTCCTAGGAACCCAAAAGTATGACCCCAACTAAGACTCTTAGTAATAGTGGAGAGGAACCCTGAACTGACATTCCCCTGTAATCAGATTGTTGATTATCCTATCATTATAGAACCTTCATCCAGTAACTGATGGAAGCAGATGCAGAGATTCACAGTTAAGCACAAAGCTGAGTGTCCAGTTGAAGAGAGGGAGGAATGATAATATGAGCAAGGTGGGGATCAAGATTATGTTGGGGAAACCCACAGAGACAGCTAACTGGAGTTTGTGAGATTTCATGGACTCTAGACTGACGGTTTGGGAACTTGAATAGGACCGAATTAGGTCCTCTTCACGTTGGACAGTTGTGAGGCTTTGCCTGTATGTGAGACCCCTGGCAGTGGGACCAGGGCCTATATCTGGTGCATGCACTGGCTTTTTGTACTACGTTCTTGGTAGTGGGATGCCTTGCTCAGCCTTGATTCAGAGGGGAGGCACTTGGTCCTGCCTCAACTTAAAGAGTCAGGCTTTGTTGTCTCCTCATGGGAGGCCTTACCCTTTCTGAGGAGTGGATTGGGGGGGTTGGAGGGGATGGTTGGGGGAGTAGGAAGAGGGAGGGGAAACTGTGGTTGTTAGGCAAAATGAATATAAAATTTTCTCAGGTCAACATTACCTGTTAAATTATTTTAATAATTGCAAATAACTAGAAAATTCACTCTTAAAATCCAAAGGCCTGCAAGAGGGAGAAGAAAACAAAACAATTTGACGAACCACAACAAGAAATCTGGAAACATATTGTGATGTTCTTAAGGTCAGGTCCTTGTTGAATCTCATTTTTAAAATGCAAATTTATTTTTCCCTTTGTAGACCTCAAGATCTCCGGGAAAAAACTACAAAAAAGTTATTTTTACCAATTTAGAAAAACAAAATACAACAATAGAGTTTCAAATGTATTTTACAATTTTAGGAAAAGTAAAACTTAACATTAGAATGTCATGTGTATAACCTGTATAAGAAGGAATTAACTACAAGGAAAATGTGGAACTTATGATTCCATAAGGGTCAAATGCAGGCACCTGTAAGAGTTTTGTTTCAATGAGAAATTTAATGTGGTGTAACATTTTACCAGAAATAACTTAAAATAATTTTAATTTATGTTTGTGGGGGAATTTGGAATATATTTTCTCTTTAGCTTATCTTTAATTTTATCAAAGCTTTTTTTATTTGAAAATTCTATTTAAATGAAACTATTTTCTTAGTCCTGTGCATAACACCAATTTAAATACTAACATTTAGCCATTTTTTAAAACTCTATTAGACATTCAATCCTGGCCTCTCACTTGGTTCAGCACTTTAAGAAAAAATATTGAATAAGATGTTGCCTTCTCTATCCTTTGTTTCAACAAGAAATTAGAGTATAGGGGGAACTGAGGGAGAGAACAGGCAATGGGGGGCACTGGATTCAATGAAGCTACATGAGAGGCTTGTATGACACTGCCATAATGAACCTCATAATTCTGTTCAATAACTATATTATAAGAAAAATAAGTAAGACATATAAAATGAAAATAATTCTATGCATGAAAAGGAAAAGAAATTAGACTCTACTATAACACAAAGTAAGAGTTTCTCACCTCAGAGTTGTTTGAACATGTTGGTGGAGAAGAGGAAAGTGATGCGTCCTGGAGTTATATTGAAGAACAGACCTAGGAAATTTAATAAATGATGACTGGAAAGAGCACAGTCACAAATTCAACAAAGATGACTAAGGTCAAAACACGTGGGAGCAAAGAGGTGAAAAGCAAACTGAACAGATGTCTGGCTTTTAACAAAAATTTGTTTACTGTAGCAGGACTTTTGGGGGGGGGCTAACCAACCAGCTCCCAAATCATGACATGGAGACTTAATGTTAGTTATGAATGCTTGTCTTTATCTTATGCTCATTGCTTGTTAGCTCTTATAACATAACCTATTTCTCTTTATCTATGTTTGACTCAGGGCTATTTTCCTTTCCTTCTGTGTATCTTATTTTCCCTGCTTCTTGTATCTGGAGGTTGCATGGTTTCTGGCCCCAGGTGTGTTCCCTCCTTCTGCCTCATTTTCTTTCCCTCCTTCTTCTTTCCTATTGAACCTATATTCTCTGTGCCTGTCAGCCCTGGCTAGCCCTCTTCTGACCACCTTTGGTCATTCAGCTTTTAATTACACTAATCCTTTGCCTTAGGCAGACAAGGAGAAACAAATGCTGCACATCTTATAGTTAACAAAGACAGCAGAAACAAACGCAACACATCTTTGCCTAGTTAAAATAATAGTACACAATAGTTTACATAGGGCTTTGTGAAATAGTCAATGGGCTTTGGGTTTCTACAATGTTTTTTAATTAGATATAGAACTGAACACATACACACACAGACACACACTTGATGTGGTGTTTCTCTGAGTAATAGTTCTGGCCATCCTGGAACTCTCTTTGCACCACTAGGCTGTCCCCAGCGTCATAGAGATTTGTCTCCCGCTGACTTCTGAATGTTAGGATTAAAAGCATATGCCACCATGCCCAACTGAAACAGATTTTATTAAAAAACACCATATAATTACAAATCATTTAAAGGTTTTGAAGGTAAGTATAGAATTTTTTTTTGGTTGCATCTATAAGGTGTCTAAATTCTTTAAAATATATCGCTTTTCTTATGGCTAATCAGGATTTGAATGAAATGTTGAAAGAACAACTGTAAGAGATTCTCTATTTTCCTTCCTTGAAACATTCTGCATTAATTCTCTTGAGATATCATAAGGGATGAATTTGGAACAATTGTTAAAAAGCTACTAAACACCTCAGGCCAAACTACTATTATATATTTCAAAGTATCAAATTCCAGCTATCAATTAAAACACTAATGGTAATCTCTAATATGATTAGGTAGATTAGTTCAGTGATTCATATAGTCTGTTTGGTGGTTGATTAGTCTAGAAGATAGGTCAAACTTAGGTCAAGATGGAGACTCTCTAACACTTAAAATTTTTTTATTGTTATGCTGAGATCTCAAAATCTATTGATGCTATTCATATTCTCAGTGTTAAATGTAAATACCTCCTCATGTAGAAAACATGATAAAACTAAAATTATTTCTTTTATAGCATATCTTTATTATAAGACTATAGATAATACTAATGGCAACCCAAACATAATAAGTAAAATATAAATCCTGAGGGCTAATAAATAGGGCTTGTAAGATCAAATTTATAACTTACTGTTATAAACTGCCTGCTTTTCTTGCGGGGTGGAGAGTATTGTTTTTGAGTAAGTGTCTGTTTAAATAGAGGATTAATGCTAACATTCTGTGTGATATAATTCAAAAAAAGCAAAACGCAACTATAAAAGATGCCAGTTCACCTAATGTCCAAATCCCAGTTTTAATTTCAACTTCTGAAAGTAACTTCAGGATGTTATAAGAGAAAGTCAAAGCTCAGGCAAAAAGAAACATAAAGCACTAAATAGTACTGAAGGGTGCTCTGGAAGCAAGAATTTCATTCTATAAAGTTTATATGAATAAAAGAAAGGGTTCAGAGAAAGCAAAGAAAAGAGATTTTTTTCTATTACATTCCTTTTCTTCCCCAATGACTCTAAATTGGGCATAATTTTCAGCCGAGATGCCAGAATATTTATTATTGTATGTGAATGAGCAAATGACACAAGTTCCACAAATAATTAGCAGATTTTACCTGTGAGGAGACCTTTTTTGAACATAAGTTCATAAAGCTTTCTAGTATTTTTATTTTTAGCAAAACAGCATCTAATGACTACATATATAATTGAGCCTATAATGTCAAGTTTTCATGATTACACCAATTTTTGCATTGACAATACTTATGAAGACAGTGGGCTGAAACCTACAGTAAACAGTGGTTTTGTTTTTGACTCTTCTTTTTTTGAATTCAGGTAAAATTGATTAAAGTGATATCATATATAAAAACCATTTTTTGAATTTAGAAGTGAAAGTACCTGTTTCCTGCTTATCCCTACAAAGTTTTTAAGCTACAAGGGAATAGTGATGCTATCTGCATGTCTATTAACTACATGTGTGTTGAAATAAGGAGCAGCGGGGCTGTGTCCCCAACACCCTGGACGCTTGCACGGATAGCTTTACCCGAAATAATTACATGGACACTGTATTCTTTTAAGCATTGCTTGGCCCATTTCTATCATGACTCTTCTAGGCTAACTCTCGCACCTGGACTATGGCATTTCCAACAATGTGAATATAAGCACCCCAAGGTGCGCCTACTGGGAAGATTCCAACCCACATCCATCTTGGGTCAGAGCTCCATCGTGTGTGCCTCAGAGAGCAGAGCTATCCCGTCTGCCCGCTAGACAGGAGCATGGCGTCTCTCTCTGAAGCTTCTGGCTCTGAGAGGAACTGCATGCTTTCTGACCTCACTTCCTCTTCCTCTCAGCATTTTCTTCTGTTTACTCCACCCACCTATGTTCTAACCAATCGGACCAAGCAGTTTATTTATTGCTTAGCCAATGAAATCAACAGATTGATATATGACACTCCCACATCACATGTGTAACCTGAGAAGATTTGGGACATCTTAAGTGCATCATTATTAAACATAGTTAGTGAAAGCTTCCCCCCCACAAGAAAAGATGGAAGTATATCTACCACAATATCTAGCTATACCACTCTAAGGCATATACCCAAAAGGCTCTACATCTTATTTCAGAGATACTTGCTCATCTATGGTTCTTATTACTCTATTCACAATAGACAGAATTTGAAACAGCCTAAATGTCTACCAACTGATGAATGGATAATGAAAAAGTTGTCCATTTACACATTAAAATATTATTTAGATGTGAGATAAATGAAATAATGAAATATGAAGGTAAGTAGATGTATTAGAGACAACCATTCTGAGTGACATGGCTCAGAGCTAGGAAAAAAAATTCCCTCTATTTGAGCATTAGTTTTTAAGATTTACATATGTGTTTTATTTAGAATGTCAAAAGGGATTAAATAGCCAGTAAGGGATCACAGTAGGGGAGATGATATTTGAATTAAGGGGAAGTGGGATACAAGGTTATAAAGGAATTAAGTGGCAATTGCAATAAGAGGGTGAAATGGAAGGGATGGGGGTGTAGGTGCAGAAGGGAATATGGAAAGTGATAACTAGAACTAAAGGCCTTTTAAAAAGCCATATGGAAAACCACTCCTGTAGAAAACTTCCTAAAATATATACATATATAAATAGAGTTATCATGTAAGAGGGAGATAATGCCCCCAACTAGATAATATATGCTACCAAGTAAAACCCCAAGTACCAAGAATAGGTTGGATTATCCTATGTCCTTTTTCAAAGGGTCTGTTATAGCTATTTTTGGTTGTGAGGGTGAGGAGGAATTTGGAGAACATTGGGGAGCAGAAAGAATATGATCAAAATACATTATATGAAAAATAAATAAAAAATGTTTATTTATTAGTACAGCTAGCTATACTAAATCAAAAACAAGAAAGAGATTCCCTATGACTATTAGAAGGAATGAGATATTATTTGACTTATCAATACTACCACCCAGTGACAAACTAGGAGCAATCACAATAACAGATATTTATATGTATCTTATTTTATCACTTTTATTCAAAAGTTGTTTCATACAATATATTTTATCATATTCTTTCTCTTCCTTCAATTCCTTTCAGCTACTCCCTACAACTGACTCAATTTCATATTTCTTCTCTCTCTCAAACACACATTCACACTTGCATACACACAAACACACACACATGCACATGTGCACACCCATGCAAGCACACAAAGTTCCCCCAAAGGCACAGGCCTATTTTGTGTTAACCAACTACTCCTACACATGAGAGCAACCCTGGTGTCTTTGACATAGTCAGTGTCAGCATTGGGAAATCAAAATTTTCTCTCCCCTGAGAACTATCAATGACAAATAGCCTTTTAGAAGGAAGGTAGCTGTGCTCACCACTTTAATACTAATGTCACACACATTGCTCGTTATATGCCCAGAGCTAACTATAGCTAGAAGTTCTTCTTTACAGAAAACAAGTATTCCTTTGTTTTTTCCTAACTTGGATTTGAACTTCTTTCTCCTTTCTTTCAAGATTCAAGTTTCCTGCTTTGTTCTAAGAATTCTGTAGCAGAACATTTTCCATTTAGTAGAAGGTGCATAAGATCATGTAGAGAGGTTATAAGGGCAGGGGCATTCCCATAGAAAAAAACGTTGTATTAATTAAGTGATTACAATCAGTGAAAATGAAGGTATGTCTGGGATGTGCCAAAAAGAAAAAGAAAAATGGAACTTTGTTCTTTCACTTCCAAATTTTATCTAGTTTGGACTTGGGCATGTCTTGTGGGTACTGGCACACTCTGTGAACTCCGATGTGTATCAGTCCTGTTTTGTCTGGAAGACACCATTTCCTTGGAGTTAGATAGAACTCAAATTCATTGTTGACAACGTATACCATAATATGTAGGATCATTATTTGTGCAGGAATTTCAGAGTGCCCACATTTCTGTACACCTAAGGTTGGTATCCCATTAAATACACAAAATAACTCAATAAGGAGAAAGTTATGCCATTAAAACTGTTTTATTCAATTTGGTCATATGTTTTTAGATTTATACCTAATGTATACAGTTCATACAAATGATGCTATTGCATTATGTTAATAAAAATTAAGTAATCAATAAACTAATGTTTATTTTTAATTAAAATACCACTGTGGCATTCATATACTTAATTATGATACTTCAGCTAAAATTAAAATGTACACTATGCCAGAAAATTGGTGTTCATTTAGAGTAGTTACCTGCAATCAATAATGCTATCGTTGCATTTACTTTGAGATAATGTTTAGTCTTTATCTACCTGAAACTGTAAACCCATTTTTATCTGAACCACTTACTTTTATTTGTTTCTAAAGAATATTAGACACATCTGATGTACTTTTGCGTTCTTTTATGGATTTGCCTTTCTCTTTTGCACCATGAAAGAAGCGAGTCTTCAAAGGTTTCAGTCCTGTTCTGCATTTTCCTGTTTCTCTTTAATAGAGCTGGTATACTAAGGCCGATATTCTTTGAATGATGCATACATGCAGGCAATAACTCTCTTGTTTTCATGCTTAAGTAACTTCAGAATGTCTAAGTAAAATGTATCACTGGAAACTTTCAATAAAACTGTGTCGTAACTAAGTGTAACTTATCCAAGCCTATTCTTTTCTTTCTCCAATTCCTTCTTTCTCAGTTATCCTCTCCAGTCCTGTTTCTCCAACTCTATTTTTTATCATTGCCTGAGAATCTTTCAACTTTCAAATGAACCAGACAAATCAGTTCATCATACTTCCCAAAGGCACCGATTTCTGTCTTTCCTTTCTTCTAACTATTGTCCTGTGTTTATCTTTCTGTCTTCCATAGTTCTACTTTTGCTTTTTCACTGTTTTCCAAAATATATACTCTTACCTTTATCACATTTAGTACGACTAATTTCCCTGGTCTACACTGTTACTAGCTCCTTTTTTATTTTTGTCATTTGTTCAAGACATCAGTGGCACTTTATGATTTGACTCCTGACTATAGTAGGAGCATTGTCTCTGGACCTTCTCTCCTTTTCTAAATTTCAGTTAATATGGAAATGTGACACCTCACCCACAAGCATACTGTCTTTGCTTTGTGCCTCCCCTCCCTACTTTTTGTTTTAGGTAATTGTAACTTGTATTAAATCATTTCCTCCCATGGCTAATTCTTACTCAATCTAGAGTTCAAAGTTAAGAGGACAACTCCTCTTGAAGTGCAATTGACCTCTAGGGTCCTTTGAGAATTTCAGAAACTGCTCTGGAATATCCTGCCATGGTCATGTTAGCAAATATTATGACATCAAAATTTCTGAAAATATGTGTGTGTGTGCGTGTGTGTGTGTGTGTGTGTGTGTGTGTGTGTGTGTGAGAGAGAGAGAGAGAGAGAGAGAGAGAGAGAGAGAGAGAGAGAGAGAGAGAGAGAACAATTTGGAAGAAAAATAGTTATCTTCATGACAATAGTCCCAGCCCAAAAAACTGAGTACCCAGGAGACAAAGACAGTTGGGTCAATTTGAGGCCAGCTTGGTCCACATAATGAGTTCTGAGTCAGCTGGGGATACATAGTGAGCCTCTGTCTCAAAAAACACAATATGATGCCATGCTCTCTAATTTAATAAATATTTATTAAATAAGTACAGGCACTATGGTCCACTCTCATGGAATTAACACCTCAGATTTTGTTAACATAGATGGAAAGAATGTTAATATCCGAAAGAAAAAAAAAACTTCTTTCTTCAGAATTCAAACAATGCTGCCCAAGAGAATAGAAATGCTGGAACAAAGCATACGATAGACTTCATTCCAGCATCCCTGCCCATCTCAGGGTGTGAAATGGGGGCAGTGTCACACACAATTGGCAGAAATAGCCATTCACGTAGGCCCTGTTAATCTTTCCATTACTGGGTATAGTCTGAGGATATCAGTACACAGCTGACCCTACCTACACAACTAACTGAATTGCAGCAGTTAAAGTAGCCGAAAATTTAACTTAATTTTTAAATTTGCTCGGATCTAGTTATTTCTATATTTTGCTCATCTATTGGTAGTTATTTCATGTTGCTCTCATTGTGTTAAGTTGGTAAGCTTGAGGTACTTGTATTTCTACTTTGTATCTTTAGGAGTAGAACCTCAACATTTGTACTTTTATGTGTATTTTTTTTTGTCTAGTTTCTACATTGTCAAAAAATCCAGTCTAAATTGTAAGTACAATTAAACCACACTGGTTGGATTGAAACAGATTATTCTGCCATTTTTCTGGATCAAGGAACCATATATCAAATCATGGACTGATCCCACTTATTTATCCTGACTGTGAACTTCATTACTAATATCCTAACTCTGCAAACATCAGTGGTTTCTGATTTGCCAGTGAACCATACTTTGTCATCGCATGAAGAAGACAATGGATGTGGAGGTGGTCTAACAAGGACTTTCTGTTTTCTTCCATATCTGCTTTGCTGACTGCCAGGGATGATCAAACAGACATTTGTAAAAACAGCTGCATGAAAAGATGATAAAAGAGTACTTCTAGTTCTGCAGCTGGCTTTTAACAAAAAAATACAAAATCTGATTCTATTACAATTTCTATGGTCATTCACCTCAAACTTATTTCACAAAGTACTTATTTTTATTAATATTCTTTTTAATGAAACATATTTTCTAGGATTCCCTAGTACTAAACCTTCCACCCAAGAAGAAACTATTTCCTGAGTTTTAGGCTTCTTCCTTAAATTTATGCAGTGAAATTTTACTCTTGGATGTAGTTGGATTGAGAATTGGATCATTTGTGGGGCCATTGTATGACCAGAGGGCCCTTCAGAGATGAACGGATTGATGATTTATTTCAAGAGTGACTTTGTTACTATAGAAATGGTCATAGTTGCTTGTCATACCATATGATAACCTCAAACATGGAATGATACAACCAGAAGTCCTTAACCAGATGACAAGATGTAAATGCCAATCTACTGGAATGCCCAGCCTCAAGAACCATAACCCGAATAAGTCTCTGTGGTGGTTTGAAAAATATAGCTTGCATAGGCCCATAGGGAGTAACACTATCAGGAAGTTTGGCCCTATTGGAGGAAGTGTGGCCTTGTTGGAGGAAATATGTCACTGGAGGTGGGGTTTGAGATTCAGAAGCTCAAGTCACACCCAGTGTCACTGTCACTTCCTGCTACATCTGGGTCTAGATGTAGAACTATTTGTTACATTTCCAGAGCCTTATCTGCCTTCAAGCTGCCATGCTTCTCACCATGATAAAAATGGACTAAACCTCTGAAGAGTAAGTCAGCTCTAGTTAAATGTTTTCCTTTATAAGAGTTGGCATGGCCATGGTGTCTCTTCATAGCAATAGAACATTAAATAAGACTGAAGTTGGTACCAACGACTGGGATATCGCTGTGATAGACTGGACCATAGTTTGGAGTAATATGGAACACTCTGGGACTTTGGAGTAGAAAAACTATCAGGTATTTTAAGTGGGGCTTGATAAGCTATTCTAGTTGGATCATGGAAGGCATTAGTTGTGAGAGTGATTCAAACTGTTGTGTTCTGGCTCGAGAGGCTTCACAGGAGAACAATATTAGTATGTGGCCTAGATTTGTAATTTCGATATTTTGGTGAAGAATGTGGCTTCCCCAAAATGTCTGCCTGACGGTAAATTGAAGAGCTTTGCAGTAACAGTATTATCAGAAAAGATTTCCCAACAGCCTAGTATGGACTTGTGTCAAGTGCTTATTTGTGGCCAGTCTTGGGCAGACCTATAATTAAAAGGAGGAGGGTGATCAAAGAAATATAAAAAAATGTATTGTTTGAGGAGAAAGGAGGCACCAGGAAGTTTAATAAAGGTAAGGGCTGTGTTCAAGGAAATAAACATTTTAAAGAAAAGCCTGATATTAGGTAGAATAAAGGGAGTATTGACATCAGCTGACTCTGCCCAGCTAAGCTTTCAACTTGTGAAAAGTAATTAAAGAAAAGCTAAGGACAGAGTATGCTGATCCAAGCCTTTAAGTCCATGACTTGGAAGATAGATTAAGGTGGATCTCTGAGTTCAAGAACAAATTGGCCTGCAGAAGAAGTTCCAGGACAGCCAAGCTTAGGTAGTGAAGGGAATCATCAAAAACAGGTAACTGGTGATGTATGTGAGTGAGAGGCCCGTGTTCCAGTCCCAACAAGCAGCAGAACTTGGCAGCTTTGGCCAAATGGTTCTAGCTTTAGAGTCAGGGATATAAGCGTGGGGTTATAGAATCGCCCTTTGAGATTAAGTAAACCTGCTGAGGCTTGGCAGTGGCAGGGATGTTTCTGTATGGAGGCCCAGAAAAGCCATTGCAAGAAGCTGTAAAAGTGAAGACTTATTGCTTTGCAGATCCCACAGAAAGCTCTAGACACAATGTGGAATCAGACCGAAAAAGAGAGTGCATTGCAGTCAACAAGGCTAAATGGGGATGGGGATCTAAAGAGTGCCTTGACATCAGACAAGGAGATGTACAAGTTGTAGTTTGCCAAGCTGTTTTTCAGTCTTGCTTTGGTCTAGTATTTTCTCACCCACCGTTCCTACCTTTTGGAATGATAATGTATATACCATAGCATTGTACACGGAAGTATGTAATCTGCCAATGATTTTGATATTACAGGGGATTTTAATAAAGAGAATGCCTGAGTCTCTGAAGAAACTTTGGACAGTTAAATAATGTTGATACTATTACAGACTTTGGTGACTTTTGAATTTGGACAGATTGCAGTTTGTATTAGGATATGAGTACAAATCTATGAAAGCCAGGGAGTGGAATGTAGTAGTCTGAATGAAAATGGTTCCCATAGACTCATAAAAATGAATCATAATGATAATTTTGTTTTACAGTAATTTCACAGTGAATATACAATAATATTTGCCCATGTTTTATTTACAAGTTACATTACAGAACTCAAGAACAGTGGCAATGGGTTTTTGATCCTACTGCACGTATTGGCTTTGTGGGAGCCTAGGAAGTTTGGATGCTCAGACCTGGATGGAGGTGGGTGGTCCTTGGACTTCCCACAGGGCAGGGAACCCTGATTGCTCTTTGGGCTGACGAGGGAGGGGTACTTGATTGGGGGAGGGAGAGGGAAATGGGAGGTGGCGGTGGGGAAGAGAGAAACATTTAATAAATGAATAAATAAATAATAAAAAAATGAATTTCAGGCCAATAGTCAAATTTATTATTTTGATTGGTACTTTCTGTGTCTAAAGATTCTTTATCATATTTCAATTTTAAATTACTTGATGTTAAAAGTTTCTGTAAACAAGTGATCCCAGATCTTGTCAAACTAGACAATTTGTTAGATTCTAAACAGCTTCTAAAGGGAAGAGTCTTTGTGGACTGAAATATTCCCCTAAACTCTTCTGGGATGATTCTACTGTGTGTAGCACTGGGAGAGCAAAAAGGGAATGTCTTTCTTTTCTTATGCACACCAGTTTTCCTATGTAGCCAAGCAACATTTATATGTACAGAGACCACTGCTGCTGCCCACAGAGCTCTGAATTTGTTAGTCTGGATTTGTTAAAAGTACCACTCATATTGTTAGTGTTGGTTTTATTCCTATTGTGATCAGCTTCCCTTTTAAAGCAATCTGTGGCACATTGAGAAATCCTTCTAGGAAATGGCTTTGGAACTCAAGAATGGCACTTCAGAACTGAGTAATTTAATATTTCACAGATGAATGCTCTGAATGCAACAATTTCCTCTGGGCTTTGGTAGTCTCACCTACATGACAATGTGCTACTCTGTAATAGGTACTGAGCTTCTTCATAAAAGGGTTTTTCTTTCTTTCTTTTTTTAATATACATGTAGGTGGCCCAGAAATAATTGTGATAGTTATCTTTAAGAAGATTCCCTGTCCTGTTATCCTAAAGAATATCACTTCTGCCTTATGAAATTAATTTTCTACTATATATAATTTCATTTTTTACTTGTTGACATAGTTTTATTTTCTGAAACAAATCTTATTTTTCCTTAAGGAGACATAATCATGTCTTTTACTGATTTGGACTATGATTCCATTTCTTTTTTCATTAGCAAATCTGTTATAAAACTGTCTATATAATTTGAAATAGAGGATAGGAAGGAAAACCAGCATTAATGGGCTACAGTACATGCAATAACAAAGTAAAGCTGCTGGAAATATGATCATTAAGTCCAGAAGTACCTGGAAAGATTGAAAAAATAATGCTTCAACCTTGGTTTAACTCCAGATGTTTGTGTTATGAAGTCCTTAGAGTGAAAATACAGTCACTTTTAGAAGTGAACATATGCTAATTTAAGCCTTTATATTCAAAATGGAAGTTAGAATTCAGTTTGGGAGCTAACCTGTTTGAAGAGCATTTACTTAAAGAGGGTGGGGTGAAGGAACACAAGCATTATTTTCTTTCACAGTGAAAATGTTTACCCATGCTGCTTTATTGCGGCAGGCTGACTGAGAAATTCTTCATCGTGTTCAATAGTTCAAAATTAAATTAAACTTGTGCATCTCTGTGAAACTAACATTGAGAACTGAAGTTAAAGTCAAGAGAAATAACATTTGTTTCCATAAAAAATGAAAAAATTATCAATTCATGTGTTCTTTTTTTGTAATAAATAGAAACCATTAAAGAAAACTACAACCAGTCAAAATGCAGAGATGTGGCGGCCATTTAGATGTTTTTCTTTGATGTATAAGTAAAAGTGAATGAAGGCATTTGACACAAATAACTTTTCATAACTACCCAAATTTATTGAAAACAATGGAGTCCTGAGTGAAAGAAATATTCATATATCCTTAGGTCAGAGATTTCAGACCTTAAATATTTAATAAAGCTAAATTTCCTAAACAGTTTTAAAATTTTTACTATAATTTTTAAATATTGATTGAAAATAAATCATAGGTCTTGGTGTGTGAATCTGATTCAATTCAAAATATTCTAAAAGCAATCCTTTACTTAGTATTATGGTGCCCCATTCCATGTTGTATGCGAATCCTGAGTGTGTGAATGATTGGGTCTCATCATCTTTATCTTTTCTTATGCCCTTTCTTGTGTTTTCTTCTTTTTGTTTGTTTTGTTCTATTGCAATTATCAGTTTTTGTTTAAACTTCTCATATTACATATTTTATTTTTTATATTGTTACCCCTTATAAAACCGTTTGTTTTCTAACACAAGACAGAAAGTGGTTAATACAGATGGGAGGGGAGGTAGAAGAAACTGGGAAATGAATAAGAAGGGAAACTATAATCAAGATTAATTATGTAGGAACTAAAGTTATTTTCAATAAAATGAAAATAGAAATAATTTATATATCAGCTATTTTCTGGATAGAGATAATTTAAAAGCATTTTTTCCTGGCTATTCTGTAGGAAGAAGGCAGATATGCTGTCAAAAGGTTCTGGTGAGTAAGCTGACAAGCAGATAGACAGACTGTGTAGTAGATAGACATTTATAGTTTGCCCTGCAGCTAGACTTCACCCATAGAATAATATTAGTGGGATGTTCCCTCCTGCCTCCTAAGATTTCATGTAATGTGTGCTTATAGTAAACATCATTTTATCTACATTACCCTATGAAGAAGTTGATGGTAGATATTTCTGTAACTATTTATATATTCATGAAGAATCATAAAAAGTATCCTCTGTAACTTCCCAATTCAACAACGTGTTTCCATCCCCACCTGACCCATCCCACCCCTAAAGTCTATCCTAATTCCCCCTCCCTGGAAAATGCATGTGTTGTTCCAAGTGTGATGTGGAAGTGTCATATATCAATCTGTTGATTTCATTGGCTAAGCATTAAATAAACTGCTTGGTCCAATTGGTTAGAACATAGGTGGGTAGAGTAAACAGAAAAAAAATGCTGAGAGGAAGAGGAAGTGAGGTCAGAAAGCATGCCGCTCCGCTCAGAGCCAGAAGCCTCAGAGAGAGATGCCATGCTCCTGTCTAGCTGGCAGATGGGATAGCTCTGCTCTCTGAGGCACTCTCGATGAAGCTCCAACCCAGGATGGACGTAGGCTAGAATCTTCCCGGTAAGCGTACCTTGGGGTGCTTACAGACATTATTAGAAATGGGTTAGTCCAGGTGCAAGAGTTAGCCTAGAAGAGGCTAGATAGAAATGGGCCAAGCAGTTCTTAAAAGAATACAGTGTCCGTGTAATTATTTCGGGTAAAGATAGCCGTGTGGGCAGCCAGGGTGCTGGGGATGCAGCCCCGCCACTCTTATTTCAACAATTGGCACCCACGTGGACAACTGCTTCCACATAAAGCCTGAGACAGCTTGGGAAGTAATTCTAGAACAAAATGACAGCGTTGTACATGATTTTTTAGTAGCAGCACTCTCTCGGGTCTACTCTGCTTGCTAGAGGCAAGTAAGCACTCTCATCTGAGAGAGGCTTCCTGACTCAGCTTTAGCTGCAAAACCCTGCAGCTCATTAAGAGGTCCTGCCACGAAACACTTAAATGGTGTTGACAAAAAGCTGAATGCATGCTTTTCGGTTTTCAGCCGTAGCAGGAAAAAAGCTGTGCCGTCTAAAAATGCTGGCTTTCTGGGCCGTCCTGCCAGGGCAAGCTCTGTTTGAGGCAGGAGGGCCAACTACAGAGAGAGGACTTGTGTGTTGTCTGTGTACTTAATGCTGTAGCTTACTTGCTGGCAGAGACCTTGAAACACCGTAGACTCGTGGTAGTAAACGTGGCTACAGACAGTACCTCAGCCATGAGGCTGGAAAGCTAAGGAATGGACTGGATCTAGCTGACAAAGCCACAGCTTTAATCCTACACATATTGCTCAGAAATTTAAAGGCTCGTGTGGTCAGAAAAAGAGAGATATACAGTAAAGAGAGATTCAAAGACAAAGAAAATTTCTAAATGGTTTACAGTGTGTTAAAAATATATGCAAGCTAAAAGTTCTTAAAAGTAAAAATAAGGGAGAAAGAGAGTAGTTGGGTGTGGTAGTACACACCTTTAATCCCAACACTTGGGAGGCAGAGGGAGATTGACCTCTGTGACTTCAAGGTGTGGTAGCACATGCCTTTAATCCCAATGCCTGTGAGGTGGAGACAGGCGGATCTCTGAGAGTTCGAGGACAGTCTGGTCTACAGAGTTATTCCAGGACAAAGATACAGAGAATATAAAATAAAAGTAAAAATAAACAAAATAGAGTTAAAATAAATCCGTATAAAGATGGAAAATACATAGAGAATTTTGATACTGTATGCTATTATGCTCTCTTTGAATTGTTTGAATGTTGAGGAAGGAGCAACAGCTCCGCCGCTCCTTATTACAACACAAGTGCCCTACTTGTTACTTAGCCTCTCTAGGTCTGTTAATGTAGCATGATTTTTCTTTACTTAACTACTAATATCCACTTACAAATGAGTACATATCATGCTTGTCTTTCTGGGTTTCAGTTGCCTAACTCAGGATGATTTCTATAGGAAACATAGGAGCCAAGGATAGCATGAGATAATGGCCCATAAATCTAACTAAGCATGGTGCATACCCACAGAAACTGTAACAGCAGTCACGGAGCCTCCATGGGTCTGCATTATGACTTCTGCATTCATTGTGTGGTTGTTTAATTTGTGGATTTGCTGGACTTCTAACAATGAGAGTGGGGGGTATCTCTGACTCTTTTGCCTCTTTGTGGTACCTTTTACCTCCTACTGGGTTAATTCATCTACTTTTGATCTTTGGGTTTCTGCCTATTCTTTTATTTTAATTTATTTAAAAAACTATCTTTTATCATTTTAAATGTCGAATCCATTTCCTACTTCCTCCCCTCCTCTTACCCTTCTTATACTCCAATAGTGAAAAAAAATCATCAGCTTAAAGAATATGAAGTATAAAATAAAATGAGATGGATATCATTTTGTGTGACTGCAATTTGAGTCAGTACACTTTGTTACTTTCTTTTTCCAGATAAGATGGTAACATTATTTCTACCAGAATCAATAGATTAACAAATATAATTGGCATCCTTTTCCAACTAGCACTTTGCTTCACTAGCGGAAAGAAACAAATTGCTTGGCATTTTAATAATGTTTAAAAATTTGTAAAATGGCACTAGTAAGAACATTAACAGAAATTTTCATCTCAATCAGGAAAATCTTGCTTTATCTTTAATCGATTGGATAAACATAACACATTGTAACAGTGTTTGAGTATTTATTTACTATACCCCAAAACATCAAATGTATGTAAAATATGTCCCGGTAATTAATTATAAATATTCATCAGAGATAGAGGCTTGCTGTGATGTTGGGCTCCTCTTTTGAATATCACATAAATATTATTAATTATTCTCCAGGTGAGGACAGAAGCTTGAAAACAACTCAAGTGGAAATGTCTTCAGCATCTCTACCTTGAATGTTGCACATATATACTCTGCACCTTTCAAACTACAAGCAAGTCAGATAGTATATATTTTTTTATGTAATTAATCATTAGCAATTAAGCCAATCATGGTAAAAAAAAATACCTCCCAATTCTACCATAATTAACAAAAGTAAAGGATCACAATGTTTAACCTCCAAAATAGAGTGTTTCTAGGTAATGATCTCCATTTTTTTATTATTTTATTTATCCAATTCACATCCCAACTGTAGTCCTTACCTACTCCCCAGCCCCTAGCCTAAATCTATTCCCACACTTCTCTCAAGAAAGGTCCAGACCTCCCATAGTAACCAAAAAGTTTGGCACATCTAGGTGAGGCAAGACTGAGCTCTTCCCCTGTATTTAGCCTGGGCAAGGCAATCCAGTATAAGGAATGGGTTCCCAAGAGCCAGCCAAACCAATAGGGATGGCATCTGCTCCATTGCTAAGAGCCCCATAAATGGTCAAAGCCTTACAACTGTCACATATATGTAGAGGACCAAGGTTGGTACCATGCAGACTACCAGTTGTTGATTTAGACGCTTAGAGTTCCTGTGAGCCAGGTCAGTCGTTTTGTTGTTTCTCTTGTGATGTCCTTGAACCCTCTGTTCCGTTCTCCCCCTCTTCAGCAGGGTTCCCTGAGTTCAACCCAATGTTTGGTCATTGGTCTCTTTATCTGTCCCTATCAGTTACTAGATCAAGGCTTTCTGACGGCATTTGGCATAGTCACCAATACAGGAAATGGCCAGTCCAGGCCATATATCCACTATTGCATGGAGTACTATATGGGGAGACTCCAAATTTCTGGGAGTTTCCCTTGTACCAAGTTTTAGGATGAATTTTTCAAGTTTCATCCATTTGCCTTCAAAATTCCTGATGCCATTGTTTTTAACATGTGAATAATACTCTATTGTATAAATGTACCTCCTTTTCTTTACCCAGTCCTCAATTGAGGGGCACCTAGGTTTTATACAGGTTCTGACCATTACAAATAAAGCTGCTATGAATATAGTTGAGCAAGTGTTATAGAGGATCTTTGAGTATATGTCTAAGAGTAGTATTGCTGGGTCTTATGGTAGGTTGATTCCCAGTGTTTTTTTTTTTTTGAGAATCTACAACATTGATGATCAAATTTGATGTGCAAGTTTGTATTCTCACCAATATTGTTTCCCTTGCTCCACATCCTCTCCAGCATGAGAGATCACATGTGTTTTTAGTTTAATCATCCTGAAAAGTGTTAGAATGGATCCCAAAGTTGTTTTGATTTGCATTTCCCTAGTGGGTAAGGATTTTGAACACTTTAAAAAAGTATTCTTCTGCCATTTGAGAGTCTTCAGTTGATAATTCTCTATTTATGCCTATACCCCATTTTTTATTTGGATGATTTGACTTTTAATATAATATATTTGAGTTTTTTATATATTTTGTAGATCAATCCTCTGTAGGATATGGTGTTGATGAAGATCTTTTCCCACCCTGTAGGTTGACATTTTCTCCAACTAACAATGTCCTTTGCTTTATGGAAGCTTTTTAGCTTCATGAGGTCCCATTTATTAATTGGCAATCTTAGTGCCTGCCCTAATAAAGGTCTATTCAGGAAGTTGTCTCCTGTGCCAGTGTTTTCAAGGCAATTCTCATTTTCCATTCTATAGGGTTCAGTGTAACTGGATTTATAGTGAGATCTTTGATGCTCTGAACTTGAGTATCATGCAGGGTGATAGATGTGGATCTATTTGTATTCTTCTATAATGCCTACATCCAGTTATGCCAGCACCATTTGTTGAAGAGATTTTTTTTCCATGGTATAATTTTTGGTTCTTTGTCAAGTATCAAGTATGTGAATTTATGTGTGGGCCTTTTATTGGAATCCATTGATCAATGTGTCTGTTTTTATGCCAATGCCGTGTTTTTTCCTTACTATAGCTCTCTATTAGAGATTGAGATCAAGGATGGTGATACCTCTTCTGTTGTCCAAGATTGTTTTCACTATCCTATTCTTTTTTTTTTCCATGTGAACTTGAATATTGTTCTTTTTAGGTCTGTAAATAATTGTGTTGAATTTTTGATGGGGTTTGCATTGAATTTGTACATTGCTTTTGGTAAGATGGCCATTTTTATTGGACTAATCCAACTGATTCATGAGCATGGGAGTTCTTTCTATCTTCTGATACCTTTTTCAATTTCTTTCTTCAAAGACTTGACGTTTTTGTCACACAGGTCTTTCACTTGATTGGTTAGAGTTCCCCCAAGATATTTTGCAATATGTGTGGCTATAATGAAGGGTGTTGTTTTCCTGATTTATTTCTCAGTCCTTTTATTATTTGTAAGTAAGAGGGCTATTGATTTTTTGAGTTAAACTTATATACAGTCACTTCAGGGAAGATGCTTACCAGATGTAGGAGTTATCTGGTATAATTGTTGGGTTCATTTATGAATATTTTCATGTCATCTGAAAAGTGAAATACTTTGACTTCTTCTTTTCCAATTTGATTCCCCTTAATCTCTTTTTGTTTTCTCATTTCTCTAGCTAGAACTTCAAGTACTTTATTGAATGAATATGGACAGAGTGGAAAGCCTTATTTTGTTCCTGATATTAGTAGATTTGCTTTGAGTTTCTCTCCATTTAATTTGATGTTGGCAGTTGGTTTGCTGTATATTGCTTTTATTATACTTAGATATGTTCCTTATATCAATGATCTCTCTAGTACATTTTTTATGAAATGATGTTGAATTGTGTCAAAGACTTTTTGAGCATCTAATGAAATGATCATATAGTTTTTCACTTTCCATTTGTTTATATGATGGATTCCATTAATAGATTTTCAAGTGTTAAATCATCTCTGGGATGAAGCATCCTTGATCATGATGAATGATCTTTTATATTTGTTCTTAAATTTGCATTGCCAGTATTTATTATTTTTGTATCAATATTCTTGGGGGAAATTGGTCTATAATTGTCTTTCTATGATGAGTATTTTTGTAATTTTGGTAATGGGTAATTTTGGCCTCCTGTAATGAATTTGGCAATGTTCTTTTTGTTTCTATTTTGTAAAATAATTTGAGGAGTACTGATATTATCTCTTCTTTGAAAGTCTGGTATAATTCTGTGCTGAATCACCTGTATCTGGGCTTTTCTTGCTTGGGAGACTTTTAATTACTGTTTCTATTTCCTTAGTGGTCATAGATCTTTTTAAATTTTTTTGACCTTGGTATAATTAAATCTGGTGTATCTTTTAAGACAATTCTTTTTATAAAAAATTTTCCAATTCTGTGGAATATAGTTTTTTGTGGATACAGGTGTGATCTTATGATTGAATTTCCTCAGGGTCTGTAGTTACATTCAGCATTTCATTTCAAATTTTGTTCATTTGGTTATTTTTTTCCTGCCTTTTAGTTAGTTTGAGTAAGAGTTTGTCAATCTTTCTGATTTTCTCAAAGAATCAACTCTGTTTCTTTGGATCTTTGTATTGTTCTCTTTGTACTTTATTCATTTTAGCCCTCAATTTTATTATTTCCTGCTCTCTACTCCTTTTGTTTGTGTTTGCTTCTTTTTGTTTAAGAGCTTTCAGGTGTGTTGATAAGTCATTAATATGAAATTTCTCCAAATTCTTTATGAAGGCACTTAGTGTTATGAACTTTCCTCTAAGCACTGTTCTCATTGTGTCCCATAAGAATGGGTATGTTGTGCATTAATTTCCACAGGATTCTAAGAAGTCTTTAATTTCTTTCTTTATTTCTTCCTTGTTGTTTAGTTTCCAAGCATTTGTAGTTTTCCTGTAATACGTTGCTGTTGAACTCCAACTTTAATCCATGGTGATATGGTAATGTACAGGGGTTATTCCAATTTTTGTAGCTATTAAGACTTACTTTGTGACCAAGTATGTGGTCAATTTTGGAGAAGGTTCCATGAGGTACTGAAAAGAAACTATATTCTTTGGTTTTTGGGATAAACATTTTGCAGATATCTGTTAGTACCATTTGAATAATGACATCTGTTAGTTCCATTATTTCTGTATAGTTTCTGTCTAGACTATCTGTCCATTGTGGAGAGTGGGGTGTTTAAATCTTCCTACTATTATTGTGTGTGGTTTGATATATGATTTAAGTTTTAGTAATGTTTCTTTTATAAATGTGAGTGCCCTTGTATTTGGAACTTAGACATTCAGACTTAAGACAGCATTTTGGTGATTTTGTCTTTTGATAAATATGCAATGTCTTTCTCCTCCATCTTTTTTGATTAATTTTTGTTTGAAGTCTATTTTGTTAGATATTAGGGTAGCTACAGCAGCTTGTTTATTTACATCTGTTTGATTCAAAAAGCTTTGTCCAACCCTTTACTCTGAGTTATTTTCTGTCTTTGATGTTGAGGTGTGTTTCTTGCATGCAGCAGAATGATGGGTCCTGCTTTCATAATCATGCTGTTAGCCTGTGTCTTTTTATTGATGAATTGAGTCCATTCATATTGAGAGGTATTAATTACCAATGATTGTATTCTTATACTGGCATTTAGGCACCTGGATTTGGGATAATTATAGGTCTAGCTATTGAATCCTGTTCTTGTCTTTGTTGGATTGGTGTTTTGTTCCTTGGTTTCTGTTGGCTTTCTTGTCTTCTGTACTCAGTGGCCAAGGGTTCTACTGACTGAGTCTTCAGGTTCAGTAGAAAGTCTCATTGGGTATTGAGAACCATGGGTCCATTAATCCAGCTTGGCCTCCAGTAAAGCTGAAATATTCTTGGATCTCTATATCCAACCTGACTTCCTCTAAAGACTGAGTCGTCTTCTGGGATACCCAGGACCAGCCTGGCCATGGGTAGAAGTGCTGGGCCTTTTCTTCAAACTTCATGGACTGTGTCTGTGCCTATGAACTTGGCTTCAGTTGTGGAGAAGAGCCACTTATTAACTTTTAAGAGTGATTGCTCTGGTGTGGTCTGTACCTCAGTGGCAGAAGTTATCTGGGGATGGGGACAGGGCCTAGAAGTAACTGGGACAGGGAAAAGTTAGAACAGTATTGTCCTGGTAAGGGGTCTCAGGAGATAGAATCCAGGGAATGTTACAATTCTATTGGTAGGCAGGGCATTTACCTATTTTTCCTTGTGTGCCCTATACCTCTGGGGCAGAAGTCCACTGGGATTGAAGGTAAGTGACCAACAGCAGCAAATCCAGGGATGAACTGTGATCTCATTGGCTTTGTAAGAGGTTCTAGAGGACAGCCTCTAATCTCCATTTCATAGATGAAAATAAATTTAAAAGTAGTTATGTGCATTAAACCCAAACACTTTACAGCATGTGTCAAACTTTTCCCAAAATCTATAAGCAGTTACAAATATCATTAGAACAATTTCAGTAGGAGTACAATGACATACATTGATGTTATCAAATACCACCAGTTCCAGTCTCTGAGCAACAGTGACAGGAACCCCCAATTTTCCCCCTTCTTAAGTGAAGAGAGGTTAATATTTTAATTAAAATGAGTTCTGTGTCCCAAAGTTTAAAGCAGTCTGATGTTTAGTCTGCAACTCAGCTCCAAAGCAGACCAGAGTTCAAGCTGCAGAAGCAGTTTAGCATTTGTGCTCCAGGACAGGTGGGGGAACCTGGGTGAGGCGAGCTGGATTCAGCTACATGAAGCATATCCTGGCACTTATGTCCCCTGGGTCTCCCTGGACTCTGGAGGCAGGATGACACCCTGCAGAGTGGTGTAGCTGGTTTTGTTAGCAGGCACTTCTTTCCTTGGGGGCAGGGAAGACCGGACCAAGGACCTCTCCTCAATCACCTCTGGTAGTCTGGAACTCCTCTGTGTCTGCAGCCTCGACATCACGTCCAGAATTTATTTTCTTTCTGTGAAAAAAGCACAAACACATCCTCGACCCCAAATATATATACAGGTCGGGTTTTTTCATAATGCATTGCAAGGACTTTTTCACCTTGTCTTATCAAAGGTAAGCTTGGTGTCATCAAGCCAGATCCGTTTGCATCAAGATCTGCATATGTTAAAAATTTTAGATTTTGATCCCTTTTACACTGCCCTAATTTTTGGCAGGCAGCACACATAACTTTATGTGGAGTAGGCACTTAGGAAGGAGGACATACCATAGGCCAGACTAAAAGGTGAATACTGGGTTGGGAAAAAGCCCTTTCTTCTTGTCTGGAGATGGAGTTATTGGTGCCAAAATTATATCATTATATCTTTTGTTTGAGGAGCTCCTCACAGTCTTTTCATTAATGATAGACGCAGGGGCCCAATGACGGGAGTTAATGTGGATCCTTGCCTGAATAGCACACCATATAGAGGTTGTAGAAACTGGCTCAACATGGCATGGTACAGGTATGAGGGAGCTCTCCACATGGCCTAAGACAGGGTGCCCTGTGATCTACTTACTTTAATCCTGCTAGATGCCTTTTATTTGAGGAGCTCCAAGGACTGGCGACTTATGGCAGGATAATCCCCCAACCTAAGGCAGGGCCCTGGGAACCCTAGGACGGGTAAGGGGGAACGAAAAAAAGGCCTGGTCCCCACTCGACCTAGGAGTCATCGGGCACCCCTCTGTTCCCAGGAGAGGTGGATTGCTTCACCACTCGAGAGGAGGGTCTCTCCTTGTCTCAGTCCCTTCTCCTTTGGTCTGACACCATGGTTGACTCTGACTGGTGCTCTCCATGTGATAGCTGCCTGCCTTTGTATGGGAGGGGGGGAGGGGATCTGTTGGGAGCCGTTTCCCCCTAGAGATCATTGCAGGAACCATCGCCCTGGGGAGACTGCGGGGAACCCCACACCCATGGTTGTGCTGGGAATGGTTCTGTTGCCCCACACCCAGTTGAAGTTGTTAATGGAGAAAAATAAAATTAAAAAAAAGAAGTAGTTATGTGTAGGCCGGGCGGTGGTGGCGAACGCCTTTAGTCTCAGCACTCGGGAGGCAGAGGCAGGCGGATCTCTGTGAGTTTGAGACCAGCCTGGTCTACAAGAGCTAGTTCCAGGACAGGCTCCAAAACCACAGAGAAACCTTGTCTCAGAAAAAAAAAAAAAACAACAACAACAAAAAAAGTAGTTATGTGGTATACAGTAAGTCACATGACCTTGAGGTGATAGCACTAAAAATCTAGTCTTGCTTTGCTCTCTGTGTCTTAATTCACTAAGGCTGCATCAGTACAGCACTGAAACTGCATTGCTTGTAAACAAGAGAAATTGATTTCCCACAGACTTGAAGCCTTGGTTAAGGTTTTGCTTTCTTATTGATAATGGTGTTTTTCTGTGTTCTCACAGATAGAAACTAGGGGACTTAAGTCAGGTATTAATTCCATTCTTGAGATTTCTCAAAGTACCCATCTTCTAGTACTGTCATTTTGTATATGGCAACTTCAATGTACAAAAACTAAGAAGTCAAAAGCATTTATTCACATAGTAGAACTACTAAACAATTTTAAACAAAAGGCTTATAATGTATTATCAATCACCAAAAGCCTTGTAGCAAGAAATTTAGTGAGATCGAACATTATTGAACTGCATATTGGTCAATACTTTTCCCATTTCTTCTCGAAGGTACTAATAAACTGATAAATAACATTGTCAGGAGGGACTCTTTATATACTGAAATGTTTCTATTGAGATGTTCTCAGTGTCTGAGGAATAAAACTTGACATACTTCTCTGGTTTTTTTTTGTTGTTTTTTGTTTGTTTTTTTTTTTTTTTTTTTTTTTTTTTTTTTTCGATACAGGGTTTCTCTGTGGCTTTGGAGCCTGTCCTGGAACTAGCTCTGTAGACCAGGCTGGTCTCGAACTCACAGAGATCCGCCTGCCCTGCCTCGGCCTCCCGAGTGCTGGGATTAAAGGCGTGCACCACCATTGCCCGGCTTGACATGCTTTTCTGCTGTTGGCTTGCTACTAGACTGGCATGTTAGCACAGATGACAGAAGGATGATGTGGGATGCCCTTCTGATCACTGTTATTAAGTTTTATTACCAGCAGTTAATAAAGAATATGATTTGGCTTATTACAGGATAGAATATAGCTAGAGGGAAATCTAAACAGAGAAACAGGGAGAAAGAAGGTAGAGTCGCCGAGATACCATCAGCCTCTGGAGAAGCGAGATGTGAGGAAACAAGCCACGAGCCTCATGGTAAAATATAGAATAATAGAAGTGGGTTAATTTAAATTGTAAGAACTAATTAATAATAAGTCTGAGCTAATTGGACAAACAGTTTAAAATTTATATTAAGCCGTAGATTTTGGAACTGGCAGGCGGGAAAGAAACCTCCAGTTAAAGAAGGGACACTTGTGCATTCATGGATTCAACCCTGTTTACTTAAGGTATGTACAAACAAGTCACGTATAGAATATTACCTGTGATTATCACAGTTGGTATGGTGGAAGATTTTAATATAATATAAAAACAAGACAATAAACTAATAAAATGAAATTTGGGTGAAGGGGGTGGCATATGGGGTGAATATTGTAGGTCAAAAAGACATATGTGAAGACTCTTAATGTGACACGGGAAATAGAGATTTCAAGAACCTGAGAAGGCAGTGTAGTATTAGAATGATGATTCTATGGAAATCTGTGATAAGTCAATGCAAGAGCAGGAAGGAAATTAAATAGACAGTTTCTAAATAGAGATTCTAAGTGTATGTCAACTGTTTTAGGTTCCCTTCACTTCTAGGTCAGTTACTGATTACAGGTTCCCCGAGAATCAAGGTCTCTTTTAAAGTAGGCAGGTCAATCTGTCTTCATATCTGTATATGTTAAAAATCTTTAATTTTGATGGTGTCACCAAACAGTAAATTTTCCCAGAAATTAGATCATTCTCAAGTTATTTTGGCAGTGTCAACATCTGCATCTGCTTTATGTGTATACTATTGATACCAAATATTAGTTCAATTTGCCAGCTTTCCTCCCAACAGCAGGACTGATATCTTAGTTATCACAATGAGTTTTTTCTATCCACAAACCAATTTATCATAAAAATCAGAATAACTCCAGTGGTGCTTAATTTTCAGGATTTTGTTCAATCACTCTGACTCACTTGTTCATTGGCCATGAACTGATGTTTCACTCTGTCACATAGATGTTTCTCTTGGACATCTAATTCCCCAAATACTCATTGCAGCTTGCAAAGGTGACACATTTATTATTTGAAAGGAGAGTGGCACTGAGAAGTGTTTGTCAGTTCTTTTAAAGCTGTGAGAAATAGCAGCTGCTGCTTTCTCCACTTGACCCTTTCTATCACACGGAGAAGGTGAGGGGAAAAACCTTAAAGAGATGTTAGCTTGTGGCTTTTGTCTTCACTTTATTCCTTAGCTCCCCGGGATCTTTATCCTGTAGTGAATAAAGGCAGCAGATTCCAAGTCATTTAATATTTAGAGGGATTAATATTTTAGTTAGCGAAAGATCAAGCCAGCAAATTGAACTTTGACTTGTAGATTGGTAGTTCAAAGTCAGTCCAGAGAAACAACAAAGAAATTTATCACACACATGTATGTTCTCTCTCTCTCCTTCCTTCCCTCTCTTGCTTCACACACACACACACACACACACACATACATGTTCACATATACACACAGCATGCAAATGGTATCATGTAAAATGGTCCCTGGTTTCATTTTACATTTTCAAAAATGCAATTTTAATCAATAGTTTCTAAGATAGTTTTCTCTTTTAAAGAAATAGTTTACAACAATTCTTTTCCATGATATGTGATTCCTTAGAAATCAATTTTATTTCTTCTTATGAGTCCATTGTGATGATAAGGCTGTGTATGATGGTCTTAAATCTGTACTTCTGCCCAGTGCTATTTTCAGAGACTGTATCTCAACACATTCTTTGTCTTAATTATCTGTTGTCTTCTCTAATTTTAGGCTATAAGAAACTGTATACTTGCTGTGAACAATATCAATATGAATAACTGATATTTTCTGAATAACAAATTGATTCTGTGTGCATATTTCGATACATTTCTCCAATAACCATATTTAAAATAACTTTTTGCTTTTAAAAAAGTATAAGATCTAAAGGCTTTATTTGGTATCTGCAGGTCCTATCTGTAGATAGCTTTCTATATTCATGTCCCTTTAAAGAAATTTTTCTCTCTTTTTTTTCCTGAGTTCTTCCTGCTGATTTTATTCTGATTGACAACTCTGTTTTTAGTCTGTTTACTTATCAGTAATTTTTCTTTTTAAATGGTTTAAAGTTTCTCCTAACACTTAATGACTGTGATTATTATACCAGTGATGACTCTGTTCCAGATGGATTTCTCTATAGGGTGACCATCTGGGTCAATTTGTGAAGGGTACATCTTGATTATACTTGTTTCATTCAAAAACATTACTCAGTGTCTGAAAGGTCTGGGATTTCAGTCTTGATTATGATGATTATAGTCTGTTCTGATGACTAATGTAGCCAGGACCCCACTTCTCCCACCATTTCACAGATTCATTGCCACTTTGATCCAGAGGCTGAGAGTTGGAGGAACCCTGCTGATGCCTCTCTGGACCACTAAAAGCTGAATGTCTTGCCCAGCAGTTTGCCTGTGTCCTTCTACTTCCAGCTTGGTCTCCCGAGAAAGTTTGAGATGGGAGTCCTAGGCAAGTGTTAAATTCAATTCCCAGAAGAGTCATGAAACTATAAAATAGGCTATTTCCCAAACATGTGCAAAGTATTTAGGAGCTGGGAGTTCAGCAGTCATGGCTGGGTTACTTCCATATTCATAAGTGTATTTTTATGGAAGGACAATGGACAAAATTGCAGAAAAATGTTACAATGAATTCTTCAAATTACAAGTGAGATTAATTTTCTTAATATAAATGTTTGAAGATATCATAAACAACCAAATCTTTGAAAATGGAAGAAGAAAAGAAGAAGAGGAAGAGAAAGAGGGTAGAGGAAGAAAAAGAAGAAGGAGAAGGAGGAGGAAGAGGAGGAGGAGAAGAAAGAGGAAGAGAAGGAGGAGGAAGAGGAGGAGAAAAAGGAAGAGAAGGAGGAGGAGAAGAAAAAGAAGGAGAAAGAGGAAGAGAAGGAGGAGGAAGAGGAGGAGGACTAAGAGGAGGAAAAAGAGGAAGAGAAGGTGGAGGAGGAGGAGGAGGAGAAAGAGAAAGAGAATGAGGAGGAGGAAGAGGAAGAGGAGGAGAATGAAGAAGAGGAAGAGGAGGGGAGGAGGAGGAGGAGGAAGAGGAAGAGAAAACAAGGAACATTTGAGGCTACAGAAAACCTTTTCTATTAATATACTGCAGAAACCTCTTTCTTAATAAAACCCACAAATTGAGAGAGGTTCTTCCTTAATCATGTGATTATGTCAGATATAGAAGTGCTTCAGAAACTACCCTTGGACAAGGGTAAATCCACAAGAGCATAAAAAAGGAATCCTTACAGATAGAGACTGGACTGGATTAAAGTGCATTTTCCCTCAAACTCTTGCTGAAAAATCTTGTATTTTCTATTTCCTGGGCTTAGTACTGCTTGTGACATTTTTGCTTGGAATTTTGTTATGAAATAGGACTATAATAAATTAAATAATGTCATTGGATAATGGTCACTGGGGCAGATGCTGCTAAATGCCAAATCAATACCCATTTGATCTTGCCTATTGGACAGTAATAAGTTATTGTTTGGGGTTGCTGTATGCATAGCTCATAAGTGTCCATTTCTATGTCTCCCTTCCAAACAGGCTAGTTGTGTGACTCTGTCCCACCTTATGGGGAATGAGTGAAGAAGAGTGTTGTCTTTCAGTCTCTCCAAACAGTTAAAAGAATGTACAGCTTTGTCTCTCCAATCCACAACTATCAATACTGAAGAGTGGTAGGGAAACTTATAGGTGAAGGAAGAAGTAATATCTCAGAGATCAGCTATGCATAGGCAGGTTGTGCTGCACAGGAGGAGCTAATTCTGAGTCCATAATATTCAGGAAGCATAGTTGTTTGGGTATATCATTATTGACTAGCTAAATTTTATTTGATGGGAAAGCTGTAATTTATGCTTCTTAACATTTGAGGGCATAAATGCTGTATCCTGAAAATGGTTTGTTCAAATAATAGATATGAAAATTGCAGCAAACAATGCATTATGCGTTTAATTTATTTTACAACAAATATTGGCAAGTAACAGTCAAACTTTGTCTATAGTCATGTCTTGGGAAATCTGCCAGTAGTCCTCAATTTCACTTGTACCTTTATCCATGAATTATTTTTTTCAGTTTATGCATCCTCTAAGTTATTTCTCCTTTAAGTTTGTGGAGTTAATCCGACATCACACTTTTACAACTATTACAATATGCTGTCCTGTACACTGTTTAGGACACTACCAAAAGCATTTTCCATTGAAATGGTAACAATAAGGTATTCCATCAGTATGAAGCAGGCATCTCCAAACATATGTGGAGATGTTGGAAAACAGGGCATGGTGATGCCTCTTGCTAGCACACACTGCTTCTGAGTACACTGTATATTATTCTCAGTACCAATGCTCTCAGCATTGCTATGAAATTAAACATTTTGTATTCATAACTAAATTTAAGTAAGTTGCAGATAACAGGGCAGACTTTGCTTTTTTATTTTCACATCATGTTGCTGAGCTGCCTGCCAGTTTTTTTTTTTCTTTAAAACTATCAACATCTATAGAAGTGGTTCTCAACTTTCCTAATGCTGCAACAGTTTAATACAGTCCCTGATGTTGTGGTCACTTCCAACCATAAAATTATTTCCATTGCCTCTTCATAACTATAATTTTGCCCTTGTTATTAATTATAATATAAATATCTTAGCTCCCCACAGTTTTCAGGTGACCCCTGTGAAAGGGTTGTGGGAACCCCAAAGTGGTGGTGACCCACAGGTTGAGAATAGCTGCTCTAGATGGCCTATGAAACATTAAACTCTGATAATTCTTTCTCTTGATTAACATTCCACATAAACATAGTGTTCATATACAGATCTCAACTGTAGTAAAGAATCTTGTAGCAAAAATCAATGACAACTCTAAGTTTCTTACTGTGTCTAAAGTATAATATAGTTATATTTCATCATTTTAGGATTATAACATAGAAGCAAGCTTTAAGGGCAAATGTGAATTATTTGATAAATCTCAAATTCCCTGTAGTCTAATTGTTCTTTTTAATTCTATTTTTGTTTTCTTTTCAATTAATTAGCTTTTGATGAATATATACCAAACATCTACTTCAATAATAAACAAAATTTTCATTTCAGTTCTGTTAATATTTTTTATACATTTCGCTTTTTTATTGTCAGGTTTTTATCATTTGATATTGATACATTTTCATGACAAAATGAACTGTGTTCATGGTTTCTTTTTAAATTTTAACTTACAGTCTGATGGTAATATAGTTTTCTTTTTCATAGATTTTTTCTGAAATAGTATTTTAAATTACTCATCCTAATGTTCTTGAAGCATGAAATTTTGAATTTTTTGATAACATTATACAGATTTAGAAAGCCCATCTTGTTAAAATATAGTTTTTAAAAATAAATAGCATGTCTATTGTGGGACAAAAATTTTTTGGAATTTGGTAACAAAGCTTTTTTCATGAAAATCTTTAGGTTATGACATTCATAGTTAAAGTTGGTCACATGTTTAAGCAACTTAAAAGTCTTAAAAATCTTTAAGAAAATATATCTTACAAATGTTTCTCCTAAGATAAAATAGAAGGGTACTTTTCCAAGTTAATGTAGGAATCTCAGGTAATACTGAAAAATGGAAGAATAAAATAACATTCTTCAGTGGTACAGGTACAAAAATGCTCAAAAAAATATAAACGTAAAATTAACAATGTATCTTGAAAATGTGGAATTTATCTCATTAATGCAGTCAGTACTTTTCTACATTCACAAATTAAATAGTTTATTTTGTTGCATCAATATAATTTTCCTCTAGCAGGTGCAGGTAAATTAGTTGGAAAAATTACATGGTATATCAAGACATTTCACGATAAACTATTTCAACTGAACAGAAATTGTAGAGCTCTTTCAAAATGTGTTAATGGAATTATGTCCCTCTAAGTGTGTACACTAAATACATATAGAAGACATATATACATATGTATACATATATACATAAATACATATAGATTTTAAAATGTAACTAGAAAAGATAAGAGAAAATCTACAGAGACGGTAACATCTGTAAGCTAATTAGTTAGTGTCATCAGAACAGAATCATCGAATCATAATGACTTCTTCAGCTTCAGAAGGTAAATCTCAGAGATGATAGAAAAACAGTGTCTGTGTATAAAAACTCCAGCTGACGATAGGACAAGCATGAAGATCAGAGATGATTTCCTGATGAATGGCAAGGTGCTGAAGGGACCCCTTTAAAGTCTGGAAATCACTCACATGGCTTGTTTGTTTCCCTTTGTGATTTTCTTTTCTTGACTATTACTGAGGCAGGGGGTTCTAGAAAATTAATTATTTGCTTAAAATTTAAATTACCAGTAAGGGGCATGCATGGGCCACAGGTAGGATGTGAAGGTCATAAAGCAGGTTTGGCCATCACATCTTTCCTTTTACCCTGTGTTTCCTGGGTAATGAACTCAGGTCATCATGACGGGTGGCAAAAACATTTACTCACTGAGCCATCTTACCAGTGAGGAGAAAATTTATCCTCGTCATTTATTATAACATTGTCATTGCTGGACCAAGTCTAAACATTAAGGAGAGAAAGTGGAAAAAATGCTGTAAATATTATCTTTATTTGCTGCCAGCATGAGCTTTTCTGTAAATGAAACCATGTCATTCACCATAATATTCAAATTAAATTGCTAAAGCCAATAAATGAATTTAGTGACACTGTAAGATACAAGGTGTATAATCGAAATTAAATTGGACTTTTGTAATGACAACAAACAATTGGTAGAAGAAAATTTATACTACACAAGAGAACCAAAAATTTGTCAGAAGCACAAAAACATAAGATACTGATAATATTTGGGGAGGAGTAATGAGCAGATAGATTTAAAAAACTAATAAAAATAAAAAAAACCATAGTATGGATGCTGGAGAAGGGGGAATAAATGCTTAAGATTAATTTCAGACCGTAGAATACATCAAATACGAAATTTAATTTCCAAATTCTAGAGATTTTCCTCTTTTGTTAGTATGCTTACTTGGCATTCGTGAAGGATTGAATTCCCTGCATCACATTTACCAGATATAGTAGCAGACACATCAAAACTCCACAATTCAGGAAGTAGAGATGGCATTCTTAGCTAAAGAATGAACTCTAAGCCAACTGGGATATATGAAACCATATCTCAGAAACGCAATGTTTCCCCCTTCCTCAGAGTATCACAAGCAAGCACATAGGTAAAACCAAATAATGTGGGAATTAGACACAAGCATAAAATCTTTATAATCTTGTTGGTAACCCAAGATTTTTTTTAGAATAAGTAAAATAATAAATAATAAAAAAAAACATGGCCTAAGCCATAAAAATGTACATGTGACCTTCTGAACTGAAGCAGTCTGGTTCCTGCCATCTATTTTTCTGTGCTGAGCAAGGCTGAAATACTTTTCACACGTGGGGAAACATGGGTGATCCCTACACATGTACTACCTTTGCTGTCTCAGTCGCATATAGATTAGTGGCCTTGTATTTTTGTCTCCATGGTGCTTTTCTGTGGGAGTTCTTCTTCGGAGTCACAGAGGTGTTTCCTTTGTTAGAGGCAACGCTAATAGTACGGGTTGAAGCGTTAGTTATCAGTGCTCAGGGATGAACAGGAATATGTCTGCACTTACAATGCATCTGGAATAAAGTTTCTGTGGTAGATTTAGACAAACTGCAGGGCCATTCCTAAGTGTCATATGAAAAAGCCACATTCCTTTTCCTGTATAAAAGACAACCTGTGATTTGTGACACAGGATTGTAGGACTTGGGAAAATCACAGACTTAGCGATGCGTAGGCCTTTGCCTGGAGGCTGCTAGGCTGGATGACGAGGAAGCAAAGAATGAAGTAACACAGGCCTGTCAGCTTCATTGTTTAGCCCCTGTGTTTTCGAGGCACTTTGCATGATGTGGTAACATTTCCAGCAGCCACCACAACTTTGAAGGGAGTGTGTAAGTGCAAATTATTAAAACCAACAAAAAAATAACCACCAAAAGTTAGTTGCATCTTAAACGCCATTCTGTACAAAACTCTTTAGTCACTCAAAAATTGTTTCCCTTAATTTAAAAACTGTTTGACTTGAGGCCAAATGTAAAAATTTTCTGATGCCATTCAAGTATAATAAGTTGGTTGAATGACTTTTTTAAAATGAGAAAAATACATACATTTTCATCCACTTAAGTCAGCAGGCCATTTCTGCAGTCTGTCATATCAAATCCAGAGTAAACAAAAAATATTCAAGTTTTTCACAAAAATAGGCTTTGGATAATAATGCTTCTAAACAATCACTAGACTAAAAATATTCTACCTACTTACATTGAAATTTACATATCTTGCTAAAGACATTGTTGTCAAATCACAAACTTTTTATGTTATTTTTTAAAAAGCAGGTAACGAACAATATTTATCCTTGAAAGGTCTAAGAGTAAATTATATTCATTAGCCTCCCTTTATTTTTATTTCAGTGAAATATGAAGACTCAAATGATCTACTGAGGCCGACTTTCAATGGGAGGCCAGAGAGTCTCACCTCGCTATGTGGTCGATGGTGCTCTGAAGGGTTTCTCTATGTATTCCAGTAGTGGGCTTCATGTTACTGTGTTGGCATGCTTCGTGCCATTTCTGAGTTACAATAGTTTAAATAGGAAAGCTAAGGCACTGAAGAAAAAAAAACTAAAAAAAAAAATGTGTATTCAAATTTCAAAGCTTGTGGGAGCAAGGTGGTTCCGTGTATCAAGGTATTTACTGAATGGCTGGTGACTCAATCCCACATGGTAGAATGAGAGAACTGATTTCGAAATGTTGACTTCTGACTTCACAAGCAAACAGTGGCGCATGTTTATATTCTATACCACAGAATAGATAAGTGTTATTTTTTTCAAAAACTGTTAATGCTTTTGTGAATGCCTTGCATGCATATGCGGAATGTGTGGACATGTGTGTATTTATGTGAACCATGTTGTGTTATTCAATGCTGTATCCTCTTACTTTTTTCCCCACTATCAAATGGTATGGTGCATTCATTTACTATTGTTGTGATAACAAATTATCACTACCTTAGTGGCTGTTTATAACATAAACTTGTTGTCCTATATTTTTGTCAGTGTGAAGTTCACAGTGACTCTGTAGGGCTAGGTTCTTTCTGGGAGCGCTAACAAAAAAATTGCATCTTTGCTGTTTAGTTTTGAAGAGATACTCAGATGCATCAATATGTTCATCTACTCCAGCCAGAATTTCCCATCTTCCATCCTTTGACTGTGAACATATAGCTCCCCTCTTAAAGAGAGTCTTTATGACTACATTGAAGCCACCTAGAAAAAATCCCCTTCTAAAAATTATTAGTCTAATCAAATATACAATGATCTTTTTGCCTTGATAGATACTATTATCACAGTTTCTGGACATTAGGAAGTGTACATCAACATCCAACAGTCTAGGCAAAAGTAGTTTCTTGCCAAAATGGCTAGTCTTACCACATTGAAAGCAAGTTCCATAAGGAGCTTCTTTGATGCCCAAAGAAGTAATTGGTACTGCCAGGAGAAGATGTGTCTCACTGTTGAGAAATGTCTAAGTCCTTAAAACTCTTTAAATGTCATATTTTGTAGGTCTCTGAATTGTTTGAAGATTCCTATCCTTCTAAATTATATCTCTGTAAATCTTGAAAAGCTAATTAACATGACTATGAGTTGACCATGATAGATGACTATTAATCTACATTTTTAAACTATGCATTACATTTTTAAATGAGCTGCATAAATATAATACCTTAAGCAAGAATAGAAATATACATATAGTATAACAAAATTGACCTTAAATTTGCATCAATATTTAAAATTCTTTAAACAAGAGTAAAAAAATAAACTTAAATTTGTATCATTATACCAAAATTCACACCAATGCAAAATATGTGAGAATAATAGTTGTCTTTTATCCTATATTTCTATATTTTCCTAAATATAACAAACATCCATAATCTACCAAATAAGCAAAGATCATCCATACTTCTCCAGCACTTGAGAATGTGGACTTTATTTTTTTCCAAACTGCTTTCTGTTGTCTGTGCACTAAGAATCTGAGGGTCTCTGAGAAAATCTGAGATAATAGCCAAGTCCATAGAAGACCAGCTATAACCAAGTGATATATAGATATCACTTGTCAAAGTTAAGGAAGTCTCTGTTGATCAATTCTGGCCCATCTTAACCGAGAATGAATCCATAGCCTCTTGTTTTCTGTGAAAACAAAAGCAAACCCACTTCTTCAAAGCAATGCATCTTTTAAGTTCCATTTTACAAATATAGTTTTTGACATTTGTTTTAAAGTTAACGAATTTTTAAAATATTTAGGTTGGTTATATTTTATCAGTCTCTATTTCAATTCCCTGTCTCCCAGCAGCTGTCTCTTGTCAATCAGTCATCAAGGAATTCAAAATCAACACAATAACAAATAGTATCCAGACTCCTTGTGTATTTTCCATCTCTATGTGGCTTTTTCTTTTATATTACTTTTACTGTCTCTTTAAAGATTTTGTTTTATTTTATAAACTTATTTCTTTGAATAACATTCTTATCTCTCTCAATCCTATGTACACTTTTTATAAACACACTGTTTCTTGTTTAGAGGTTTCTTTTTGTCTGACTCTATGTTATTGTGCATGTGTAATCATTTCTTGATCACTGCTTTAAAAAGTTGAGTGGGTCTTGTTAGGACCAGAGGTGGCTGCTTTGGCTGTTAGTTCTGCACTAAACAGAGTTTGTTTGTTTGTTGTTTGTTTTCCAAGACAGGATTTCTCTGTAGCTTTGGGGCCTGTCCTGGAACTTGTCCTTGTAGCCCAGGATGGTTTCAAACTCACAGAAATCCACCTGCCTCTGCCTCCCCAAGTGCTGGGATTAAAGGTGTGCGCCTGGCCCTGATTGGCTTTTCAACATGGTGGAAGTAACAGAGTCAGGCTCACCGCCCCCTCCTCCAATGCAGCTATCAGGTAGCATACAAGTGGCCCACAAACTTTTTTTGTCTATAGTAGCAAAAGCTAAATCCACCACACAGTGCCTGGTTGATTAGCCTTTCTGAGTACCAAGACCTGTGTGAGAATGTGGGAACCTGCCAGGGTGCAAAGCTCATGTTGGCTGGCGGCCAGTTCGTTCCATCTTTCAAGCAGCTGTTGGGAGATGAATATACTGGTGCTGGCAAGAGACTATGAGACTAGGAAGTCCAGCGGGGCTGTTTCTGCGCATTTAGACCCTTTCAAAAAAAATTTTCAGGTCCTGTGAAAATTTGAGAGCCCAACGTTGGGCAACATTTGTAACCGAACATTTCTCTCCTGCCTGTCAACTCCCAAATAACTGAATAATTAAGCTCAGAGGCTTAATATTAACTATAATTGTTTGGCCAATTGCTCAAGCTTATTTCTGGCTAGTTCTTATGTTTAAATTAACCCATTTCTATTCATTTGTATTTTATCATGAGACTCATGGCCTGTTATCTCACATCTTGCTTCTCTGGTTGCTGCTGGCATCTCTCACAACCCCACCTTCTTTCTCCCTGTCTCTCTGCTTGGATTTCCCACAAGCCATGTTCTCCCCTGACATAGGCCAAAACAGTTTTACTAACAACCAATAAAAACAATACATATTCATAGCATACCATAGGACATCCTACATCACACTTCAGTTTTGCTCATTTTTTTTGTTTATTTTAAATCTCCTTTATTCCCTACTAAGTAATATGTTCTGAATCTTCTGACTATTTTTTTCTATTTCTACTCTCCTAAAAAGAGAGGCATGTGAATATATCCATCGGGGCTGGGATCCACAACAATGCATTTTGATTGGTTGTAGTTTTCTGTAATGGTCTCCACCTGTTGCAAAGAGACATTTCCTTGATGAGAACTGAGGACTCCTCTTATCTATGGGTATAAGCACACATTTTGAGAATGCAGTTAGGCATTATGATGGTTAAATAAAGTGGAGGTTGTAGGTTCTCCTCCAGGATCCATAGCTTCTTTAGCCCTGAAAAATTATGAAAGTCATAGGAATAGGAAGTTTGGTTTGATATTGTATTTCCTAGAAATATCAGAATCGACACCCATAAAAGTCTTACCAACATGACTGCCTAAACATAGTTTGTTCAAGAACAACAACAGAAATGGTAAAGTGGATGGGGAAGTCCAGCAGACTTCAGCTGTATACAAAGAAATGTAGGCAACTAAGGAATGCTGGGATTGGGAGAAATAGTCCTACCTTGAGAAGAGCACAGCAGTTGCTTATCCATAACAAACTGTCAGCCTTGAAAACACATACTTGAGAGTAATATTATACTGATTGAGTGAGTTATACTTATGTGTTTAAAGATCTATCTATATGGATGTAATATAAATTTTGAAAAAAAAAGAGGCCATAAATTTGAAAGAAAGTAATGAAGGATATATGAGAGGTATTTGAGGTAGAAAAGTAGAGATAGAAATGATATAATTCTATTCTAATTTTAAAAATAACTTAAAAAATCTCTTGTCGCTGTACTACTATTTTATTTGGTTATGTCTTTGTTTTGTATATTTAATTTCTGATTTGAAATCCTTTGGACATATTTATCTTGTGTTTATATAGGAAAGTAGGTAAATATCTGTTCATATATATTTACACATATATATTAATATATACTACATATATATATATATATATACACACATATATATATATATAAACAGCACATATACATATGTATGTGGTGGTTTGAATGAACATGCACATGTATAAAATTATCCATTGGCAGAGCAAGTAGTCATTTGGGCAACAATCATAAAAGACACAGGCAGAAAAGGCTTAAAAATCACTATTACATATTGAGAGCAAGATCTTAATATGTCTTTTACTACACTACTCTTATTCTTTTTCTTATAAATCAGTGCCACAAAGTTGAATGTGTTCTGTTTCTTCCTCCAACCTCAAAGCAAAGATAAAGCAAGGCTGAATGTGTTGAAGCCTTTTTATGCTCATGCTAAGGAGGGAATGTCACCTAAACTCATGCTTCACAGCTTGAACTTTGCTTGATACTTTGTACCTGTATTAGGAATTTTTTTCTGTGTCAGTTTCCTCTGTGTTAAATGTGATGACCTTGAGGTGTATCACTCTACTGAAAATGATCTTGTTTAAATGTTTGCAAAGGGAAGTTCCAGCTTTCACTTTGGGCTAATCAATTGCAATCCAGAGATAATATGATTTTAGTAATAGAGAGAATATAATTTTCAGAGACTTTGAAATCACTGTATGCCCAAGCTTCAACCACTAATAATACATGTCTTATATTTCTGTCTTCTCTTCTACCTAGACCCAGTACATGAAAGGAAATATGTTTTGCTTGATTTTATGTATTGGTTTGCCCCACTTACCATGATGATCCCCAGGTTCACACATTTGCCTTCAAACTTCATACCTGTAGTTGAATAAAATTTCATTGTGCCTACATCACACTTAAAAGTATATTTGAATGTATGTTTTCAGGGAGGAGCATCTGGTACTGAATAGTCAGTTGGTGTGCTCTTCTTGACATTCCTTAGTTGCTTGTACTTTCTTCTGAGTGGTTGAGGCCTCATGGTCTTTTTTCCTCCACTGAACTGATACACTATACATATTGTTGTATTCAGTTACAACATATTGGAAATTCTAGGCTTTAGCAGCTCTCCAAAGGACATGAAGCAAAGCTTTAGGTACCTGCTCCATGATTTGTCAATGCTTAGATATTCATGTAATTTCTACGCCTTCAGATGAGTACTGGCTGAGATAGAATGTATACAAAAGGGACAATTCAAGATGCAGAACTATCAAGGCTGGCAATTTTATGAGTGTCAGGTAGGGATTCGTCAGAGTGGACCCTAATCCCAATCAAGAAATGTCTGGTTTGTTCCATAAAGTTTATGCTACTTAATTCAAAACAAAACATTTGTTTTTTTGCTTTATTGTTGTTATTTGTATTGTATACATGTATATTTTATGACATTTGGGCTTTTCAGCATGTGATGTCTTCAGCTCTTGTACAACCTTTTCCCCATTTATAAAAATGCATTCTTTTCTCATGCAATATATCCAGATTGTAGTTTCCCCTTCATTGCTCCCACCTCTCTTTCCTTCCAGATCTACTCCCTTTTTCAGTAGAAAAGTATAATCTTTCAAGAGATAACAACCAGGCATGAAAAAATAAAGTATAATAAGATGAAGGGAAAACTATCATATCAATGTTGGGTATGGCAACCTAACAGGAGGAAAAGAATTGCAGGAGCAGTCACAAGACTCAGAGACCCATTCTTACAGTCAGGAGTCCCATAAAAATATTCAGCTAAAAGCAGAGGACCTGGTGCGGACTATGTAGGCCAGGTACTTGTTGCTTCAGTCTCTGTGAGCTCATATGCACCTTGGTGAACTGATTCATGTGGTTTTGTTCTCCTAGTAGCCTCCATCCTCTGTGGCTCTTAAGATACTTCTGCCTTCTCTTTTCTGAGCTCTAAAGGGAGGGATTTGATGAAGACCTTCAATTTAGACCCGCTCTATGGAATATCTAGCTGTGGGTCTCTGTTTCAATCATCTGCTGGAAGGATCCTCTTTGATGATGACTGGATAAAGCCCTAATCTATAAGTATAGGGGAATACCATTAGGAGTCACTTTACTGATATTTATTTATTTATTTACTCACTTATTTTTGGCTTGCTTTTACTCTAGATTTCTGGGTTATCTAATCTTTGGTTCTTGATAACTCAATCAGTGTTGTGTATAGGTTCCTTCTTGTGGAGTGGGCTTTAAGTTACATCAGGTATTAGTTGTCCACTCCTACAAACTCTGCTACATCATTGCCCTAGTATGTTTTGCAGGCAGGACATATTTTAAGCCAAAAGTTTGTGGCTGCGTTGATATCCATGCTTCTCTTTTAGTAACCTGCAGTGTACCTTCCTATGCTGAAGAGACTAGACTTTAGGAGAGAAAGCTCTCCGTGTCGGTAACAGCTCGACTTCTCAATATTCAATGAGTTGTGTGGGTATTTATTTTCCTCAGCAATGCAGTCCATCTGTTAGTTTGAAAAGAGCCACCCTTTTTCTTTACATCAGAATGAGTTGTTTAGAGATTTCCATGGGACCACTTTGGTCAACAATTCAATTGTAGGACACCCAGTCCTGTCACTGGAAGCCTTGCCTGGAGGCAAGAGAAGGCCAGTTGAGACTACATGTCCCTCATTTCTAGGAATTCTCAGTAAGTGCACCTTCATATGCTCCTGGAAGTTTTCCCTGTTCTAGGTTTACATCCTAATGTCCCCCAGTTCCACCCTTCACTCCCCGCACATATACTCTCTCTCTCTCTCCACCCTATCCTTCCCATTTTTTTTTTTAGTTCATCTTGAGTTTTGTTTGCCTGGACTTTAATTTAAAAGCAAGAAAGAACAAGAAAGAGAACATGAAAGGAGGGTGGGTAGGGAAGTTGGTATAATCTGGGAAGAGCTGGGAGAGTAGAAAACATAATGAAATTATTCTATATGAATTAATTAAATAATATTTAAACATGGAAATAAAGCAGAGAACTCAAAGATACATAATTAATTGTAAATCTGGAGGAAAAATTAATGGAACTGTTGAAGAGAATTTTTATTTTTATTTTATTTTATTTTTTGGAACAGCGTTTTTCTGTGTAACAGCTCTGGCTGTCCTGGAACTCATTTTGTAGACCAGACTGGCCTCAAACTCACAAAGGTTTATATGCCTTTGCCTTCTGAGTGCTGGGATTAGAGGCAAGCACAACCACCACCAACACCAAGTGTTTAAAGATAAATTGTAAGAGTTTTGGAGAGCACGGAAAACCTAAGAGAGCCAAGATTTAAAAAAAAATGAAAGTAATAGTCAGATCTAAAAAATACATAGAAATGAAATATACAATCTGAAAGGTTTATATTTATGTATTATAGAATATATATGTATGTCCATATTCATATATTTATGTATGAGCAGTTAATGGGGAAAAGGCCATTAATTTGAAAGAGAGAAAGGAAGGTTATGGGAGTGTTTGAAATGAGGAAAATGAAGGCAGTAATGAGACAATTATAATCTCAGAAAATAAAATAATTAAATATGCAAAATAAATATAATTGGAACAATATATATCTACAAGCAAATAATTTTTATTAAAATTAAAAAAAATTCAAAAAGCATGAGACTTTAATTGAACTCAAAGTACAGTGAAAAATTTTCTGCCAAGAAAAAAAATCAATGAAACCAACAGTAGATCTCTCTTGAGCACAGATGGAGTTTAGAAAAGAGTGCACAAAGTAATAAAAGAAGGAATGTTAAGCAATTTTCAGTATATGATTTTCATGTAGGTAAGCTGTTGTTTGGAAAAGAGAATTGAATAAATATTTTGTAAATGAGTTTTTAAAAATGCATCAGCAGGACACATTTACTTTCTGAGGTGTAGTTTTGGAAATGTTGAAAAACTGAATTAAAATGTTCAAGGTCAAAATAAACAGCAACCAAAATAAGATAATAAATGTGGAAAATTAAATTAAGATGTGAAATATAAGACAATAGCATTAGTATTTTATAAGTATTATAAAGGTGATCTTAAAATATTCAAGATAGTACTTGCATAAGGTGAAAATTTACTTTATAAATATCTAATAAATATAAGGGTTTAAACATTAATCTTGATTTGAAATGTTTGAAAAGGAACATGCTAATATTTAGCCTTATGAGATACTTCATAATCATTGTTAAAATATATTAAAGTTCTGTGAGAAAATAAACTCCCATTGAAATTAAAATTTATCAATGATTCATTTAAAATTAAGTATTAGCAAATTTGTAGACATGTGATACACCCAACCTTTACCAGAGAAGTGTCTCTTTATATTGGATTCTAGAGAATGCTAAAATTTCTGATAATAAATGATATCTAACTGGTCACTCTCACACAAGATACACATCCACTCTCTTTGAGGTTCAAGGAATTGTAGAAGAGCAGAGAGAAAGAATGTAATCACCAAAGACATTGTGGAAGTTTCTGAGATGTCTTCTGAGCATGCATAATACTCTTGTGATAATCATGGTATCACGGTTGACATAATTACTTGAACAAAATCTGCATAAAACTGAGCTTGTCGTTAGTTATTTATGGATGAGGAAGAAACTCACAATGGCTTCAGGTGTATTTGGGGCAGAAATAGTCATTGTTTTCATCTGGTATCCACAGTGAGCATGCAGGCTTAGAATAATAATATAAAACTCCTGGTCACACAGGCCAAAACTGTTAAAGACAATGGGTTACTATACCAAACAAGAAGACAAGACTGTGAAAAAATATTTTTAAAGATGCAGAGGAGTTGTCAGGGATGGAAGGAAGAAAGAAGAGTTTGGACAGATGGATATGAATATGAAGAGTACAACACATACAGACAGAAAATTATCAAAATTTAATGTAAGATATAAAATAAGAAAAATAAAGCAGTCAATTTAAATGAAAACACATTATATAAATGGACAAAACACACAAAAAATTGGAAGCACAAAGTAGCTGAAAGAAACAGTAGTGGAAATTATTAGATTTACTTTAGGAAAACTCCGTCTGTGTAAATTATCCACAGAATTGTCTAAAGAGTATAGAATAAGGTAAAAACATATCACCAACCAAGATAAATTGTTGAATTAATTTTGATATGAAACAAAATAAAATTTAAGGCGAACCTATTGCTTGAATTAGAAATTTTATTTTAAATGAGGACTATAAAATAGTTCCAATTTGGTAGTTGATATAGACAAACACATATTTACCTCAGTTATCCACACTGATCCACAGTTTAAGAAAAGTATGTTTTTAGGTTAGAAATTACTTTTGTTCAGAGCTTGAAGACCATTTCATTCCAGTCAACAAGTTTGCTTCAGTGCCCCGAGCTTTGCCAGAGTTTTAGGTCACATACCTCCACTGCTTATGGACCTGTGCTAAGACAGAACATGGTAGTGTGTACAGCATCGTAGCTAAATTTATTTACCCCATGATGGCTAGGAAACAGAAAAGGAAAAACAGTGACAAGACACAGCCCACAAAGTCTAGCTCCCTAAAATAATGTGTTACCTTCATAGTTTTCATCATCTCCCAATATAAAATAAAGTAAAAGTATGAATCACTCAATATATTAATAATCTTCTAATGGGATCAGCAAACTCATATCTAAATACTTACCAAAGTACAGACTTCTAAATATTGCTTCAGTGAGACATGTAACAATAGCAGCGCAAAATTCCTTGTCTTTTAAAGCTTTGTTTGTAAGCTCAATATCTTCAAGGGTATTTCTTAGTACAAACATGACCATCTGTTTTGGGTCTTGGGATTTTATATGCCATTTTAAAGTGTTATCAATTATAAATTCTTTCAGTTTTGATTTTTAACTTTTTTGTATTTTATGCAACAAGCCATCTTCAGTTTAATAACCTACATTTAATTCAATCTCAAAATTATTTTAGATTATTTTACCATCCATTAAGAAAAAATATTTATTATAGACAGCATTATTTAATTCAATTTCAAGCATTCAAGAAATCTTATATTTCAGGACATAATTAGTATTTTCTTTAGTGCACTTAGTTAGCGTGATATCTACCAGAAATAGAGCAGTTATCTCATATAGTATATAAATGATCATATTATATAAAATTTATTCCAGTATAACACAAAATTAAGAGTAAGAAGTTCTGTAAGAACTGTAGAGTAAGTAGTTGTGCTTTTAGAGTTTGTAAACTTGGTTTGTAATTTAAAACAGTGGTTAGATCCTTCAGGAGATACACAATCATCTTTATCTAGTCAAGCACTTAGAGAAAAATATTGTGAAAGTTTTTAATGATGATACTGCTACGGTGATGAAATAATAAGCGTGTATTATTTAGTTCCAAGAATAATAGTATCGATTGAACAGTAAATGGATTCCTCAAATTGTATTTTAGATACTGACTTCTTACATATTGTTAGCAAAAATTTATCTGGAGAGAATATTCTGCCTTGGAGGAATGGGCAAGAAGCCAACTATACACAAACTCATCAAACTGTGATAGGGAAAGTGTATCCCTCAGGCAGGGAGAAAGGGAAAATTCCCAGCCATAACACTCCTTTCTTTAGTATAAAAAGTGCACTAATAGGCTTCATTGAGCTACTGACAGCTTCTGTGAAGAGTTTCTTCCTTTCAAATGCAAATCTTTCAGAATCAGTCATGTTCCCAACACAGGGATTTAAAGTCAAGTCATTCTCTACTGTGGGCTAACATAATTGCACACTTGGGACATTATATATTTATACAGATAATGGGTGCAATTTAAGCAGCTGTCTACTGAAGCTAATGGAAAGTCTACCTATTGAAAATGATACAAATTTATATATGTATGTACCTATGTGTATCTGTATAATGCATATTTATATGTGAATAAATATGATTTTTCTTTTTAGTCTACTCAATCCCTGACAAGGCATTTGACAATGGTTTTGCTATGCAATTTGAATTTCCTCAGTGTGAAATTCATACTGTAACTCTGCTAGCTTATCCTTGTCTTTATGCCTTCTTTCTTTTCTTTCCTTTCTTCCCTACCTCCCTTCATCCTGCTGTTTTTTTCATACAGGATTTTATTATGTGCTACAGCCTGGCATGTAACTTGTGATTCTCCTGCTTCAGCACCCTTAGTGTTGAGATTACAGACACACATCCTGCTCATCTTTCTTATGCAAACTTAAAAAGTGAGCACAGGTAGAAAATCCTGTATCATCATCAAACAATAAATCACTGTAACTGCAATTAAAATTCTTGTTCTATAAAAGTTGTATGTATACCATTAATTATAACATACTTTGGAAACAAACCTATTGTGTTTTAACCCAAATTCTATTGATTTTTATCTAAGTGCCTTGATGTGGGATTCCCTTCTGTATGTTGTGAATATGTTTTATTACCATTGATTAATAAAGAAGCTGCTTTGGTCTCTGGCAGGGCAGCATATCGAAAGTCATGAAATCCAAGCAGAGATAAAGGAGGAAAGAAGGCAGAGGCCAAGTAGCTCCTGATGGAGAAAAAGCCAGATCTTTACTGATAAGTCACAATTTCATGGTGATACCCAGATTAGTAGAAATGCATTAATTTAAGATATAAGAGCTATCAAGGAATATGCCTAAGCCATTGGCAAACTAGTCTTGTAATTAAAATAGTTTCTGTGAAATTATTTGGTCTGCGTAGTCAGGAAATGAAGTCATAGTCTCTGCTTACATAATGGTGCCCAACGTGGGGTTGTAGATTCACATAAGACCTTAAAAAAGCTGCAAATAAAGAAGGTTTCAAGATCCACAAGAATGGGAACCAAATACAGCTCCTTGGTAGCTTCATATTTTCTGATAGGCTCTGTTTACTGACAATGAGCAGAGGCACGGCTTCTTTAGGAGAATGTTTCCTGATTTAGCATTCACAGAAAAAATTGCATATCTTCCATTAGGAGATCGTTTCCTGGTTCATGCTGGTGCCACAAATGGCTCTGGCCCTTTTGGGAGGTCTTGTTAAAGAGCATTTGCATGGGGTTTGTGGGCAGTGTGCTGCAAGTTACGTGGTGGAAGCATGGGCCAACTGCTTCCCAGAGTTGGGGTGGTAAATATGGCTACCAGAGCTGGTGGTAAATGGACCTCTGCCATGTTAGAAAGCAGGGTGGAACCAACAGTCAAAGCAGCTGTTCTGGTCCTACCCATACGTACTTAACAGTTCACAGCAGTGATCAAAAAAAGATTACAGGTATGTAATAAAGACAAATCCAGACAGAAATAACATCTGAACAGGTCACAGTTGTTTTAAAAATGTACATAGTCTTAAGAAAAAAAGAAAATGTGTATAGATAGCTATAGAAAGAAATAGTTTTTAAAAGTAGACAAAATTTTTAAAGAGATAGTAAAGGTAATATAAAAAGCCACATAAAAATGTAAAATACACAGAAACTCTGGATTATGTATACAGTTGTTTTTTCTTTAAATTTTTGACTGTTAATTAGTTAGTTGCAGAGAGATATTTGGCAGAGAGATATTTGATTGTTGGAGATGCTAAGTTCACCTATCATATCTATATCTATCTATCTATCTATCTATCTATCTATCTATCTATCTATCTATCTATCTATCTTTTTACACACACACACACACACACACACATATATATATATATATATATATATATATATAAAATGTTAAATGTATTTTGACTTCAAACTTTGAGTCTAAAGGTATGTTACTTTGAAAAAGGTATGCTACTTTTGTTTCCACAGAAGATGAAAACCTGTGGATTCCTTCCATTCTAATGTGATTTGATGGAATAAGATTCCACAAAAGGTCTCTGTGCGCAGTACAATTACTTTGCCCAACAAACAACAGAAATCAGTTTGGAGGAAACTGTGCCCAATTTTTCAAAATGATTGTATATACATTTTTATTTTCTTTTAAAACTATTGCTTATCAATGATTAATGGTCACAGACAATTTCTAACAAAAAGAGAGAGAGATGATATAGAGATAAATACTTTAAATAATATCAATTTTTGTCTATTGATACAAATTTGGGGACAATTTTGTTACATCGCATATATATGTTTATATTTCTACTCTTGTTTAAGGTATTATTTTTATACAGCTCATCTAAAAGTATGATTAAACTGTAACTATACATTAAAGTGTAATATATAGTTAAGAAATATATGTTAATACATAGTCATCTATAATAATCAAACTTTTACTTATGTTAGGTTCTCTGGATATACAGAGATGTGTTTCTTTTAGATAGACAATCTTCCACACTTCAAACACCTACAGAATATGGCATTTAAAATGTTTTAAGAACTTAGAATTTTCTTGCAAGTGAGACATGTCTGCTTATGGCTGCATAAATTACTTCAGAGAGGTTGATGGACATTAAAGATACTCCTTCTGAAATTTGCCTTCAATGCTGCAAGGCTAGCCATTTGGGTAAGGATCTGTCCTGCCTGGACTGCATGATGGTATGTTGTATAAACTACACATGCAGAACCCACAGAAAATTGACTGTTAAACTTGCTAAAAAGAAGGTGAAACAGTCCTTCAGGGTTCCTGCTTCATGATAGAGTGTGCCAAACATTCTGTAGGACCCAGGAGAAAGTGACTGAGAAATTGCCAATATAGGCAACTTTCATGGTTTTTCCTTCATGAAAGAGTATGCAGGCATTTTGGAGGACACAGAAGAAAGTGATAGAGAAACTTCCAATATAGGTTAAACAGTCTTTCAAATGTCCTGTTTCATGGAAAGATCTTCCAGATAGGGACTATAGACTGAAAATGGATGACCCAGTATTACTGAAGAACTTTGGGGGACTGTACAGGCAGCTGTCTCTGTCAATTCTAGAGTTTTGCAAATTGCGTACAATGAACTTCCTGTTTACTTAGGTAATATTATATCTTTCCGAGTCTTTGATGGAGTTGAAAACAGATAGTTATAGTCATAGCTTTTCTTAGTTATGATAAAAGATAAATTAGACATGAAACTTTAGACTCACAAAGAAATATTGTAGCTGTAATCCTTGCTTGATACCTGATTTATTATATGCATTTTTCATGTTAAAATTAAAATCTTTTTTAATTAGACAAAAAAAGGGGAGAAGATGTGTGGAGATGATTACCCTCTGGAGGCTATGAATATGTTTTATTATCATTGGACAATTAAGAAGCTGTTTTGGCCACTGGCGGGGCAGAATATAGGTAGGCTGGAACACTAAACTGAATGCAGTGGTAAAGAAGACAGATCAAGCTAACAAACACCATGTAGCTTTGAAGGAGAATGATGCCAGAATCTAACTCAAAAGCCACAGCCTCTTGGCGATACACAGATTAGTAGAAATTGGTTAATTTATGATGTAACACCTAGCTAGAAATATGCCTGAGTCATCAGCCAAACAGTGTGTAATTAATATAATTATTGTGTGATTATTCAGGTCTAGGTGATGGGGAAACTAAAGAACAGTGTCTGTTTACAGTGCCTTTAGGTTATTTGTCTTATTTCAGATTTGGTTCCATTTTCTCTAAAGGGATATTGCCTTAGGGAGGAACTGTCATAGTAAGTATGGAGACTACATCAATCTTTTAACTTTTGTTAGCTTGGAGAAGGCAATTTTGAAGTATTACAAATTTAATGTCCAACAAGTTGTGCAGAGAGAGGTTTTTCTTTAGATTCATTCTAATGCTATTCACAGAAACTCTGCCCAGACATTGCAGTAATGTGTATGGGAAGGAAAAGGTTATAAAAGCTAGAAGTAGTGGATTCTGCAACAAAACAGTTCTCTGGACACAGCTCCTTTGTGCACATGACTTCACAGTGACTGTGACTACTGCATAATACCTGGGTAGGACTCACCCATAAGTGGATATTTGACATAAAGCAAAGGTTAACCAGCCTACAGTCCACAACCTTAGAGTGTAACAGGAAGGCGCTTATTTGTTCCTGGCTGCTCAACCCGGAAACAACAACACAGAAATTTTATTAATTAAATCACCGCTTGACCAATCACTATAGCATACTCCTAGCAAGCTCTTACATATTAAATTCGATTATTTTATATTTTGTCATGAGGTTTGTGTCCTATCAGCAAGGTTCGAGCTGGCAGCTCTCGTCTTTCCTCTCTGGTGGCTACATGGCATCTCTTTGACTCTGCCTTCTTTTTCCCAGCATTCAGTTTTTGTGGAGCCAATGGTATGGAACCAGTATCTATCCCTAGTGCATGAACTGGCTTTTTGGAGCCCACTCCCTATGGAAGGATACCTTTCTCATTTTATATATAGCAAGGAGGGCCTTTTTCCTGCATCAAGTGATGTGACAGATTTTGTTGACACCCCATGGGAGGCCTCACCCTATGTGAGGATTGGTGGGGCTTTGAGTGAAGAAAACTTTGGCAGAGCAGGAGAAGGAGAGTGAGAGGGAACTGTGATTACTATGTAAAAAAAGGATTGTTTTAAAAAGTAAGAAAATAAGTTTACAAACTAAAATAAAAATAACATGGGTCAAACTGAGTACTTTGTAAAGTAACTGTGTGTTGGAGGCAGTGTATGTGTATGCATGCACAGGATTCAGCTTCAGTAAACTAATTAAATAAAATAATGGTTCTTAAAACAGATATTCTATGCTTAATGGATCATAGAACATTAAAATTATTTCTTGCTATACTGAGTGTATCCCTAGAGATAACAGCTGTGTCCTGAAAAAAAAACTCAGTCATTCTTTAGTTTTTTCCAAAAAAAAATGTATTTCTTATTGTCCACAGATTCCATATGTATTATTATCATATATATTAGAGTTCTCTGGAGAAACAGCATATATATGTGTGTGTGTGTGTGTATGTATGTATGTATGCATATGTGTGTATGTGTTTGTGTGCTGTGTGGTGGGAGAGAGAGATTGCATAAATAAAATAAATTTAATATTATGTATTGGTTCACATGTTTATGGAAGATAAATAACCCACTATTTTCTGTTTTCATATATATATATGTGTGTGTAATAATGCAAGTGGTGTGGTTTCTATACTTGAAATAGGGAAACAATCATTATAGATGCCGCTTTGAGTTTCACACCAGAGATCACAAAGTAACAAGTACAAAATATTAGTGATCGAACTTAAACACTTAGGAAGAAGAGAAATCAAAACTTTAACTTTTAGATTTACTTAGCCATTAATTAGAAAGATGATACCTTTCTGAGTAGAAAAGCATCACCTACTTTCATCAGTTTATAGCCATTAAAACATTTACCTATTCTGGATATGTTCTTGCAGACATACCAAGTTAAAACAGTTAATTAAATATTTGAGCCCATCATGGTCAAATACAATAATGCAATTGATAATGAAGAGCAACCATTAAAATATCACCTCTAGTTAACTTGGCATTATACATATATCCTCTAATGACATGAAATTCACAAGTAAAGTAATTAACAAGGACACAATTCTACCTAATGTGGAATTATTGTAATAGAGCAATCATATACACAATAAGTATAAATATTCATTTTGTATGTAGAGCTATTGTTTATATAATTAGAAGACATTCATAGAAGAGTAGTTAGACAAGTGAAAGGAAGTTTATTCTTTTCTTTGATATCTTGCAACTTGTACATGATGGGGTAAATTTACCAATATTTTCAAAAATAATATATTAGTCTTCTATAGTTTTACATGTTAGAGGATAAAAGATAAAAAGAAATAAAGACATTTCAGAGCAGACAAAATAAAATAGAAAAATTATTATTTATGCATTCATATTTGTTTTTCTTATCAACTTCCACAATCCAAGTTGAAGCTCAGCCAACTGTTGCTCTTTGTTATTTATGACAACTGAAACTTTATTCTTGAATATTCTCTATTCTCCTGTCTAAATTAGGTCTTCATCATCTTCCACAGTCTTTAATCACAAAGCATGATAATCCTGGGTGTCTTGTTTTGAAGAAATACTCATTTGAGTTTCTATTCTAGGGTGAGGGTCTGTTTTCAGCTTTCCTACATAGTTAACAGAATGGAATTCCACATCCAAAATTTTAAATCTAACCAGGCTCTTCAGACATTGTGTTATGTTTTCAGTTATAGGGGACATAAATAATCACATGCCTTTAACTTAAGACTGTATCTCCTCCTAAGATATCCATATACCAAGAGACACTTACAGAATCACATGGTTTCGATGTTTTGTATTTTTTTGGATTCATATCTGACTAACTAGCTTCCAAACAATTTACCTAAAGTTCTAAAGTAGTCACTGCTAATTGGATATTCAACCAAATCACTGTAAATTCTTGAATATTATGAACAACTGTGATATCCACTTGAAAGGAAAGACAATCACATTCTTTTTGTGGCCAAATTATGACATATGACAGACAATTAAAATACCTCAAAATTAACACCATAAATGCATATTTTTGATAGTACATGCTTAAGAAAATTACTTCCATTTTGGCATAAACAGCTATGGAGAAAATGTGTTTGATACATGAGCACAGGTATCTAGTAGGTACCAGAGAATTGTTAATTTTCTTAAATATCTAGTAATAATGACTACAATTAAACATCTGGTAATAATGACTACAATAGCAATTATAATCAGGCTTAACTCATTAAAATCTGATCTCACTTTCAACAACTACCAGTATTTTGCACAAATAAAATAGGAACACTGAATGATGATACAGTGGGGATAAACCAATATTTATTTTTTAGGTCAGAATTGGTGACACAAGTCTCAACACATCCTTCAGGAATAAAGTATTATTTCTTATTTATAGTTTCTCAAGGTAGGTAGTTAAAATGACTGCCATTCCAGTTATCCTGTTATGTTGATTTATTTTCCATATTAACGGAGACTAATATTGGGATTTTATAACTTGCTGCATAGACTAACTCAAGTTATGTTTTCAGATATTATGGGAATGATCATGGCAGATATTGAAATCAACTAGATCCAATCTGAGATGGAACTTAGCTAAAGCTGCTGGTCACAGTCTTTTCAAAGTTTCTAGCCTGACTTTTGGACAACAGTGAATTTTCAGTTGCTTGGAATTAGGCTCAGTGTACAGTTGATGTGCAATAAGTAGTAACACCCTGAAAGTTACATTTGTTCATGACAAGGATACAGGCATTGTCAGGGAAGACTTGGAGAAAAATAATCAGTCCATGTTAGTTTCTCACAAGAATTTGTTTTCACCTACATAATAGGATTTCTACATATACAGTTGGTCTCAAATCCAGGAACTGGTTCAAGGACCATTGCGATTTTCATACAAAAATATGTTCTGTTGATCTGAAACTCTTCTGCTCATAACAGGATTTATCAGCACATTTATCCTGTGGCTAGGGTCACTGAAAACAATTAAACAATTATAATTTGTCTTGTCTGATGGTTTCTTTCAAGGTCGTCTCCATTCATTATGAGTTAAATGTGGTCATTTAATAATAGTCCCACTGACATACAAAACCTCCACTACAAGCATCTTTCCAAATGCAGCCATTAAATTTCTCAGTACAAGGCCTTACATTTGGTTATGAACAATCAAATGGTTACTAAATGTTGCAGTGGTTTCTCTCACATAATAAATCTGTACATTCTAGACCATCAGAATGGCAAACTGAGTTTCAGATGTCAGTCTCTTTCCTTTGAAACATTTCCCTCTCCTTCTAATCAAGGCATGTCTTGCATTTCCACTCCACCTTTTGTAGGCAATCTTTTGTTTCATATTTCAACCCACTGAAGAAAACCACCTGTTTGATCCATTTGTAAAATGTGGAGTTCCTGCTTAGTGAAGCAGGACAATAAGTAAAAAGTGATTTAACCTTACACTCCCCGACACTAGCTCGCACCATTAGCATTCATTTTTATATGTTTTCCTAAGATTTTAATATGTGGGAATACGAATTTGTTTTCTTTGGAGTAGACAGTACTTCTTCATCAATTAGTCCTTAGGAATCTGCTTGTTCTTGAGTTATAGAAAAGAATGTCATGAGAATGGGTCTTGTAAATAATCAGAATTGTCTTAAAGGGCAAGGAGAACCATTAAAATATTCCAAGAAATTTAGAGCTTATTTCTTCAACTAGCCCTGAGAAAGTGATATCACTGTAAGTGAAGAGTTTTTGCAGACTGGGAGTAGAATGTCCAATTGTACTTAAGTTAGTGAGGAATGGGAGAACTGATGTTGATGGGGATGGCAGACTCACAGGCAATCAGCATAAGTAGACCTCCCACACATTTTAGCTATTCCTTCTTAAAATATTCCCCAGACAATTTTTAAGATCTTCCTCTTTCAAAGTCAATGTCTATACTTTAACAAAGTATAAGGTGGGGTTACTGTTTGTATTCTAATTCATCTCTTGAGCAATTTTAGCTTCTGCATTTGATAATTTTGATCTTCAGGATAATTTTACAGGTCACTTGTTAAACTATGAAATATGATATAATCCAATATTCTCATGTCTCTTCATTGGTTAGCAAAGCATTATTGTAATTCAGCCTCTCTTCTCACTAAAGGATAAAGATATCATACTTGCCTGGACGGTTGAAAAGGTTCTCTCATTTTTAACTTACTAGTCACACTTTATATTTATAATGTCAGGCTGACTTATAAATTTTAGTTTAAATATTGACTTATCCTTGTTTCAGATTATGTGGCTGTATACATATATTAGTGGTAAAGGGAAACTGGAGCTAAAATCTGGAAATCAGATTTTATCAGAAATGATAGTATGAAGACCTGTACTTACTAGTTGTCTGATTAAGAATAATAACCTTACAATATATGAATGGCAATTATGAAGAGTATATTATTGAGAGAAGTAATCTTTTGTTAACTTGGCATGTACAAGTCTAGAGTTAAGTGGGAAGGATGATGGCAGCTAAATTCAAGCTTGGTTTCCTGATGTGGGAGTGTCATATATCAATCTGTTGATTTCATTGGCTAAGCAATAAATAAACTGCTTGGCCCCATTGGTTAGAACATAGGTGGGTGGAGTAAACAGAAGAAAATGCGAGGAGGAACAGGAAGTGAGGTCAGAAAGCATGCAGCTCTGCTCAGAGCCAGACGTCTCAGAGAGAGACACCATGCTCCTGTCTAGCGGGCAGACGGGATAGCTCTGCTCTGTGAGGCCGAGGGATGAAACTCCGACTCAAGAAGGATGTAGGCTAGAATCTTCCTGGTAAGCACACCTCATGGTGCTACTAACATGATTAGAAATGGGTTAGTCCAGGTGCGAGTTAGCCTAGAAGAGTCATGATAGAAATGGACCAAGCAGTACTTAAATGAATACAGTATGTGTGTTGTTATTTCGGCATAAGCTAGCCACGTGGAAGCGGCTGGGGTGTTGGGGATGCAGCCCCGCCACTGCTATTTCAACAGATGGCTGCCCAACGTGAGGACAACTGAATCCACAGAAAGTCTGAGAAAGCTTGGGAAGAGTAAAGCATGTTTGTTTTTTGGTGCAGCAGTTTTGGTTCTACTCTGCTTGCTAGAGTCAAGCAAGCGCTCTCATTTGAGAGGCTTCCGACTCAGCTTCAGCTGCAAAACCCTGCAGCTCATTAAGAGGTCCTGCCACGAAACACTTAAACGGTGTTGCGAAAGCTGAGCGCATGCTTTTGGTTTTCAGGCTTAGCAGGAAAAGCTGCGCCATTTAAAATGCCGGCTTTTGGCTGTCCAGCCAGGGCAAACTCTGACTCTTTTCGGGCGGGTCGTGCTGTTTGCAAGCCCAGGCTGCGGAAGCTCGCTTGCTGGCAAGGACCTTGAAACACTGTAGAGTTGTGGCACTAGGCGGTTCTGGCTGGTACCTCAGCCATGAGGCTGAAGCTAAGGAATGAACTGGATCTAGGTGGCAAAGCCACGGCTTTAATCCTCACATATTGCTCGTAATTTAAAGGCTCGTGTGGTCAGAAAAAGAGAGATATACAGTAAAGAGGATTCAAAGACAAAGAAAATTTCTAAATGATTTACAGTGTGTTGAAAATATATGCAGACTAAAAGTTGAGTTCATAAGTAAAAACAAAGTAAGAAAAAGAGAAGTTGTGTGTGGTAGTACACGCCTTTAATCCCAATGCTTGGGAGGCAGAGGGAGATTGACCTCTGTGACTTCAAGGTGTGGTGCACAGGCGTTTAATCCCAGTGCCTAGAAGGCAGAGACAAACAGATCTCTGTGGTTCAAGGTGTGGTAGCAAACACCTTTAATCCCAATGCCTGGGAGGCAGAGACAGAAGGATCTCTGAGAATTCAGGACAGCCTGGTCTAAGGAGTTATTCCAGGACAAAGATACAGAGAATATAAAATAAAAGTAAAAATAAATGAAATAGAGGTTAAAATAAAGCGTTAAAGATGGAAAGTACACAGAGAATCTTGATACTGTATGCTATTATGCCTCTTTGAATTGTTTGAATGCTGAGGAAGGAGCAAAGCTACTAAAAGATATTTGTTTATAAATGCTGCTGAACTAATTCAACACAGATATTTTGGAAATGCCTTGACTTTGCAATTTGGGTCTAAGGACATGATACTTTGGAAAGGAGTTTCTTGTTTTGTTTTCACAGAGGATGAGACCCTGTTCATTTCTTCTATCCGAATATGGTATGATGGACCACGCCTCCTGAAGGGTTGCTGTGAACATCTTCAGAAAATTGCTTCGCTCAACTGCCAACTGAGATGAAACTAGCACACAGGTTATACCATGAAAGACCTAATTAACGCGCCCCATTCAGCAGGAAGCAGTTTGGAGAGAAATAACTGCGCCCATGTTCCCAAATATGGTTTATAAACGTTTTTTACATTTAAAGGGGGTATGATAGAGATATGAATAATTTGCATTGTATGGATTTTGCTTTAGTGATTTAAATTTAAGGTCAATTTTGTTATATGTATATGTGTTTCTGATCTTGATTAAGGTATTATGATTGTGTAGTTCATTTAAAAATGTAACATAATGGATGCCCCAACGGTACAGAGGAACTTTGGGTGACTGTCCAGGCAGCGAGATGTCTCTGTCATTTCTAGAGTTTTGAAAATTGTTCACTTTTTATTTGCTATGTTACAGTTAAGCCTTTCCTTTTGTTTAAACAGAAAAGGGGAAGTGATGTGGAGTGTCTATATCAATCTGTTGATTTCATTGGCTAAGCAATAAATAAACTGCTTGGCCCCATTGGTTAGAACATAGGTGGGTGGAGTAAACAGAAGAAAATGCGAGGAGGAACAGGAAGTGAGGTCGAAAGCATGCGCTCTGCTCAGAGCCAGACGTCTCAGAGAGAGACACCATGCCCTGTCTAGCGGGCAGCGGGATAGCTCTGCTCTGTGAGGCCGAGGATGAAACTCCGACTCAAGAAGGATGTGGCTAGAATCTTCCTGGTAAGCACACCTCTGGTGCTACTAACATGATTAGAAATGGGTTAGTCCAGGTGGAGTTGCCTAGAAGAGTCATGATAGAAATGGACCAAGCAGTACTTAAATGAATACAGTATGTGTGTTGTTATTTGGCATAAGCTAGCCACGTGAGCGGCTGGGGTGTTGGGGATGCAGCCGCACTGCTTTTCAACAGTTTCCCATGGTTTATCGCATGCAGGGAGGACTCCTGGGGATTATGTGTAAAAAGGCTTTGATGAGCAGTATCACAGAGAGAAGTAACCATATCTGTGAACAGAGAGTCTATCAATTGTACCTCAACCACACACATAGGAGAAAAACCCCATGCCAAGAAAAGCAGCAGCCAGAACAACCAGGAGGGGAAGAAACTGAGAGCCAAGTAGCAGCTGGGGCATTTGTATTTCTGCCAGAACAAACAGAGGAGTCACCAAGGACAATAGTGAACACTATCCTCTTGATACACAAAATCAAGACTACAGTGAAAGCTGAGCAGTCAAACACAATAATGTTAGAGTTTAGCACATTTTGAGATCCTTCAGCATGTAGTCACTCTGCTAGGTGGAGGTTATATGACAGTGACAAAGGCAGCTGCTAGTTTATTTTCATGGGACTTTTCTCCAATTGGATACTGTTCTTATGATCTAATTTTGGATGGGACAATTCTCCTTACAGTGGTGACAGAAATATTTCTATATATGGATGAAATACTACATAACTGGAAGGAAGCCCCCTTATACAATCCCTTTTCTTTTATTTCTGAAATGATCCTTTTTTCCAGAGCTAACAAGATTAAGACTAAAATGACCATCTTCACTGAAAAGTCTCACAATCTCTTCATCTTGGCTGAAGTAGATACTTCTAGCTTTTCTCTCCCTCTGACTCTCGGTAAGAGAATTGAATTTACACAAAACACAAATTTTTGAACATTTTAATCCTACTTTTGAATCAATTTATATGGAAATCATCACAGTTTTATGACTCTGCATTTAGTGCTCTCCTTTGCATATTTATAATACATAGATTAAACATTCCCCCGAGGAAAGACTTAAGATTTTGATATCATCTTCTTGATTCTATCATTTCTAACTTTCTCTTGAGTATTTAACTGTTCATTAAAAAAGTTTTATCACATATGATCTGATGGGCATTCCTGGATATGCACTGTCTTATCTAGCCTAGTCTTGATCCAAGTATACTCACTGTAAAAATTCTTCAGTAACAGGTTACGGAAAAGACTGTTACTGGTGGTGTGCTAGGGGAAGCAATACTACTATCTAATTTTTCACTTCCTATTACCTCATCTTTGAAAGCAAAGCAAAAAACAAACCAAGCTTCCCAACTATGTTACTTTTCCTCAGACTCCTCTAGGAACATCTGGATGACAGATTTAGTTTCACATTTTATCTGTATTTGAGGATTCATGTCTTGCTTTAAGATCATATGTTTTAAAATGTTTGAAAAATATTGAAATGTGTTTATAAGTGGTATAACTCTCTGTCAATTTAGATAATGTATGTGAGTACCCAACTGCATGGTAGTCTAAAAACTTGCCTTTTCAGTTCTACATCTCTATCATCAATTATCTATCTATCTGTAATCTTTCTATGTATCTATCATTTATTTTCTCTATCTATCTATCTATCTATCTATCTATCTATCTATCTATCCATCATCTATCTTCCTCATCATCTATTATCTATCTGTCTGTCTGTCTATCATCTATCTACCATCTATTTATTTGTTATCTATTTTTCTGTATACTTTTTCTGTGAATAAATAAAAAATCAATCATTAAATCTATCTACCTTCCTACCTACCCACCCATCTAGCTGTTATCTATCTCTTTAGTAAATATATATATGCCTCTGACTCAACTAAAATGTGATTATAGTTAGTTAAGAAGAAAGTGGAGAAGTTATAGTAATAACAAATAATTATATAAGTTATGAGAACATGGAGATTTGCCCCTATATTAGAGGTAAAAGTAGATGGCCCTACAATGAAACTGTCTTACCAAAATCTTTGTTTTGGATTTCTTTGATTTGGACTTCAGAATAAATGTTTTTAGTTTAAGTCACTAAGTTTGTGGTTTATTATGGGAGCCTAATGTAAGATAATGTTTATGACCTCTTAAAATTCTTATGTTGGCTCTACTTGCATTGTGATGATCTACCAATAGGCAGCCAGGTTGTAGTGTGGTATGTACATTGAGAATTTATTATCTGAAGAAGATGGAGCCTTTATGTCACAAAAGAGAGCTGGTCATTTTTAGCTCCCACACACAAAGATTCAGTGTGAGGGTAGCCATCTATCAATTGTAAATTGGGCTCTCAGCTAACTGCATATCTGACAAGATTTCGACATAAGAATTCTTTGCTTCTGGATCTGTGAGAAATGTAGTTTAATCAGTTGAGCACATTACCTATTTGTTAGAACAAATAAATGACTAATACATAGCACACATATTCATGTATATACATATAAGCACAAATGATGCCTGCATATGCAACAAGTCAGAACATTACATATGAAGGTATATCAGTCAAAATATCCTCCCACTATGTTTTGTTTTTCAGAGATGATAGCCAATAATATCTTTTGCATATTCTTTAAATGTTTCCTAGAAATATACTTTGATATTGTCTTTACAGTGACACTATATAATACTAATTTTTATTTTCAGAACAATACCAATTTCAGAATCTCAGTATATCCACCACATCAACTTGACATCAACAATAAGTCAATTTTTATATCAAAGTAAAAGTTACAAAAGTTATTATGCCATATAGAAGAATTTGGATCTATTGTAAAGTTAAATTTAATATTATATATAATTTGAAACAAACTGAAAAATTCTTCAGCTACTGACATATGCCATAATTTGGAGAGAATCTTCCAAACATTTTTAAAGTCCAAAGGTCTCTAGGGTTATACAACACTTGGTTATCTCTTTGATACAAGTAGAATGTGTATTTACAGTGAAAGTTAAAATTATTCACATCAAAATTGTAATCAGAGACCAACTCAGAACATTCATGTTTTATACACAAAAGCACTTTGTATTTTAGTCCATGTCTCTACTTTCAGGAAGCACCTGGCTAGATTAAAGTAAAGTAATGGATAGTCTTGTGTTTCTCGGAACAAATCCTCAGAATCACAGTTTAATTATATTACTTTCTTTCCCCATTACTGCATAAGCTAATATCAAATGGAAGACATCCGGGTAGTGGTTGGAAAGAGATGAAATAGAAGGCGCATAAAAGTGGAGACTGGTGGATTAAGGAAATTAAGTTTAGTTAATACTGAGTATTGTCCTAGCAGCTTGACATAGCTGATTTTCTCCTTGACAAGCCACTTATGAAAACGACCAGAGTTTAGCAATTATTATCACACAGGCCAAAGTGGAGAAACAGGAGACAGTTGCATTTGCTGAGATCTAAGTGGGCATCTATGCCAAGATTGGGAAAATGTCCTTTTGTAGACACTGGGAAATTTTCTCAGTTCACTTTGAAGCTAAAAGGACCAAAACAGAGAGACTGTCATTCTAGCTGTAGGACCAGAAAAATATGGAGACTTATGTACAGAAGAGAAAAATATTCACCTTCATACTTGTACCTAAGTAGTTAAAATGTCTTGGGAACTACTGCTCTGAGAGTGGGAATGAATGTACTAGAGACATGCCCTTTACAAGTTCTTGACTTACTAATATAGTCAAATCCTACTTGAGTGTGGCAAATTGCTAACAAGAAATGAAAGCTGTGTCTAAAGCAACTGTGTAATGGATCCATCAAAGGAAAGAAACCCAGAATAAAGTCCTATTCACAATGGGTTCCTATGTGCTTGCACTAACTTGAACAGCTGTGGATCTCTGAGTAAGTTTTCTAATCCTTCTGTGTCTGAGTTTCTCCGTCTGTGAAGATAGATACTTCCACCTGTTCATGGCCAATTAGGTGAGCAGCCGTGGCTCCTCCAGTCTGGCAGAGGCAGTTTCTGCACGATGGATATGCACAAGAAGTTGTTTGGTCTGGCATTTTAAGGTTTAACTGCTTGAATATTTTGGCACTTTAATTTTAACAGTTTTAAAATATTTTTGAATTGTTTGCACTTTAATAGAGAGTGGGAAACATAAGTCACTAAATGAATCTGTTTAAGACCATTTCTTCTCCATTTATGGAATAAATCTGTAAGCTATTTAGAGATTTCACATATCAAATGGATATTTCTAGAAGAAAAATCATTCAGGAAAATAGATTATTATGTTTTCATAGAATCCAAAAGCTAATTGAACAAATAAAACTAACATGAAAAGTATTTATGCATGCATTATATTTTAAATCTCATGTATGTATATATGTGTACATATTGAATGTTGATGAATATTAACACATTTATATATGCACAATTATGAACACATATATGACTACCAGTTGCATACAATTTTGCATATAAAGGACTAATACTTCAATGTTGTTTTAAAATTTATCTAAAACTATCTTCAGTTGGCACTCACTGGGAAAGAAAAATTTAATATGCTCCAGTGGAGTCTGACTGGGTATACAAACCATTCTTAAACGTTGGCTGCATGACCAGCAGTAGATAGCACATAAACTAAATGGTACTTTTGTGGACTTTTCTCCTCATATTTCTTTGTTTGTCTCCTTGAGACTATGTATCTTACTGTGGACAAACGGTCTAGGAACCTCCTTGACCTTCCCTGGGGCATTTTTAAGCCATTCCTATTAGTAATTTCCATTTCATGTCACTCCTTAACCCTGCAGAATTTTACTCTACCAGGGACACATACAGCTATCACATTTGCCTGGTACTTGAGTTGGTTATCTTTATCCTTGATCTTGTACTTCAAACAGGTCTCATCAGACTAACACATGAAACAAAACTTTGTTTTTTATATTATAATATAATTTTTCCCTTCCCTTTCTCCCTCCAAATCCTCCCACATACACTTCTTTGCCAACTTTCAAATTCATGGTCTCTTTTCAATAATTATTGTAGCAATATATATATATATATATGTATATCTGACATAATATAATATATAATTGAAGTGTTTCAAATATATATATTTCATACCCGTTCAACAGTGTATTCAAAAGATATTTCATATAAGCATACACACACACACATTGAACCTAACTTCAGACTTCCCAATGCTTAAGTCTCCCCTCTAAGTATACTTCTACTCTTCTTTGACTCTGACTTTTGGTGCAGACTCAGGGTCCAGAGTGCCACTGGATTTTTCTGGCAGTCCTTCAGCCATTCCTTCTAATAAATTTCCGTTTATTTGTTACTCCTTTCGAACCACAGAGAAGTTTTCTACCCATTACACCACACTTATCTAGAACCCAGAAAGAGCAGTAATAGCCTACTACCAGGCAGGGGGATCAGTATACACATCATTTGTCCTGTTTGTTTGCTTGACTTTCTCCCTCATGCCGGTAGTCACAACCCTCAGGAAACTTCCCATGTCAAAACTGATCTTAATTAGTTTCAATTGATTCCATAGCCTCTCACCCAAGTAAATACATTTCTTGACTTTCATTCTAAAAGTTTAGAGACCTCTAAAGTTTATACTCTGGCTTAATTTAACAGTATGTTTCATAATTCAATGTCTCTTGGACTTTCCATTTATAGCCAGTATTGAAGGAGCAGCGGGGCTGGGCTGCATCCCGCCACCCCTCTGCCCACATGGCTAGCTTATGCCCCAAAATAATTACACGGAAACTGTATTCTTTTAAACACTGCCTGGCCCATTATTGGCTAGCTCTTCTTGGCTAACTCTCGCACCTGGACTAGCCCATTTCTTATAAGGCGTGTAGCACCCCAAGGTGTGCTTACTGGGGAGATTCTAGCCTTCATCTGTCTGGCATGGGAATATCATGGCTACTCCTAACTCAGCTTCCTTCTCCCAGAATCCTGTTCTGTTTGCTCCACCCACCTATGGGTGGGCCTATCAATGGGCTTAGGCAGTTTCTTTATTGATAAGAAATCACTCCCACATCATTTCCTCTTTTGCTGTCTTATCTCCACGGGTGAAGAAAAATTGTGGATACCATCAAAATTAATAAAGGTTTGGTATGAAGAAGAAAAGCCATTTGAAAAAGATAAATAACAATTCATTCACAAGGATGGAGAGCATGCTGATGGTAAGGAAAATAAATAGGTTGGGGGCAGGGTTCTTTTCTTATCTCCACAGGTAAATACTGATCTTCAAAGAATTTAAGGGACCCTGAATATTTAATTATGGATGGATGGAAAATAGTTACAACCCACTAAGGATCAGTAAGTATCGATTTTTTTCTATGTATATCTATATGTTTTATTGAACACTTCTTTATAAATATGTAGAGCTGGTTTTGGAGTTGGACTATGGCTCAGTCCCTCTTCATTTCCAAGCCTGTTGATAAGAGATATCTCAGAGTTTCTGTCTCAGATCAGGAGCCATGAAACAGGACAGGATAAGAATAATTATATACTTGATAAACTTTTTTTGCTTTTCCTCATATCTGTGTCTTTCTTTGTATGTCAGCATGTGTCCTTGTTGTTAATGTTTAAATTTCCCATAACAAACAACAAATTTTCCTACAGTAATCTTTGAAGTTTCCAGGATGAAGATGGAGCCCCACAACATCAACTCAACCTGGTTTTTATGACATCATGATTATTTTTTTCTCCTTTTTTAAGCGCTAATATTAGACTTTTTTTTTGGTACCAACTGCACAAGACAATTTCAAATGATGCACATTTTTGACAACACTCTGACCAGACCTTCTCAAAACGCACAGAGAGTAACTACAATTTTCTTAGGTCAAAGGTTAATTTGGGAATTTTACCATCATTTGCTTTCACAGGAGCCCCTAAGAAGAACATCGCCCCCATGTCAGCTTGAAGCAATCTTAGAGAATGACATCCCCTCTCCCAACAGAGTTTGCCCTCGGGGTTAAGGACATCTTTTAATGGTTGGTTTGGGGTTGAGGGGATGGGGAGATGTTTTATGAAATTAGGGGTATGTTCAAAAAAAAGGGAGGATTAACTGGTTTGACGGGATGATTGGTTTTTGTGAGTTACTGTTTTTAGAAAATTGTATTGATACTGTTTTCTGTATATTGATATATTGAATATTGAACGTGAGTGTTCCTACCTCTATTTTTGTATAAGTGTATGCTTATATTGTATTGACACATCTACCATATCACAATGTACATTTCTACCTCTGATATTATTTATGTAATATCATTGTTTACATTTGATATGTAATAACATTGTTTACAGATGAAGATTATTGTCTTTATAATTTGTACAGTTGTTTATTCTCTTAGTCTTCAAGTTAGATAGGTATTGAAATTTATATGTTTGTCATGTTTATTTTTAGGTTAATAAGGTCTTTTAGTTACCTAGAGATTATATTTATTATAGATAGTATAATCTTCAGCCTCTTTGAAGAGCTGTAGAAAAATGGCCTTTAACCTAACCTAGAATTCTGTGCCTACGAGACACAATTACTCCTGGCAACACCACTCTACTCCCGAGAGAACGTTGAGCACCAAAGACACTCCACTGGGAGCTTGTCTTCTTGGCAGAACTGGCCTTTGTGTTAAGAAAAGCCCATACCTCAACTACTGACAAAATTATGAAACAGGATTGTCTTATCTTGCCAAGACAGGGTAGGATAATTCTAAGAAAGTTTCTTGCATTTGATAATGGCATGTCAGTTATGTTAGGCCTTAGCCAATGTTGGTTGACTCAACATTGCAAATGAGAATTTGGGTGATTGCCCAGGTAGTCAGTTGTCTCTGTCATTTGTGGCACATTTTGGATATATCTCATTTGTTAAGTAATATTTATTCCCTTCTCAGATCTTTGACGGAGTTGAAGATTATATAATTGTAATTACTCTCTACATTATTTAGACTCCTTGAGATAGAATGTCTGGTAAAAACTTTTGTTCTCAATATTGTTTGTTATATTTATTATTTGTTTTATTGTTTATAGTTGTAGTTGGTTTAGTTCTGTCTTATTTAGACAAAAGGGGGAGATGTAGGGGCAAACCTTCCCACTTTGGGGGCGGGCTGGGCTGGGGCGAATGTTTACGGATAAATTCGGGCGCGCAGACGCTGCGGCCCCTTCCTGTTTTCCTGTTTCTGTGCATCGCGGGAACTCCGGTTGCGTGAGTGTGCTATTTACATTAAAGTTGTAAAAACTTATAACAATTTGTCTGTATTAATCCAAACCGCCTTCAAGCCAGCCATTGCTAGATTAGCTAGACCACAGTCTATCAGTCATTCTAATAAATCCTCACCCTCTTTTTGTTCCTGTCTCCATCTATATATAAATGAATCTCTCTATACATACACACACATATATGTGTGTACGTATAAATATATAGAAAAAGATTCATTTTATAACTTCTCTTAAACTAGAGAATGCTGACTAATACAATATTTATACATGGGGAAATCAAGTTAATCTTTGTATTTGAATTAGAAATTTGTAGGTTGACAAAGAAATAACAGGATCAAAATGCCTAAGTGAAGAGCTTATCTTTGAAAAATTATTTTGAAAGCTATAGATCCTTCTAGAAATTTTAAACTTTCCCCACAATTTCTCCTATGAGGAAATAGTACTTAAAATAAAACATTAAAAAAAGTTCCGTAATTACATGTAGCATATCTGACTGCCCTTTAATTTCTCTTGTTCAGGAATGCTGGATGAGGGGTGAGGATGTTGAGTTTGAGGTCAGACTGGGTACACAGTTGATTGAATTGAATAAAAACAAAATCAAGAAAACAAAAGAGAGCAATAGCATGAGAACATTTCACAGTAGGATTGTAATCAACTTCATCGGTTTTACAATGAAACTAATAGAGCAAATGTGTACCTTGCAGTGTTTTCCTCTATGGTTGAGCCTCCTCTCTTTCTCCATTTTGTGCTTTGGAAGAGTTGGGTGACAGATTTCAAAATCCTCTGAAACCAGTGTTGAAAGCTCCCCAGTTTGGCCTCAGATAGTTGGGTAGTTCTGAACTACCAATGAGCAGAAAACCAAACCAAACCAAACCAAACCAAACAAAACAACACAATCAGTGACTTTAGAGATGGCCTATTAGGTAAAATTTCCTCTTGCTCAGGTATAACGACCAGAGTTCAGATTCCCAGTACCCATGTGAAAAGGTAGCTGTTGCTCCCTGCCCCTTGACTCCAAGTCTGAGGAATGTATTGCTTGACGACAAGAGGATTTCTGGGACCTCTTCCTGGTATGCTCGTTTAATATAAAAACAGTATTCTCTATATTAAATGTCTCAAGAGCATTAGTCTCTAGATTAAATGGTGGGATGTAGGTAGAATAGGTTACCTTGTTGGCGGAGTCTACTTGTTTGTTTCATGGCTGCTCAGACTCCCAAAATAATTACACAGAAATCTGTATTAATTACCATACTGTTTGGCCAATAGCTTAAGAGTATTTTTAGCTAGATTTTACATCTTAAATGAACCCATCTCTATTAGTCTGAAGGTCACCAGAAGGTCATGGCCTACCAGCAATTTTCAACCAACACTCTCCTCTGTAGTTGCCTACATGGAATCTTATTGACTCTGCCTACTCTCTCTATGTGTCTTTTCCATCCTGGATATATTCTATTAAGCTATTGGCCAAAACAAGTTTCTTTATAAACCAATGGAATACAGAGGGAAATCCCATATCAGTACCTGATGTCTCCTATGGTCTGCATTCATGTATACTCAGACACATGCACATGTGTACAGAAATGCATGCCTACAAACACATGTAGATATATGTATACCCACACACACAATATATATGATTTAAAAGCATAGAAGAAAATTAATATCTGTTTTCTGTTGTTTAGGTATCTGTCTATCTAGTTCATAATATTACACAAAAGATTTTTGATTTATACTATGAAAACAAACTCAGTATCTCTTAAGACTAAAGCCTGTTTAATCCAGCACCATCACAAGAAAATTAAAGATGAAAATAATGTTATTTATATAGTCATGTTTATTGATGTATTCTTAGAAGGATAAAATGATCACAGGCCTCTTGAGAAAATATAATCATATATTGATTGACATCTCAATTTGGTAATTAAATATCTAAATTTGGTGATTAGGTACCTCATGAATATAGTATTATATAATTACTGTATTTTCTACTTAAACACATGTACTTTTATGTATGATAGTATAACAAGTTTGAAACTTAAAATGCTATCTTTAGAAGAGTAGTTTAAAAAAATTAGAAACAAATCATGGGCTAAAATTTGCTTTTTTTAATTAATTAATTTTTTCAAAAAAATCTATCTTTTCTCATTTTACATATCAATCCCAGTTTCCACTCCATCCCCCCTCCTACTCCCTCCACTTTTCCCTCATTTCATTCCACCATCCATTCCTCAGAGTAGGTAGGGTTTCACATGAGAAGTCAACAAAGTCTGGCAAATTGTTTTGAGACAGGACCAAGTCCCTCCCCACTATATCTAGGCTGAGCAAGGCATTCTTCCAAAGACAATGGATTCCAAAATGTCAGTACAAGCAGTAAGGATAAATCCTGATCTCACTGCCATGGGATAACATTTAATACTATGGTATTTTTCTCATTAGATTTTAAGCATTTTTTCTCGTTTAAAAGAATTTTTTATTTTTTATGTTTATAATAAAAATGTAATTAAATCACATTCTGCCTTCCTTTTCCTTCATCCAGTCCTTCCACATACTCTCCTCTCTCTATCTTGAAAATGTATGACCTTTTTATTTTTATTTGTTACATATACACACACATACAAGCACAAACATCTATACTCCTAATTGTATACAGAATCCAAAATAAGAGATATCTATGACGGGTCATAATGTTCCTGCAAGAGGGCTCTAAACTGCTTTTGCTGAGTAAAGCCCACAAATACATAGATTTTTTTTTTACATAAACAACATTGTGCCTTTTCTGCCTGTTTTTAATATTGAGTCACTACTCTCACATATCCCTTTATTACATCCATTGCTCCAGAGCCATGAAAGCAAATTGTTGTTATTAAAATGGTGCATGAATGTCTTAGCTTAACAACTGTGATTTGAAACATGATAATTTTTCTGTTACAAATTCAATTTCAATTCATAATTTTTGCAATTATATAATTTCATATTTGGGATATGAGTGCTACAGATCTGTTAAGAAAACTCTAGACCTAGACTGCCTTACATCTGGTTCTTCACATAATATCTGATTTCATGGTCCTTTTTGGCCCTAAAACTTCACATGGTCATTCAGGTCCTAGATTATGACACAGACCTCCATGATGTAGTCTTGATTATACCCTCTCTAGACTCCCTGAAACATTCCAGCCTTCTATACTATCGTATCATTCAGAGGATACTTTAAATCTGAAAGGCCGTAGAAACATATTACAAGTTCTGAAAGATCATAAGTGTGAATTGAAAATATTATAACCAGCAAAATTATCTTTCACCATTGAAGGACAATCAAAATGTTTTATAAGGACAAACCCTGTTAATGGAGCTGCTGAGAAAGAACTACATAGGATACAAGAAGAAACGCTTATAGGAAAATGAATATTCTTAAGAGGACATAAGTGAAAAAAAAGCTACTATAGTTAATCTTATGATTTCTGAGAAAAAAAACACAAAATAAAAAATAAAAAAATAATAAGAAACATTAAATATCCTGAATATTAATTGTTTTCGTATACTGGTGAAAAGATGAATAATAGAATATATAGGATCCATTTTTTTTGGTGCTTAAAAACAACAAATTTCACCATCAAAATTAGATACCAGCCTAGAATACAATCCCAGAAAAAAGTGTTACAAACAGGTAGACCGAGTGTAAATGGAGACTGTGCCTTTGTTTTCTGCCCTAACCCAAATATTAACATGGAAACAATATTACTAAAACACTTATTGGTGAATGGCTTAGGTATATTCCTACCTAACTCTAACTCTTATATTTTAAATTAACCCATTTCTCTTAATCGGGTATCATCATGAACTGTGACTAACTGGTAAGGTTGTGGTGTCTTTCTCCTTCAGCAGCTACCTGGAATTGTTAAATTCTGCCTGTTTTCGACCAAAGCATCTTCTTTATTCACCAATGGTAACAAAGTGCATTCTCAGCATACAGAGTCACATCCCACATCACCTCCTCTGTTTTTTGTCTAAATCAAGAGGAATATTTTAACTTAAGCATAATAATATTACTTATAACAAAACAATTATTAAACAAGGATAGGTAGTTACAATATTCAGTTCGTTTACATTTGGCAAGTTAAGAAAAACATTCTATCATCTATCTTATCTTTATGAGTCTAAAGTTTTATATCTAATTTATCTTTTTTCATAGTTAACAAACACTATATTTATAATTGTCTTTCAATGCTATCAAAGACCCCAAAAGAAGATAGTATTACCTAAGTATACAGAAAGTGCATTGTAAGCAATTTCCAAAACTCTAGAATTGACAGAAACATCTTACTGACTACATAGTCACCCAAAGTTTTTCTTTAACATTGGACATATATCTTCAGCCGAAAGGACCATATATCTGGCAGACTTTTGCAGGAAGCATGAAATTTGAAAGACTGTTCTGCCAATATTGGCAATTTGTCAGCCACATTCTTCTGTGTCCTGCTGAAGGTCTGGAAGACTCTTTCATGAAGCAGGAACCCTGAGCATCATCCCATCTTTTGTAAAGTTTAGCCATCATTTTTATGTGGGTCCTGAATGTCCAGTTCCTACAGCATACCATCAAGCAGTCCAGGCAAGAGCAGTTTCATGCCCAAATGGTTAGACTTGTCACATTGAAAACAAATACCATAATTATTTTCTTCAATGCCCATCAACCTCTCTGAAGTAACTGGTACTGTTAGAAACAGATATGACTCACAAATATTCTCACAGGTGAGAAAAGTCTTAAAACTTTTTAAATGCCATATTCTGTAGGACTTTTAAGTGTTAAAGATTATCAATCTAACTGAAATTTATCTCTGTATTTCTGAAATCCTAACATGACTGTAAGTTTGAGTATCTAAGTGACTATTTAATAATATGTAATTTTTAATTATGCATTACACCTTAAAATGAGCTGTATAAGCATAGTATCATGAACAAGAGTAGAAACATACATATAACAAAATTGACCTTAAATTTGTAACAATAAACCAAAGTTCATACTAATGTAAAGTATACATTTCTATATTACATTCCCCATTTTTTTCAGAAAGAGATTTACTGTGATCATTAACCACTAATAATCAACCCCCTTTAAATAAAAACAAACATTTATAAACAATCATTTTGGGAATTTGGGAGTAGTTTTCTTAAAACTGCTTCCCGCTTTTTGTTGCATGAGGTATTTTTAGGCTTCGTGGAGACCTTTTTGGGGGGAGGTCTTGTTCCATAAAACCACATAAGCCTGGAAAAAATCCATAGGCTTTTATCTTCTGTGGAAACAAAAGCAGAACCTCATTTCCAAAGTAACATAGCCTTAGACCCAAATTTAAAGCCAAAATACCTCTACAGTATATATATATATATATATATATATATATATATATATATATATATATATATATATATATATTTGTTTAGTTTAACAGCCTGTAAAGTGAACTGTCTCTCAGTAGTTATTTCATTCACCATCAAAAAATTCAAAGAAAACACAATAATATACATAATCCAGACTTTCTGTGTTTATTCCACCTTTATGTGGCTGTTTCTTGCTGTATTTTTTTAAGTTTTTTTTTCTTTTAATTTTTGGTTTTTTGAGACAGGATTTCTCTGTGTATTTTGGGTGTCCTGGATCTCACTGCATAGACCATGCTGGTCTTGAACTCACAGTGATTCTCCTGCCTCTGCCTTCCAATTGCTGGGATTAAAAGTATGTCAACATACCTGATGTTTTTTATCAAAGGACTTTCTCTATCCATTTTTTCTCTCCCAAGCCTATCTAAGCCTATGTATATTTTTATGCACACTGTAAACAATTTACAGATTTTTTTCCCATATGAATCTAACTTTACTGTATACATCTATCTTTTTCTGATCACATGACTCTTTAATATGCTAAGTGGAATGGCTAGGATTAAAGCTGTGGATTTCCCAGCTGGCTCTGCCCAATTCCTTAGCTTCCCGAGAGGCTAGGTTCATGGAAGAGGTACTGCTGGGAGCCAGATTTATTGCCACAGCTTTGTGGAGTTATTAGGTTCATGCTGCCACCAAGAAGCCTGATACTGGCTGCTTATAACCACTATTTAATTGGTTGATGTAAGTGCTTTTTAAAAGTGCTATGAGATTTTTGCCACTGATGCTGAATCAGGAAGCCTCTCTTAAAGGAGTAGTTCCTCTACTTGCTGCCAGCAAACAGAACCTACCAGAGAAAAGATAGTAAGAAACTGCTTGGTTTTGTTCTTGTCTCTCTATAATGCTTTTTCTTTTAAAGCTTTCTGAGGCTTTATGTGGAAAACTTTTCCAAGCATTTGGACACCATTTGTAGCTGGAAACATACTTTCAGCTCCCAGTCTCCCAGACCCAAATGATCATGCACAGAGAGAAGGTTTAATATTTACAGCACTGTTTGCCTATTAGCTCAGGCTTCTCATTAATTAACTTTTGCATCTTAAATTAACCCATTTCTGTTATTTTATATTTTAACATAAGATTTGTGGTTTGTTACCTCTTGCTCCCTGGACCACTGCATGACATCTATTTGCCTGACTCCACCTTCTTTCCTCCTCTATTTTTGATTTCTTGTCTTTCTATATTTTGCCCTGCCATAAGCCAAAGTAGCTTCTTTATTACCAGTAGTAATGAAACATATTCGTAACATAAAGAGAGAAATCCCACATCCTTTCCCCTTTTATATATCCCCTATTATATACAAATACAAATGTATTAAAATTAACTCAGGCTTATTATTAACTAATCCTCACAACTTAAATTAGCCTAAAATTCTTATTTATGTTTAGCCTTGTGATGTGGTATCTTACTCAGTGAGGCATTCTCATATTACGTCCTTTGTATCTAGATGATGACTGCATCTCTGCATTTCTTCTTCCAAGAATTTTCCTAGTCTCGTAACCTTGCTTATATTTCCTGACTAGCTCCTGGCCAACCAGTGTTTTATTAAACCAATATGAATGACATTTTTTTTTTGCAGTGTACAAGAGCATTCTCCTATATCAACCTAAAAAACAGACAAAAGTGATTATAATATTTGACAAATACACCACCAACTAAAACTAGTCAGAAATGATAAAGAAGGTATTTTAATAGTAATTAAGAGAATAATATATCAAATGGAGAGTTTACTTCTATATGTATACATACCACCACCGCCTCCCATTTCCCTCTCCCTCCCCCGATCAAGTCCCCCTCCCTCGTCAGCCCAAAGAGCAATCAGGGTTCCCTGCCCTGTGGGAAGTTCAAGGCCCACCCACCTCCATCCGGGTCTAGTAAGGTGAGCATCCAAACTGCCTAGGTGCCCACAAAGCCAGTATGTGCAGTAGGGTCAAAAACCCATTGCCATTGTTCTTGAATTCTCAACGGAAGAAGTTCAAATGGCCAAAAGACACCTAAGGTCATGCTCAACTTCCTTAGCGATCAGGGAAATGCAAATCAAGACAACTTTAAGATACCATCTTACACCTGTTAGAATGGCGAAAATAAAAAAACACCAATGATAGCCTTTGCTACAGAGGTTGTGGAGAAAGGGGTACACTCATCCATTGCTGGTGGGAATGCAAACTTGGGTAACCACTTTGGAAAGCAGTGTGGAGGTTTCTCAGGAAATTCGGGATCAACCTACCCCTGGACCCAGCAATACCACTCTTGGGAATATACCCAAGAGAGGCCTTATCATACAACAAAAGTATATGCTCTACTATGTTCATAGCAGCATTGTTTGTAATAGCCAGAACCTGGAAACAACCTAGATGCCCTTCAATTGAAGAACGGATGAAGAAAGTATGGAATATATACATATTAGAGTACTACTCAGCAGTAAAAAACAAGGACTTCTTGAAGTTTGCATGCCAATAGATGAAAATAGAAAACACTATCCTGAGTGAGGTAACCCAGACCCAAAAAGAGGAACATGGGATGTACTCATTCATATTTGGTTTCTAGCCATAAATAAAGGGCATTGAGCCTATAATTCATGATCTTAGAGAAGCTAAATAAGGAGAACCCAAAGAATAACGTATAGGCAACCTCCTGAATATTAACCTTCATCAGGCGATGAAAGGAGACAGAGACAGAGACCCACATTGGAGCACCGGACTGAAATCTAAAGGTCCAAATCAGGAGCAGAAGGAGAAAGAGCACGAGCAAGGAACTCAGGACCGTGAGGGTTGCACCCACAAACTGAGACAATGGGGATGTTCTATTGGGAACTCACCAAGGCCAGCTGGCCTGGGTCTGAAATAAGCCCGGGATAAAACCGGTCTCGCTGAACATAGCAGACAAGGAGGACTACTGAGAACTCAAGATATTTACATTTTCTTATCTGAGACCAGAACACAAGGTAGAAGATGTGAAGGGAGGCATGTAGGAACAGGAAGCTAGGGTTAATGACCGAAAAATGGGATCCTAGAGACTCATTACAGGCACAAGAATAATGAACTAATAAACTAAAGGTACATGAAGTAGGTCATTGTAAGATAAGTTTGTCAATAATCAGACTTAGAATGGAAAAAAAGCCACATTTGACCAGAATCTGCTGAATGGGTGATTATTATCTGATATGTTTATATAAGTTGTTCAATTACCAACAACGATTCAGGAGTCAGACATTAAGTTAAAAACTTGATAGATCAAAGAAGCAGTGGAGGAGCAATCTGCTGTCCTCTCTATACTTGCCAGCTCAAAGAGAGCACAGAATCCAAGTACCTCTCTCCTCCTTCCTGTGCATCTTTTCTATCTCTGTAACTGTCTTCTCTATGGCTAATTTCTGTCAACTAGCCACTGGTTCTGCAGCTAATTCAAATTTAACTTTATAAACATAGTTTCAGAATGTTAATGTGATCAAATACCACACAATGTTTCCCCTGTTTTGTCTAAACATAAAGGAAATGTTTAAACTCGAACACAGTAAAATGTTATACAATAAGAAAACTTATAAGAAAAAATTACATTTACAATGACCAGTTCATTTGTATGTACAAATTGGTGGAAAATTTGCTACTATCTATCTTATCTTGATAAATCCAAAGCTTTATACCTAAACCACTTTCTATCATAACTTGTATTACTAGTCTAAAATATCCTTTAATACCTTAAAATCTATTCTTAGAAAAACAATATACATTTTTATACCTCTCAACAATATAAACATTACATCTCTTTGTGAGTTTCTTCTCTGAATTTTGTAACAAGAAAAAGTGTAAGATTAAAACTAATTTAGTCTTCAACATCATCAGAGATATGAGAGATAAAATATTACCTGAGAAAACGGAAGTGCAGAGCAAACAACTTTCTATACTATAGAAATGACATAAACAGCTGGCTACCTGGACAGTAATGCAAGGTTCCTGTGCAACATTGAGGCATCCATTTTCAGCATAAAGACCTAGAATATCTGACTTTTCGGTGAAGCAGGGATTTTGGAAGGCTGTCTTTATTTATCTTGGCAAAAATTGACCGTAACCTTCTTTTGTATTCTGTTTGTCCAATTTGAACAACATGCTGTCAACTGCTGACTTGCCCAATAGCTAACGTTTGCCACATTGAAGGCAAACTCCATATTAATGTTCTTCTCTGAAGTAGATTGGTATTTTAAGGAGCAAATGTATCTCACTGTCATGAAAAGCATTATGTAATTAAAACATCTTAGATGTTTATTCCATAGGTCTCTGAAGTGTTTGAAGACTATCTATCTATTTAAAATATATTTGTTTGACCTTAAAAACATACCTAACATGACTACAAGTTTGATTGTTAGAGATGTCTAACTACTAACCTGTATCTATTTATTTCATTAAGTAGTTTGTAATAATACTTTCAAAGATTAGAACTTACATTACATTTTAAAATGAGGTTCATAGTGCAATACCTTAAACAAAAGTAGAACATATATACCATGTTAAAACAAAAATAACCTTACATTTGTATCAGTATACACAAATATATAAATCAAGAATAGAAACATATCGACAGTAATTCCTAACAAGAATAATCTTAAATTTATATCAATTATAACCAAACCAATGTAAAATATTTGAGACTAGTAGCTGCTTTTTAGTTTAAAAGTAGATTCTAAAATGTACCATTTATTCTACCACTCCTATATACTCCCCCTTTTTTTTCTTTTCTGAAAGAAATACCTACAACTAATCTGCATTGCTTAATTTCCTCCTTGATTGTGACCAAGAACAACTGGCAACTAACTTCCCTAAACAATGACAATCATCTATAACCCACCAAAAACACAAACAACACCTGCCCCACCTCTAGGGAATAAGGCTATACATATTTATTTTTTGTTGTTTAGGGTGATATAATATGTAGAAGACACTGAGAAATTTGGAATAATAGCCAAGTCCTGGGAGTGCTAACATCACTTGTTGTGTAGTCTGTGTGATGGGAAAGTACAAGGCTTACCTGAAGACCTAATGGAGTTGTCTTGGAGGCCAAAACATCTCAGTTAGCCACTTTGAAGTTGTTCTGGATGCAATTTTTTGAGGAAACGTCAACAGAGGTTTTCAAGAAAACAGATCCCCTGGTTTACTCATCTTCTTCATTGGAGTCTGGTCCTTTTTTTCTGAAAACATACAAACTTTTAAAGGTAGCATACATATCTCCATTAAATGAAGTGTGGAATGTGTGATGCATAGAAGTCAAGTAAAGAAGATTTTCTGATCTATTTTGAGCAGAGGAGAAGTGGATTGGGGGGGCAGGGGGAAGGTGGAGGTAAGAAATGGGAAGAAGGAATGTGGTCAGGATGTAAAATAAATGAGCAAATTTAATTAATAAATAATTTAAGTTAATATGGCACTCCATGGGCTCAGGATGCCCTGTGCATTTCCCATCCTTATTTGGCTTATTCTTTTCATATTCCCTACTCTTTCTTAAAAGATTATATTATTAAATATAAATTAAAAGATTGTATTATATTATTTGTTTGTTTATTTTTGTTTTTTTTTGAGACAGGGTTTCTCTTTACTTTGGAACCTATCCTGGAACTAGCTCTTCTAGACCATCTGGCCTTGAACTCACAGAGATCTTCCTGTGTCTGGCTTCCAAGTGCTGGGATTAAAGGTGTGCACATTTTAAACTATTTTTCCATGACTTTCTAAACACATTTCGTCTTCTTTCTTTAGAATCTAAGTGCATTTTGGGGAATACTGTACAGGTTCAGAGGTTTTTCAACCTGAACCTGGATAGTTGCAAGCCTGTAGCCTTCTCTTACCATGTGAGCCAAGCCTTAAACGGCCAGGCTACCTGCTTCACCTGACATGGCAGGAAGGGGCAGTTGCAAGCAACAAGCATCAACTGTGGCAACTGAGTACTGTTACTCCAGGACAATGTTGCAACGCCCTTCTAGGAATCTGCTGTCTTCTTCTAAGGCTTTGCTTAGCACATGATGCTGGCAGCTGGCTTTCTTCTCTGGGTTCTTTGAGAGTGGAGAGTGTATCAGCTAGAGGGCCAGTTCTGGGAAGCTGTTGATCCCATGCTGTGGAAGGCCTTTTCTATCTAGTCTCCTTCCAGGTAGACCACCAGCTTGTCTATGCTTGAACATACGTGTCCTACATTGGAAGATACTAGTCGTACATGTGTTTATCTGAGTTTCTCTTACCAATAAAGACTCAGGAGTCAGACAAAAAAAAACCTAATAGATCAAAGAAGTGGCAGAGAATCTACATGAAGCCCTTCTGTCCACACTTCCTAGTTAGAAGAGGCTCAAAAATCTAACTCCTTGCCTCCTCCTTCTGGTGTGTTCTCTCTATCCACATTCCTGCCTTCTCTGTGGTTAATTCTTATTAGCTAGCCACTGGCTCAAAGTTAACTTTATTAAGAGAGTCTTGGAGTGTTGCAGTGTGATTAAATAGCCTACAAAAATTGATAGTTTCTGAAAGACGGGTAACTGTTGTCTCCAGTTGTAAATCCACTGCTGAGCCTACATGGGTCCAGTTGAGATAACCTGTGACCTGTAGACACACAGACAGAACTGGTTAATAACACAAAACAGAGTAAAAAGTGTTAAAGTGAAAAAAAAGTTTTGTACGGCAGAGAGCAGACAGACACTGCAGTATGGAATGGGAAAGGATGGTGGTGGTGACGCTGCTTTGTTTGCACTCGTACACCTGTGAAATTAGCAAATGACAAATTTAACAAATTGGAAAGAATAGTAGATCATTGCACCAAAAACTCTCTTTAGGTATAGAAATAAGCAAAACTTGTCTCTTTTCTCCTTGTGAAATACTTTAGCTACCTAAAGTTAGGGAATCTGAGATGTTTGAATACAGACAGGAAATGAAGGTTTTTTTTTTTTCCTGCAGTGCTGGAGATTGAACTCAGGGACTCCTGTATATTAGAGCCCTACACTAAGCTACACCGCAGTCTGAAATGAAATACTTTAATGTACTTTTTTTTTAACCATAGAGAAGGAACATGTAGGAGGAATAAATAGCTTGTCTCTGGAGTCAATTGGTTGGAATTTAAATTGTGGCTTCACTATTTTCTACAGTTTTATGGTTAGACATGATACTTTTAAAACTCAAGTCTACTCTGAATCTGTTTAATTTGTAAAAATTGACTTGAAATAGTTGTTATTTGTAAAAATCAACATCTCTAGAATCTTAGAAGTTCTGAAATTTAGCATAGATATACACATATACGTTAGCTACTTTGGTGAAAAAATGTTTGGCTTTTTATTTGCAGCACTGTTATTATGTTTCATTATGAAAGATCCTAATTGGATTATAAGATGACACCCCAGAGGTTGTGGTGGGCCCAGCATATATATCCCCTTTGATAAATGCCCATGTTCTATTATACAAAGCCACCAGTATTTAGAATTAATGTGCACATAGTCCCGAAGTTTAAGGTAAATTATTGTGGATTTGTTACAATCAGATTGGAAACCCTGAATTAAATAACAATATTAAAGATCTAGTCCTATGTAGTCGTTACCTAAACTTGCTTTTGTATTATTTTCAGGTCGTCTGTACCATGAGATCACAGTTCCTCATATAATTTGCATGGTTAGGAAACTAAAGTCTGGTATAGTGCCATTTTAGAGACACAGGAAGAAAACACAGAGTTTCATTACTTGTACATAAATTCTATATCTTGTAAAGTAAGATTTTTGTTAAAAGGACCTAGACTCTGGCAATTTTAGAAATAAACTTTGCACACTTTGCACTGGTGAAATGGAATCTCACGTTGGTGTTATTGTTTTCTGTTACTTTTAACTTGGCTTGTGCATACTGGTTTACTTTTTTGCCCACCTACTCTGCTTTCCTTGACAATGATGCACATTGTGAAGAAAATCCATTGCCCTCAAGACAAGTTTATTAGTCGTAAACTTGAGATATTTTATGAGAGAGTTTTCCATATTTGTTATCTTTTTAACAGATCAATTATGTAAGTGTATGTTTCATGTTCACTTGGCTACAGCTCTGCATCTCCAGTGTTAATAACATTTGCTGTAGATAAAGTCTTATAACAAACATAATGATTTTCAACACTTATCATTTCACGTTACTATGTTAAGAATGTATATTGCTAGAATCCTAATCAACCATTTCTTTTCTTTAAATTTTGAAAAGATCAAGTATGTTTGTATAGTGATGCTGAAACTGAGTTATAGAAAATAGTCAAAACTTTTTATAATGAAGTTAAGGTAGTTGTTAAACATTTTAAACACTAGAAAACCGATATGCAAGGAACAACTACCAATATATGTCTTTTGTTTGTATTCTTCTTTCCTTCTGCAAAATTAGTTACCTTCTTCGATATGGTAAAAGGTTGTTTGATATATCCAATAGAAGGATACAAATTTCAAGCTGTGTGTAGGTGATACATGAATTTTTCACTCCCGCTGACAACACATTGACTACTGTGCAGTTCCTTAAATTGACTCAATCAAACCCATGCTGCTTATGCTTTTAATTGATTGAATTAGAACAACATTTAGAAACTTTTAATCATTCCATTATACAAGGGTTCCCTCACTTACATCTCCAAGCCAACTCATGCGGACTGTGACTTTTTAACTTGTAAATTCCCACCAGATGGGACTTCATCTTATTTGGCATCAGGTAGCATTTTAATAAATCAAATGGCACTTCTGTTTTGAAGTGCATGCTACAACTGTGTGTATGAAGGTGAATAGAGGTGTTCATTTTCCCCCTTTCTTTCTGAATTTGCAGAAAATTTTAGGTTAGAGAATATTAAAACAGGGAGGTTTTGATAGGAGTCTGAAACAAACCTTTGCTCTCACAGGTCCACAATACAATAATATATATAAGATATATTATATATTAATTAATATAATTAATAATATATATTCTTGTATAGATGTGTATATGTGTGTATACATACATTTAAAATCACATATTTTATTGTTGGGACTAATTGAGTCCTGGCTTTCTGCTGCTCTTCCCTGTTAGAGCCTTCTAATTGAAGTTACTTGAAGCTGTGCCTAGCCTAGAGGATCAGAGGATGGGATTTTCACCTGTTGGCCATTGACTGCAGGGTATTTAAGCCTCCATGCTGCTATTAAAGAAGGGCTCTTTGTACCAGTGATTAGAGGTTCGTGTGTCAGTCTGTCTCTGCGTGTGTATTCTCAACCTCCAGCCCCTTGCCCGAAGCTCTCGAACTGGATTCTAGCGCATAGAGTGCAGACGGGGACCACGGTGCACGGCATTTTATATATATAAAGTTTTGGAAACATAACGTTTGTGACTGTGGTCACAAATTATAGACAAGGCATTTGCATAGCATTAATACGGCTTAGGGGACATTTCAGAAAATGTGATGGGATTGGGTAAGAGTGTGAGAGCCAGAGGATGAGGAGAGGAGCTGATAAATATCATCTTCTAAGAAGGACATGTACATTGCAACCACAAACTCACAGCAGCTGTGCATACTGGCAATGGCCACTGGATTCAGACCTTCTTCAGATTTAGTTAGTGGGTGAAGGGATTTAAAGGGCTGTAATGATTCTTGGGAAAGGAGAAGCATTATAATCAATGTGTACCCATTCCTGAGCCCACCAAGCACTGAGGGTTAATTCCAAACTTGGTATTTCACAGAGGGTTCTGATTAAACTCTAGGAAGAAAACCAAAACTAGTAAATGTGTTAAAGATATTTACAGGGGAAAACGGGAGGACTTTGGAAGGAATGTCAGGAGATGTCAGAGGTAGTGAGAAAAAAGGATTAAAGACAAGGTGTGTATTTGTGAAATCGTTAAAAAACAAAATTCACCTAAAAGTTTAAAGAAGTATATGAAATCTCACTATAAATCTTATAAGCCTTGAACTAATTATGTTGTCTAAGCTGATTTCAAAACTGTAGGACTCCTGTGCAAACCTCTCTGGTGCTGGGATTTTATCAACATGCCATTGTGTTTGAAAAGAAAATTTCCATCTTAAACTGTGAGATATCATCTGTGTTCATGGACCTCATTATCATGGACCTTATTTATCATTTATCATAAATAGATCGGGGGAATCAAATAAGAATAAAATGCTCCTTGAGCATAAGTCAAGGATGTAACAAGCACACAGTTATTTCATAATAGCTCATGAGACAACCCCAAAAATAAGGAAAAATAAAAATAGAAAATAAGAAGCATAAAAACACAATCAAAGATAAAACAATAAATAATTACTAGACTTCAACCTGGCTTGAAGTTTATCTAACACCTAAAGTTCTTGAGTTCCCCAAGGCATTGTAGCATTTCACCTGCTGTTGCTGATGTTATCCCACTATATTTTTAGTGGGAGCTAGCAATTGAACATAATGGTTCCACAATCTGAAAAATACTGCAAACAGCACCATCCTCATGTTTGCTGATGTCTGCCTCGTGTCAGAGAAAAGCTACCGGTTACAGCTTGGCATTTTTGAATTTACTTTTTTATCTTTCCAACATATAAACATTATGTGTAGGAAGAGGGCAACAATATTTTACAAATCTTAAGTCAGGAAGAAGAAAGGGAACATTGGGCACAGATGCTTGTTTTGAAGACAGTGGTTGCTATGACTACTTAAATCATCTCTTAAGGTGATGTCCTTTCCTTTCATGAATTTTTTAGAAGTTTAGTTGCCCTAACAACAGCACTTAAGATGAAGAGCGGATTTAATGAATCTGTTTTTGTTTACAAGGACCATCTTTCTCTTACTTTCTCCATGTTCTTCCAGACAAAAAAATCTGAAAAACACTGATTCAAGGAGACTAAAATAGTGTCTACAATTTAGATCAAATAGCAGTAAATGCACTGATCTGTATTTTCTTTGCAGAAAAATCATAGTTAGGAAAAAGAATTTTAGAATTGTAGAAAAACACATCACAGATTTTGTGACGGCATTTGCTGGGAAATAAAGAAAAAATAATTATTAGAACAAAATTTATATATTTCTACTTAAAAATTCAAATCAAGTTTATTTTATAGATTTCTGAGGGCAGTATAACTTTATTGTTTATAACTTTAGGAAGTTTATGGTAATTTTGTATGTATACATTGATTTTTATGCTTCTTTTAATACCTATTAATTTGATGAATTAGAGCATCTATCAGCACAACATTTCGAGGATAAATTGTTTGCCTTCATTTTTAAATTAAATTCAATTTATCCTCAAAATGTTGTGCTGATAGATGTTCTAACTCATAAATATAGGTACCTTCATACATAAGCATGTATGTCTTGATCTGTATGCCTCTCTTATTACCTATTAATTTAATATTATTCATTGCCTATTAATTATTCTTTCTAATCAAACAATAAGAATACTACAATGATACTATAAACAAAAGTTTAGTTATAAACAGAATATTAATTTAAAGTAATTCTTTGTCCTCTTGCTGAAATAGTAATTGCTACCATTTAGGGTTGATTTAATATGTTACATAGCTGATATAAAAATAAATTACCAATTGCCAAAGTCTAAATGCATTGCTACTAAAATTGAAAGTTACATGTCCATTCATAGATTTACAACTACATTAGTAGAGCATTTAGGATATTCACAGTTACATTTAAAAAAGCATATTTGTGGGCAATTTTTAATTAAAAAAGGAAATGAATTGGCATTTCAGTTTTACGAGCATAAGAGTATGGCTTAAATTTATTATTTTATAATTTAATATTTATATTTCTTATATTTAGTTACTGGGAAAGTTTTAGCTTATAAAGAGAATAATTGAAATTGTACCTGGAAACATATCCAGGCATTTCAGTTACAAAATCTTCTCAACAGATTTACATGTAAATTACAAGTTTTATGTTACCAAGGTAAAAAGGTAAAAAGTTTTTTTAAAAAGTAGTTAGAATTACAAACAAACTGTGATATATTACCAAGTTATCAAAGTATATATCACGAATATGATTGAGTTGAGATTTATTACAGGGGTTATGTTTTAGAAAGAATATCCATAAAATTTAGGCCATCAGTGAGCACATCAAAACAGTGAAGACACCATTGTAATAACCAACACACTATTAGACACCTGGGAATAATCTGACCTCTTTTGAAAATACAATTTTCTTTTTTTCTTGCACATGTATCTATTTATTAATCACTTTATTTTGCACTAGGAAATCACAGCATAAACTAAATAATAATAACTCTATGAAGAATGAAAGAAGCGTCCATGCACAGTTGGTTGTCATAAAATGTTACACTACCTCTCCCTACTTTGTGTTTAAGTGTGTTCATGAATCTCAAAGTTAGGGAAGATATTCTGCTATCTGTAGACCGGTTCATTATCAGAGATGCTTCTTGTTATAGTAGATGAGAACAATTACAGAGGCCAACTGCTACGTGAAAGACCTTGGACCACTCAAGTGTATGTCTCCATGAAATTTCTCCCCACCAGGGAAGTGAAGGTGGAAAGACCTGGATATTCAGAGGGAGTGAAGACATCAGGGAAAGAAGGCCACTGGCCTTCTGAACACAGAACCAAAGCAAATTTGAATTCAAAGAGACTGACAGCATACACAAGGAGTGGCTGCATGGGTTTGCACTAGATGGGATGCCAGCATTAAGACTGAAAGTAGGTACAAGCCCTCATTCCTAACACAGAAGCTATCTCCAGTTGATTTCCAACAAATGAAAAATTGCTTCTTTATGACAGATTCTCATTGATGATACAAACCACTCTTCGGGAAGGCTCTGTGACCAGCTGTAGATGACCAAGGTAAAAAAAAAAAAACAATTCAATGGCATCTTTGAAAGTTTGAAAGTGCTTTATCAGTTAGTGTATGTATGTATGTATCTATGTATGTATAAGTCTTTTGCATCTGTTTATATCATAGATTCTGGATTTTTCTGAATTTCTATTTTATGGGATTCTTGTGTGTGGTATTGTGATTGAGTTACTCATAAAACAAATATGGCTGACAAACTCAAAGAGTATTAATGTTTACTTTACTCTTTTCAAACCTTGTACTGTTTTTAAAACTCTGGGCTTTGCTGGGCAGTGGTGACACATGCATTTAAACCTTGCACTTGGGAGGCAGAGGCAGGTGGATCTCTGTGAGTTTGAGGTCAGTCTGGTCTACAAGAGCTAGTTCCAGAACACCCAGGATTGTTACACAGAGAAACCCTGCCTCAAAAAACAATCAAACCAAAACAAAATAAAATAAAAAACAAAGCAAAAAAAAATGCAAAACAAAAAATGCTCCAGGCTTCAATTGACCTGTACCCCTAACTTTCCAAGAGCTTTTTGGTATAGATGGTTATAGAGCTCTTCACCCTTATTAATCTTATCAAAAACATCTCACAATATCTATTTTTATTTCTGTATGCAACCTATTGATTCTGTCTCTTGAAAACACTGTTTAATATAGATATTCACATAATGCTATGAATTGCCTCCTTTTCATTGGAACAGTAAGAATGCTGACAGGAATAGCATTGTGATTCTTAATGTTATACTTTGTATGCATGGTTATATATGTAGTTCAAGATTTCTGCTAATTAGGGTTTTATTTAAATACATTTTAAATGATTACTTGAAATGAAAAATTAAAAAAATACTTTTCAAAATTCTTGGCACTGAGCCTTAAAACATAGCTTTATAAGCAAAGTAAAGCATATGGTCTCTGTCTCAAAGTTTTAAATATAATTTTTACAAATTTATCCATGTATTCATTGTATTGTGATCACATTCACCCTTGCCACATTAATCTCTTAAATTATTTTTCAATCTGGCTAAATTTATCCTTCACAATCAGTCTTCCTCTTGTTGTGTATTTTGTAGTGTTCAAGTGTTGTGCAAGTTCTCAGAGTCTCTCTGTGTTCATATTTACAACAGCCATACCATGTCCAGAAAACATCTTTTCATTACAATTCTTCTCATATTCTAGAACTTGCGACCGTTCTTCCCTTTCTTCTGTAATTTTCTTTGGTCTGTGGATGGAGCCCATGAGTACATCTTGCCAAACTGTTGAGGGAGCTGTAGGCCTCTTCCCATAGCCCAGCTTCCGGCCACCTGGCTAGCTTATGCCCCGAAATAACAACACAAAAATGATATTCATTTAAACACTGCCTGGCCCATTAGCTCTAGCTTCTTACTGGCTAATTCTTACATCTTGATTTACCCATTTCTATTAATGTGTGTAGCACCCCAAGGTGCACTTACTGGAAAGATTCTAGCCTACATCCATCCTGGGTCGGAGCTTCATTGCATCTGCCCCTAAAGAGCAGGGCCTCGCATCTGAGCTCACTTGCTCTTCCTCCTAGCTTCTGTTCTGTTTACTCCACCCACCTAAAGGTTGGCCTATCGAATGGTCCAAGGCAGTTTCTTTATTAGCCAATGACCTTCCTACATCACCAAGAAGACTGATATTGTACATTATATGATTGACGTTTAATAAGATCATTGGTACTGTTTCTTATCCAGCATCCTGTAAATCTCCTTCAGACACCAGAAAAGTTAGACAGTGTAAGGTAGGTTGAGGGAGGTGCTATCTTTAGCTATGATTTTTATTTTTTTCAGATTAGATGGATTAGTATTTCAATAAATAAATGGTGGTGTAGAAAAAGTGATGACATCACTTGCAGAAGACAAATATCTTTCTGTTTCACTTGCTGGCACCTACATCACTGAAAATAGTTCCCACTGCATATTGAACATGTGTTGTTAAAAGGAAGCTTTCTAAGAGGAGCTTAAATAAGGTTTCACTTCCGTATTTAGAATCAGCAAATGTACATAATGGGACAGTATTTTACCACTAACACATTTTCTTAGCTAAAAAAGATTAAGCATATTTTTCAATGTTTGACTAATACATATTTTTTCTATAACAAAGAAAAAGGAATTATTTTTCCATATTTCTGGAAAACTGACAAATTGGCTATCTTATTTCTACTAATTTTGGTTCATACACGAAAGTTCACTATTCACAAGTTGCATTAACTTTATATTAGTTGTGTAGGTAGTCCCACGACCCACGACTATGAACTGAACCTTTATAATTTTTGTATTACTTTGAAAAAACACATTCTCATTTGGGGGAAGATTTTTGCAGTTTAATTGGTAGATAAAATCTTCCAATATGGGGTGACGTTAACATTATTTTTCTTTGCAAAATTTTTGGCAATTCATGTATATTGACTATTGAAGTTATTAATTTAACAGATGTTTGTTGCAGGAGATAGACAGAAGGACTTCCCACATCATTTTTTTTTGTTATTTTCCTTGGAATTTGAACATTTCAACTATTACATCCTAGAAGAGAGAACACTTCAAAATTCTAAGTACTTTGATTATGTCTGAGGCAACATTTTGGAATCATAGACATGAATCATATTCATTAATTTCTGTAGGTGGGATCATATGGAAAGTTCAAGATTCTATAATACTTAGCCATATAACTGAAAATTCTACTATTTTATTACCAGAGATGAGTATAAAAGGACATTGTTTAAATGAGATTTTTTCATCCCAAATTATTTTACTACATTATTACCATTTCTATGAATTCATATAATAAGCAAAGACACTTAATTTCTTGTGGCATTATATGGCTGAGTTTATAGAAACAATATCTAAATCTCTACAACTACAGACCTGCTTTTCATTGGTTTCATAGGTAAGTTTTTAAATGATAAATAGGCTCCTAAAGCCGGGAAAGAAATCAGAGCAGTAAATATAAATATGAGAAAGGAACAAAAATATTCTGTACTATATATTTTTTTTCTAAAACATGAGTTTTATTGACCTGGAATCCATAGTTAAATTATAGAATAACACCAAGTCAATCTCTGTAGGCCCATATTTCTGTATGGCACAAGAGCCATAAGCCTGGTCTGAAGTGGTCACGAACTCTGCAGACAAGCTGTCTCTGTTTAACAATAGCCAGGATGTGCTGCTCCTAGTTTCTTTTGTTATAAATGTAGATCTCCTGAGAAGAGGTGTTGGCTGAAGCACATGACTTAAGAGTTAAGAGGTTTGGTGCTTCCTCCCTTTGAAATTTGGAGGATGTCTTATAGAGATGCTAATTCATGACCTATGTGACTGCTAGCATACAGGTAGATGCAGACATGACTAAAGCCCATTCACCTGGTTGCCTAGGAGACAGCCTAATATGTTTTCCTGCTCAATTGATGTGATGATATATAAGGTGTTTGGAGAATAAACGAGAGATCTTCGGAGAGCGATCTTGCCCTTCCATGATGACCGTGTAAGCTGCGTCGGTTTATTCCTTGCAACTCCATTCCAGTCCAGTTAGGGAATCTGTGTTGGACCCACACGGCCTCCAACAAATCTCTACCTGAAAATGTATGATGGTTAGTTCAGATTGGATTAAACAACAGCATTTTCTTTCTGTGTTAATAGCAAAGCAATTATCATTCTTTAATTAAAGAACTGACACAATTCTTTATAATTGGTACAAGAAAAAGTACCAGTTGAAATAATATAGTGCTGATTATTCATGTAATTATTTTGCGCATCCATGTATATGTGTGTGTATGTGAAAGAAAGAGGTGTGTGCACATGTGTGTGTGTGTGCGTGTGTGTGTGGGGGGGCATACATTTGTGATTTATGTACAAACATCTGTGTGATACCTGTGCCTTTGCTTGCCTGGAGACCAGAAGGTGCCATGGGACGTACACTTCTATCACTCTAACCTTACTTCCTTGAGAGAAGGTTCTCACTGAATTAGGAGATAGGTTGTTGGTAAGAAAACCCCAGTGATCTTTCTGTCTGTGCTTTGGTGGTTTATATTTTGTCTCTTTAGTGGTCATTAAGGGCTTATACTGAGGTCACCATGCTTGTGCAACAGGAGATCTTATCCAGAGAGGCCTCATCTTTTAACATTTTGAGGCAGATCCACAAGGTACTAAATGTGAAAGTACAAAAGACAGCAAGTAACTGAGTATTTCTATATACAGTTATGTCATTGCACAAGGTGGATTTTTTTAGGTTTGAATCTCAAGTTGCCCAGAGAAAAATATATTTGAAGAAGAAAGTGAAAGTTACTGAAATAAGTCAAAATGGCAGGCTTTAAAAAAATAACACCAGCCATGATACAATCAGGAAAATAATGCAATGAGTTCCACAAAAGTAAATATTAACAAATTAAAATACATACATGTTGTACAATTAGTAATTGAATGAATGAAAGAGAAAGTTGGATCAATCTCAGCAAATTCATAGTACTTTCATGGATGGTTCATATAGGGTAGAAAGTAAATGACAGGTTATGTGCATGGATGCTCTCCTGTATCATTTATGTCTGTAATCATTTCACAGAGATCCTATGGAATTTTCAATATTGAATAGTTTGACAGAAAACAGACTAAGATAAATAGAAATATGTTTTTAAGGCAAAATCACAAAGAAAGACATTCTAAGAATGACAGGCAAGAAAACAATCTCCCATATTTTCCTTTCCTTACTGGTGTGGTATATGATAGAGAGAAGCTTTGACACATGGGATGTTCTGGATATTATGATTTGGTTTTTCTTAATTGTAGTGGCAATAAGAAGCATAGACTTTGAGTGTTTGAAAGAGTAACTGTTAGCATGTGAAGAGAATGGCATTTTGTGGAAAAATAAATCAGTGTACAGAAGCATGGCTCACTTGAATAAATCCATTCACTGAGAGGAATCAGCATCAATTCTTTTGCTCACATAATCTCTTCTTACATCTACTCTATGCTTATTGTCTTAAAACTTTTATTCTTATAATCATAGGAATTTTCAAATATGCAGGCCCATGGTAGAGTTTTAGAATTTCTGTGCTACCAACACATGCTCTTTATCAGGTTGTAAGCTAAATATCCACCATCGACTTCTATACAAGGCTACCAAAATCTGCCTCTGAATCTTAGTTCCACAGCTACTCTGAGTCAAAGTGTATGTTATTTAATTATTTATTTATTTATTTTTTCTCCATTAACAGCTTTAATTGGGTGTGGGGCAATAGAACTATTCTTAGCACAATTATGGGTGTATGTTTTAACACAATCCCCAGGTGATCTGCAGGTATTTTACACTAATGGTCTTTGGTATAAAGAAGCCATTAAATCTTATTTTCCCAAATCATATATCAAATGCTGATAATTTCTTGAAGAGCTCATCTCATTATTTCACTACATGTCTTAAAAATATATAGTTAATATCTTTAATAGCATGATTGAATCCTAGTCAACATTAATTCAGAACTTCATAGTGATGACATCACACAATGAAAATAGGCTATTTTCATTTCTAGAATGCCAATGCAGCATTCTAGAGGAGAGAATGGACACTCCAAAGTAAGTTCAAACCAGCTTACAATGAAGGGAGGGAATCTGTCTTCTGCTTTTAATTACAGGCAGCAGATCAAGAAGCTCTGCAGATCTTATACCAGATACATGCTGTGTATGAACTAATGCTGCCATTAGGTAAATAATGGGAATGTCAGGACCATATTCCCTTTTGGTTCCCACCGTCATTAAATCCCCAGAAATCACACACAGGTCTACATTAATTGTAAACTGATTGCCCCATTAGCTCTGATGTGGGCATGTCATATACCAATCTGTTGATTTCATTGGATAAGCAATAAATAAACTGCTTGGTCCCGATTGGTTAGAAGATAGGTGGGTGGAGTAAACAGAGAAAATGCTGAGAGGAAGAGGAAGTGAGGTCAGAAAGCATGCAGCTCCCCTCAGAGCCAGATGTCTCAGAGAGAGACACCATGCTCCTGTCTCGCGGGCAGACAGGATAGCTCTACTCTCTGAGACATACGATGAAGCTCCAACCCAAGATGGACGTAGGCTAGAATCTTCCTGGTAAGCGCACCTCATGGTGCTACATAGATGATTAGAAATGGGTTAAGAGGTTGAAGCTAATGGGCCAAGCAGTGCTTAAAAGAATACAGTGTCCATGTAATTATTTTGGGTAAAGCTAGCCGTGCAAGTGGCCGGGGTGTTGGGGACGCAGCCCTGCTGCTGTTATTTCAACAGATGGCACCCAACATGGGGCTCGAACCCATGACCCTGAGATTAAGAGTCTCATGCTCTACCGACTGAGGGGCGGAAGAACCTCCAGCAACATAGCTCGGGCTTCTTATTAACTCTTTTAACTTATATAGACAATTATTAGCCCATTATTCTTATCTGTGTTAGCTACATGGCTTAGTACCTTATTTAGCAGGACAGTCACATCTTGCTTCTTCTGTGGTCAGGTCAGGACTGCAGAGGAGTGGGCTTCCTTCTTCCCATAAGTCTCCTGATCTTATTGACCCACCTCTACTTCCTATCTGGTTGTCTCACCTATACTTCCTGCCTGGATATTGGCCAATCAGCATTTATTTACAATATAACTGACAGAACACAGACCACTGTCCCACATCAGAAATGCCTTCCAAACTGCCAATAAACAGAGTAACACAATTGAATCACTATGTTTTTTATAAGTCAAGTATCTTGTTTGTTTTCCAAAGTTTATTGATTTTCACTGAACTGAATTTAAAGGTGCTTTATACATAGTGTTGCTATCAAATACTCCTTTGAAATTTGAAAATTTTCATAAATTTATTGAAAATTGAGTAAAATTATGAATTTGAGAAGTGAACTAGTTTCCTTTATTACTGTGTATAGCACCTAAAATTCTGAATTAGTTAAGAATGAGGTCCTATATTTGATAGTAGAGGTATTGACACAAGAGTGAGCTTCTAAGTTGGACATGTCTGAACACTTTATCCCAGATACACAGGGATGGATAAATACTAATAGTTGCTGCCATAGGGTGAATCACATGACCATATTATTGAAATTTGCCAAAGACTTTAAAAGCATGCAAATAGAAAATACTGCCAGTGAAGTACCATTCAAGCACTCGTGTTACTCTTAAGACAGAGTATCCTAACTAAGGAACAGCAAAGAGTAACACTTTATCAAGCTCCAATAAATGTGATGAAGGTGACTATATAAAGTCCACATAATCTGCTGGTCACTGATTAAGTAAAAGTGACTCTAAGAACCTAAAACATGCAGTGTAAGAGTCATATATTTTAGGACTATGGGCTTTGTCAATGATTTAAGCCATGTTCTCAAACAGGTAGAAGTGCCACTTTAACCTAATCCTCTAGCAAAGACGCTGGAGTAGCTGTGTGGCTCTTACAAGGAACTGCTATGATGACTGAAAATATTGTAGATATAGAGGGCCCAAGACTCACAGTACAATATGAGGTCCTTTATCTAGGAGGGCACAGGATACACTTGATAATTGTAGTTCTGATCATGTATAATGTGGAAATGTTGAAAATAGCTTTCTGCATCAGAAAATTAAGCACAAAAATAAAAACAAAAACAGACAAAATAAAAAGCACTTTTGACCACCAAAAATGCCCCAGAAGCACAAAAGAAGCATCAAAAAGGTTTGGAAAGGACATGGTGATGGAGGAATCTCTTGGAAGTTTTAGCAGGAGCAGTAGCAGTGCTATAATTTGAATAATTCAGATATTCTTTACAATGCAAATGTTTTCCCCCAAGCAAAATAAGGAAATTTTAAAGTAAAATTATAAATAGGCTTATGTAAAGTTTTAAATTGCATTATAATATCTCTAGGAAATAGAGGACCTAAATATTGATTTACAGATTCACTATACAAATTTTAGAACACAATTCAATTCTTAGCAGCTTTTATCCAGGACTCTCTTAGACTCTCTGTCTCTCTTTCTTCTCTCAAATCTCTATCACTTATTGCAACTTCTTTTTCTCTTTCTGTCCCTTTCTCTCACCTCTCTTCTTTCCTTTCTTCCATTCCATTTGAAGGTACTATTCTCCTCATTTTTATAATATTTTTCTCCCAATGAGCCTCACATAGGTATCATCATGATTATGAGTCTCTTTGTTGGCTATGATTGAATTAACATCTTGACTATGAGTCTAGGATGTTGTAATATTTTCCACTATGATTCAACAGAACAAGGGCTTCTTTGATAAGTGCATAGGCAGTAGGAGCATATATCAACAAACAATGGTATTTTCTGGATTCATAATGACCTCAATATAATATACAATATCATTTTTTCTTTCTCTTATAACTCTTTGTTCATATTCTAGTAAATTATCATTCATTAGTTAGACCACCCATTAGGTGAATACCACCTTGCTCAAGCTATTATTCCGTTGCATGTACAGGAAAACCATGGCCGTTCATTGGCTAAAGCACACAACCAATTATTCACATAGTAAGTGTTTTTTCCTTCAGTCAGCACTAGTCAGTTTATATTGTAATGGGAACATTATTTATTCTTAGACAAAGATGCAACCCAAGCCAAAATACAGGGCCCAGGGTCACTTTCAGGAGAGCACCAATTTGATATATCTATCCATAAATGCCAGTTATCAATCCTCCAACCTAGGTCAATTATATCTATGGCTGAAGCTTTTCTATATTCAGCAAATAGACTTCAGATCATAATGAAGCAACCAGAGCAGAGTTGGTTATCAAGCATAAACAAGGCAAGAGCATTCCTTCTTCTGGTGGTGATTATCCTTCCGTGACCTGCTCACAGTACTGTGAAGACTTCTCTACAGAGTGGCATCTAACATACTCCAAAACAGATATCTTTGTTAAGAAAAATGTTCACCCTCATACAATAATAGTGCACAGCAGGATTTTTTACTTACAAAATGAGGAAGTCTCTTGCCAACCCTAAGATGGCTCCCTTAATTAGGATATATACTTCGCTGCTCACATATCCACCCTTCCTTTATCCCAACGATCCCATTCCCCCAAGCTCCCCCCATCCTCCCCTTCTCACTTTTCTCACCCCATTTCCTCTTACCCCCATTCCACCCCACCCCCAAGTTCCCAGTTTTGCCCGGCAATCTTGTCTACTTCCCATATCCAGGTGGATGACTGTATGTTTTTCTTTGGGTACACCTTCTTATTTAGCTTCTCTAGGATCACAAATTATAGGCTCAATGTCCTTTATTTATGGCTAGAAACCAGTTATGAGTGAGTACATCCCATGTTCATCTTTTTGGGTCTGGGTTACCTCACTCAGGATAGTGTTTTCTATTTCCATCCATTTGCAAGCAAAATTCACGATGTCTTTGTTTTTTACCTCTGAGTAGTACTCTTCTAATTTGTATATATTCCACATATTCCACACTTTCTTCATCCATTCTTCCATTGAAGGGCATCTAGGTTGTTTCCAGGTTCTGACTATTACAAATAATGCTGCTATGAACAAAGTTGAACAAATGCTTTTGTCATATGATAGGGCATCTCTTGGGTATATTCCCAAGAGTGGTATTACAGGGTCTTGGGGTAGGTTGATCTCGAATTTCCTGAGAAATTGCCACACTGATATCCAAAGTGGTTGCACAAGTTTGCATTCCCACCAGCAATGGCTGTCATTGGTGTTTTTGATTTTAGCCATTCTGACAGGTGTAAGATGGTATCTCAAAGTTGGTTTAATTTGCATTTCCCTGATTGCTAAGGAGGTTGAGCATCACCTTAAGTGTCCTTTGGCCATTTGAATTTCTTCTGTTGAGAATTCTCTGTTCAGTTTAGTGCCACATTTTTTTCATTGGGTTAATTAGCATTTTAAAGTCTAGTTTCTTGAGTTCTTTATATATTTTGGAGATCAGACCTTTGTCTGTTGCAGGGTTGGTGAAGATTTTCTCCCAGTCAGTGGGTTGCCTTTTTGTCTTAATGACAGTGTCCTTTGCTTTACAGAAGCTCCGCAGGTGTCCAGGATGGTGTACCCAGCTAGTACGTTGGGCAACTGAAGAGAGGGAACCTGAAATGACACTATCCTATAGCCATACTGATGAATATCATGCATATCACCATAGAAACTTCATCTGGCGATGGATGGAGGTAGAGACAGAGACCCACATTGGAACACTGGACTGAGCTCCCAATGTCCAAATGAGGAGCAGAAGGAGGGAGAACATGAGCAAGGAAGTCAGGACCTCGAGGGGTGCACCCACCCACTGTGACAGTAGGGCTGATCAATTGGAAGCTCACCAAGGCCAGCTGGACTGGGACTGAATATGCGTGGGATAAAACCGGGAACATGGCAGACAATGAGGGTTGATGAGAAGCCAAGGACAATGGCACTAGGTTTCGATCCTACTGCATGAACTGGCTTTGTGGGAGCCCAGCCTGTTTGGATGCTCACTTTCCTGGACCTGAATGGATGGGGGAGGACCTTGGACTTCCCACTGGGCAGGGAATCTGGACTGCTCTTCTGACTCGAGAGAGCTGGGAATGGAGTAGGTTGATGGGGGAGAGGAATCGGAGAAGGGGGAGCGAAATAGGAGGCGGGAGGAGGCAGAAATTTTTTCAACAAAAAACTAAATAAATAAATAAAAATTTTTAACATAAAAAAAGAAAACCAAAATGAGGAAGACTTGGGATGGGGGAAGGGAAACACAAAGAAACAAAATATGGACCTGGAGCAAATTTGATAGAATACAGAAATAGAGTGCTTCTCAGAATTTCTTGCCTTTAAAAAAATTTATTGACAGCCTTCCTCAAGACGCAGTAATACCACTTTTAGGTGTATATTCAAAGAATGCTCAATCATGCCACATGGACATGTGCACAACTATGTTCATAACAGCATTGTTTGTCATAGCCAGAACCTGGAAACAACCTAAGTGCCTTTCAACTGAAGAATGGATAAGGGAAATGTGGCACCTTTACACAATGGAGTACTACACAGCAGAAAAAAGGACATCTTAAATTTTGCAGGCAAATGGATACAGCTAGAAAAGATCATTTTTTTTGTGAGGTAACCCAGATACAGATAGACAATTATTACATGTACTCACTTATAATTAGTTTTAAAACATAAAACAAAGAGAACCAGCCCACAAATCTCAATCTCAGAAAACCTAGACAACAGTGAGGACCCTAAGAGGGACATACATAGATCTAATCTACATCGGAAGTAGAAAAAGACAATATCTCCTGAGTAAATTGGGACCATGGGACCTTGGCAGAGGGTTGAGGGTGGGGAGAGGTATGGAAGGTAGCAGAGAAAGATTTAGAGCTCTATAAAAGTAATAAAAAATTTGAAGAAAATTGTATTTGAGTCAACAACATTTTATTTTTTATCTGTCTCTTCTGACAGCAAAAAACAAAAAAGGAGTAGAGAAAAATTAGCCACATAAAGATGCAAAATTAACAGAGTCTGGATTAGGTGTATTATTGTGTTTTGTTTTTTTTTTTTTTTTTTCTGTGAAGGAGCTACGTTCAGAGAGACATTTCATTATATGAGCTGTTAAGTTAAAGCAGCATATATAAAGGTATTATGACTTTCAGATTTGGGTCTAAGGATATATTGCTTTGGAAAAGTTCTTTTCTTGTTTCCACAGAAGATGAGAACCTGTGGATTGCTTCTAGAACAATACGGTTTCATGGAACAAGACCCCCTGAAAGGTTGCTGTGAACACCCCACAAAGAAAATACTTCACTCAACTGCTGACTGAGATAAATCTAGCATAGAGGATACACCATGAGGAACCAGATTGACAGTGCCCCCAAACAGCTGGAAGCAGTATGGACATAACTATGCCCATACTGCCAAATATTGTTTTTAATAGTTTCTTTACATTTAATGGGGGTATGTTAAAGAGATGGATACTTTGCATTGGTATGGATATTGCTTTATTGACACAAATTTATGGTCATTCTTGTTATTCTGCTCTTGATTAAGGTGTTGTGACTGTATAGTTCATTTTAAAATGTAATGTATAATTAAGAAATATACATTAATAGATACTCATATATAATAGTCAAGCTTGTAGTAATGTTAGATTTTCAAGATGTATAGATATGTATTTCAGATTAATAGATGTTCTTCAATTCATTCAGAGACCTTCAGAATATGGCGTTAAAATTTTTTAATAACATAACTTTTCATGACAGTGAGACACATCTGCTCTCGGCAGCACCAATTACTTCAAGACGAAGATGGCTACTGAAGAAGCTCCTTGGTTAGCCATTTGGGTAAGAAACTGCTCTTGCCTGGACTGCTTCACTGTACATGAAGGACCTGCAGAAAAATGACTGCTGAACTTACCTAAAGATGAGATGATTCCTCAGGGTTTCTGCTACATGAAAGAGTCTGTGAGAAATTCTGCAGGATACAGAAGAAAGTGACTGAACTGTCTTTGAAACTTCCTGCTTCATGGAAAAGTCTGCCAGATACTATGGGACTGTAGGCTGAAGATGGATGCTCCAATGGTACATAAGAACTTTGGGTAACTGTCCAGGCAGCAAGATGTCTCTGTCATTTCTAGAGTTTTGGAAGTTGCTTACAATACAGTTCCTGTTTACTTATGTAATATTATATCCTTCTGGAGTCTTTGATGGAGTTGAAGAAAAGATAGTTATAGTGTTCCATAGTTATGATAAAAGATAAAGTAAATAGAAATATTGTAACTGTAATTCTTGCTTGATAACTGTTTTGTTATATTTAATTTTACTATGTTAAAGTTAAAGCCTTCCTTTTTGTTTGAACAAAAAAGAGGAAATGGATTGTTAGTTCCTTCTGTTTATGTGTTCGCTTTGATTGGTTAATGAATAAAGGAACTGCTTTGGGACTATAGCAGAGCTATAAGGGAACAGAGCTAGGCAGGGAAAACTATATGGAATGCTGAGAAGAAGAAGTCTGAGTCAGGGAGAAGCCATGGCACTGCCAGAGACATATGCTGGGAATTTTACCCAGCAAGCCACAGCCACATGGAGATATACAGATTAATGGAGATGGGTTAAATTAAGATGTAAGGGTTAGTCAATACAAAGCTAGTGCTAATGGGCCAAGCAGTAATTTAATTAATGCAAACAAACAAAAGAGAAGAAGTTATTGACATTAATAGGCTGAGCAAATATATTTGTGTTGATTGAAACTATCACTGAGATTAATGGAGAGTATACTTAACTCAAAGATTTATTCAAATATAAGACACAGGAGAAGAAAGAGTTATCACATATGAAAATTAGCAGTCAAACTTTTAAAGAGGGGAGCTTGATTTTTATATTCTATATTTCCATGTTTTATATTAATCTATATAACAATCATCTACATATATTCTGTACTTATAAAATATTATCTATCATTTGCATATTTATGTATTAATCATCTATGCATTTCTCTATATCAGTATCACTTGTCATCTATTATTATCCATACAATTTATCTATCTATGTATCTATGTATCTATCTATCTATCTATCATCTATCTGTCTGTCTATCTATCATCTGTCATCTCCCTTCCTGTCACCTATAAATCAATCATTTAATTTATATTATTATAAATTCAAAGCTGCTTAGCTGGAAGATATATTAAATAAGCTTATTGGGTTGATTGGGAAAGAACTCAACTAAATTCTTATTGTTATATTTTAAAAGTAGTCAGCATTGTCCTGAGATAATTTTGTTGCAAATTATTTATTTATTTTTTTATTTTTGGTAGGCTGGTATAAGAATTTGAGCTTTTTCTAGCAAAAGTTATGGAACTTTGAAAGAACATTCCCCTCAAATCAAATTCAACTTGAATTGAATATACATTTCTCTGTGAGCTGCAGTGTGATCAGAATCATCTTGTTAAACTGTGGAAATTTGAAATCAGAGATGTCAGTTGAGAATGTGAGCTTCCAGAGAGTTTGTGTACCTGCTAATACATAGGAAGTGTCTGGTGGAAGGGATGTTATATTATTAAATATTTATAATTTATGGAACTTTAGAAAGAAAAATTTTCTGAGATTGACTTTTGAATAAATGAACCTCAGCCCTCTCTACTATATCCAAATGAGCTATGGCTTTCCCAACCAAATTAGTTATCTATTTACAACACAGAAGCTATCTGATAGAAACTAAATAAAATGTGCTCGAATAAGGGAATGCATCCTTAATTTCTCTAGAAAATGAAAGTTCATTAAAAACATCAGTGAAGATATATATGGTGATTCATGCCTGTAATTTCAGCATGCTGGAGATGAAGACAAAGAGAACTTGAGAAATTTAAAGCAAGTCTTATGTATATAGTATGTAAAGAGTAAGTTAAAAGTCTTAAATTTTGTAAAATTTTGGCGTGCCTTATTTGAGGAAGCTAGATAAAGATAAGACTACTGTAAAAAAATTACTGGACTTCTGTTACAGTAGAGTAAGGACATGTTATATAAGTGTGGTGATACCTTGTTTGTGTTCAAGAAATATAGGTTGCCTGAGGATCAGAGGGCAGAGCAAGCCACTAGTTAACCATAGAGGTCTGGAGGTCTGTATAGACAAACAAGAAGTGATATGTTTAGATGTAGAGAAGACTATAAGGTGGGAGGAGACAGGAACTCAACACTATTTTTCAGCTGAGGAATCAGCAATGTACGAGCTGGTTGTGGCTTGCTCCTTTGTCTCTCTGATCTTTCAGTATTTATTCCAATATCTGATTCTGGGATTTTATTATTAATGCCAGTTAGAACTTGTACAACACTGAAGACTTGTAGCTGTGCTTTGATTGTGGAGAACTGGTACATGCAACTAGGCTCTCAACTGTTTACCTTATCCCTCCTTTTGAGGTATAAACATGCTGCTCAGCGGAGTCCATATTTGGTACTTCAATGGTGTAGAATATTTTTCTGTTCATGTGTTGCTTTCATTTGTTAATGAATAAAGAAACTACCTTGGCCTAGTTGAATAGGGCAGCCAGGACAAACAAGAAGGCCCCTCCCTACAACAATTGATGCTTCAAACTGGTCAACAAAATTTAAGTAAACCCTGAGAGGGCTTGGGAAGGAATTCTTGACACAAATATAGAGTTTAGCACAGCTTTTTGCTGTTTGCTGGTGGCATGCCATAGCTCTTTTAAGAAAGAATTTCCTGACTCAGCAGTCGTAGCTCTGTGTGGGGGGGGTGTCAGTTTTGAAATACAGGCTTTTAGTGCTGTGCCACCAGGGTGACATCTGACTCTTTTGGGAGAGAGAGTATTTGGATGGGATTTGTGAGAAGATTGCTCCAGCTTGCTTGATGGCAACTTGGACCAGCTGTGTGCCTGGAAGTTGGGTGATGTGCGTGGCTCAGAGGTTTGAACAGCTCTGCCATGCTGGACTCAGTGGGACAAGCAGGTACTGAGGTATTACCCAAGCAATGACACAACTTAAGTTTTTAAAAAGAGTTTAGCATTTTAAGAAGTGCTCCTAGAGAGTAATTAATTACAGATTCACAATGTGATGGAGGAAGGTCATTGGTTAATTATAATAAAGAAACTGCTTGGCCCTCATAGGTTAAAACATAGGTGGGAGGAGTAAACAGAACAGAATGCTGGGAGGAAGAGGAAGTGAGCTCAGAGGCCATGCTCCCCTCTCCTGGGCAGACACTATGGAAAACTTTGACCCAGGATGGACGTAGGCTAGAATCTTCCCAGTAAGCGCACCTTGGGGTGTTACACACATTATTAGAAATGGGCTAGTCCAGGTGCCAGAGTTAGCAGAGAAGAGGCTAGATATAATGGGCCAAGCAGTGTTTAAAAGAATACAGTTTGTGTGTTGTTATTTCGGGTAAAGCTAGCCTGTGGTGGGAGCTGGGTGGTGTAATGCAGCCCCGCAGCTCCTTACAACAACAATGGGATAGATTCAGATATAAAAGACCTCTAAATGGGTCACAGTGTTCAATAATTGTATGCAGGCTTGGGAGAGAGAAGAAAAAGTATATAGAGGGTCATAAAGTAAAGTTAATGCTTTTAAAAAAGGGGGGTAGAGTCTTTAAAGAGGCAGAATACAGATACTCATAGGTTAAAAGGAATAAAGAAAAAGAATGCATTTTTCATAAGTAATATTACAAAAATTGAATGATGCTTATAATTAATTAACAGTTTATAGAATATTATACCTTAAACCATTCTAGTCTTTTATCTTCCTTACTAAAATCAAACCCTAATATAGTGTTTATTACTATATAATGAAGAAATTATTATGCTACTTTTTGTTTTTCCACTTGAGGATATTTTTGAGAATGTCTTATATCTTAGCCTCAGAATAGAGGAGAATAGCCAACATCTTCTTCTCTTCTCATGTAAACTCCACTTTCCTTTTTGTCTGTCACCCTCCTATTCTCCCGTCATTATTTACCTAACATTCCCAGTCCTTTTAGTGTTCATTCTCTTATGGATCTGAGAAAGGAAATGAGATACATGCTGTGCACTGGTCTTTTTCTGAGTAATCTGCTGTGGCTATGATGTTCAAACTACAGATTTCTACCTCCTCAGTTTTAGCTGTGCTGTTAACTACCTTTTGATTCATGAGACAAAAATAATTTCATATACTTTTTTTCTTGAGTCACTGGGCCACAGAATCCATTTTGAATGCTCAGTATTTCCCTGCTATCTTTACATTGCTTTTCTATACCTATTTCATTAATTCCCTCCTTGTCAACATAAGATAAAAACGCCTACTTCCTTTTCCAAAATTGATAATTTACCTACATACAGGTTCCATCTTTAGACTCATCAAAGAGTTGCTGTAAAAGATCATCACGTTTCTATTTTGTTTATAGTTTCTTATTCTTTTTGATAGTTACCCTTAACACACAAACTTATTTATGTAGACCTTAAAAACCAATAGTAAAAATGCTATTTAGTCCAACTAACTTCTTCATTCATTGTCTTTACTAGACAGTGGGGTAAAATTATCAAAAGATTAAGATCTTATTCTTTACTGTAGAAATCCAAGTCAACAAAAATGAATGGAGACCTTTAATGGAATGTGCCAGCATCTCAATTCTTCATATTTCTGCCAAGTAACATGCAGTCCAGAAAGCAGATGTTTGAAATCTAGGTTTGATAGTGATGATAATATTTAATAAACACTCCTACTGACTTGAGACAAAATAATGAGATGTGAGTAGGATATAAATCTTTACTTTTAAGCTCTAAAAAATCTGATGTTGCTTTTTTTGCTAACACATGTCCTATATCCTGCTAAGTATATAAATATGGATCCCTAGAGCTTGGTAGCAAACATAAGAAAGGACCGACTTAAATACACTGTCTCACTGTCCATATGGTCAGAGAAGAAAAACAAAACCCTGTTATTTAAGGATACATTGTATAGTGACTACTCTTTTGGTAAAATATTTTGAAGCTTGGAAGGCAAATCACAGTTCCAACAGATGTGTAAACTGCAAAGGAGTATCAAAAGCAGAGGGATAGAGTGTATTGGCTATGCTTCACTGGATTTACCAGGGAGTTACTTGGAAACACAATCTCAAAAAGGTCAGTTTCCACAGAAGAAATGAAAGGAAGTAAGGCACTGCCAGAAATTGGAGCTGTGTGGCATTAAATGGTCCGCCATTTCTAAGTAGTGTGTATTAATTGTACAAAGGACCTGAACTTAAGTCTATACTCACATAAGATGTACTTTGAACATATTGCCACTCTTTTCTCCACACACTTTCTCTTGATCCCTATTAGTTCCTCTGTTTCTTTCTTGCTCGCTCTGCCTACTCAGATTCCACTTATGAGGAAACATGAGATACTTAGCTTATGAGGTTGGCTTATCTCAATTATCACAAGATTATCCACTTTCAACCTGAAAATGGCACATTTTTTTATGGCTGTAACACCATCATGTGTACCATTTTTTTTTCATTCATAGGTGCTGATAGTCACGGAGGCTGATTCCATCTCTTGGCTGTTATGAATCATGCCACAGTAAGCAAACATACATAATTGTCTTTACAGATTTTTTGAAGAATTGTCTTCAGTTCTTTTGAGTGTATACACATAACTAGTATAACTTGGCAGTGTAAAAGTTCTAATTTCAAATTTTGAAGTACATCCCTACCAATTTAGAAAGCAGAGGTACTAATTAAGGTACCTCTCAATAGCAGATAATGGTTCCATACTCCCACTGATTTTTGGTTTCTTCGGACTCTCTGAATGTGGCTGACAATGAGGGCTGACTGAGAACCCAAGGACAATGGCACTGGGTTTTGATTCTACTGCATGGACTGGTTTTATGGGAACCTAGTCTGTTTGGATGCTCACCTCCTAGACTTGGATGGAGGGGGGAGGACCTTGGACTTCCCACAGGGCAGGGAACCGTGACTGCTCTTAGGACTGAAGAGGGAGGGGGAGGGTGGAGAGGAAGGGAAATGGGAAGAGGGGAGGAGGTAGAAATTTTTAATAAATAAATAAATAAATTAAAATAAGCATTTTGACTCTGATGAAATGGATCTTGTGAAGTTTTGTATTTTATTTTACTCATGAGTAAGGATTTCTTTCTTTATTAATTGTTTTTATTGAGTTATATATTTTTCGATGCTCCCTTCCTTTTCTCTCTCCTCCCCTTCTACCCTCTCCCATTGTTCCTTTGCTGCAAATTTATTCGGGGGATCTGGTCTTGTGAGTAAGGATTTCAAACACAGTCTCCTGTTTATTCACCACTTGTTTTTCTCTACTTAAAGATTGTTCATTTCTTTGCTCATTAATTGACTTGAATATTCACCCTTTATATACTTAATAGAAAGTTATTAATATATTCTGGCTATCAATCCTTTGATGAATAGCTTTAAAAACAAATATATATATACTGGCCCATGGAAATGAAACTGGCAATAGTAAAGTTGATAGAAATCCAAATAAGTTTTAAAATAAAATTTACTTGACACATACCAAATTGTTTTGGATCATAAGAGACTTTGCCTGAATAAGACTTGACAAACCCCTTAGCCATAACTATCTTTGTATAATAAGTAATGGGTTAATGAGCTTCAGAATCCATAGATGACATTATTGGCTGCTGCCCATTTCACTTCGTGGGAGAAAGTGACAACAATAAATGGACTCCTGATAAGTTCCATTCTTTCATTTTTCAGATGGGTTTATTGTATTGGCTTGTTGTGGGTTCTCAAGATTTCTTTTCTCATTATTTATTTATACGTGTTTGTGGGGGGCAGATATCACAGCTTTCTAAATTCATAGAGTCCCCAAATGATATTTGTCATTGTCAGTCATGGTTAATCTAAAAACATTAGCATTTATAATTTTAGCAGAAAGATATTTTTTAACCCAAGAAACTGGTGCATTTCCTTTAATACCAAGACTAAAAAAAAACCATGAGTGAGATAAATAAGCCCCATAAACAAGAAAACAAATAAAATAATTGGTGTCTAGTGTAAACCAAGCTAATATTTATGATTCCAAAAACATTCCAGCTTTGTATTTCATTTTTATTATGCCTTTTATATGTTTGTTATAATAGTTAACATAGCATAAAAGACCACCACAATGTTTTTAAATATATATGCATAAATTACTATATTATGAGTTTATTTATTGTTATGTGATATTTGAATCTTCATTCATGATGGACATAATGTTGACAGGAAATAATTTCATGTACCTTTAAAATCAGTTTCATCTTAACAGTTGAAAAACAAGATGCTTAATAACCTTATCATCATTTGCTCAGAACCTATACATGGAAATACAGTTTTCCACTTCATGTTATCATGTTCAACATGAAACACCTGTATTTCCTTTTCTAAAAAAGTATAAATTGCACTATTATCCCTTTGAATGGGGTTACAAATATCTGATTCATTTTGGCTATGATACACACATCAAAGAATTATTGTTATGTGATTTCGGGGCTGTTAATATTAAGATTCAAGGTATAATTTTAGTTTCTTTCATTTTTTCATAATTCTAAGATTTAAAAGTCCTACATATTTGGATCCTGAGTGAAAGAAACATGGTCCATATTTTCTTCTGACCAAAAATTGATGTGAAACTCAACAAGAAAATAAATGTTGTTTTAAATATTATAAATGCTCTTCTTAGTGTATGTTATCAAAAAATAAGAACATATTTGGATGACTTTTTACTATATCTTCTGTCTTTTGCTGTTATTCCATTTGTTAAAATTCTAACTTAAATGAGTTACATCTAGTTTCTGCCATTATACTATTGTTCATTAACTTCATTACACATGATTACTGTCAGATATCAAATTCAGAAAGGCATGTTTCCATACCTTTCCATAAGGGGTCTTGTTGTGTTGTGATATCAAAAAACTGCTTTGGGAATGTTATAGCCATAAAAACTGATCTCAAAAGACAATATCAGGTATCTAAGTTTCATCATGATGAACCAGAAATAGAATGAAAAAAATCAGCAAACACATAATACAAATACTTATGAACTCTACCAGCAAGACACATAAATACTGCAGTCCATATCCTTAATATGTTGGTTTTTCTCTGCTTTGAGAATTTCCTATATGTACATGTATTTTGGTCACATTTATCCATAGTCAGAACTTTTTCAAAACCCAGCTCCTATATCCCCTTCTCATATTTCTTGTGTGCATAGCCTACTAGTAGAGATATGTCAAGATATTATTCAATGTTTGCAACACAATTATTTTTTCTTTGTTTATGTGACATAATAGTGCTTCCATTTTACATTTTTCCTTGGGGGTTCATTATCAGTTGTCTCTTTTACTCATTTTGTTTTGTTTTGTTTGAGACACAGTTTCTCTGTAGCTCTGGAGCCTGTCCTGAAGCTGTCTCTTGTAGACCAGGCTGGCCTCGAACTCACAGAGAACCACCAGCCTCTGCCTCTTAAGTGCTGGGATTAAAAGAGTGATCCACCATTGCCCACCTCACTCAATTTTTATTAAAAAACACAGTCTCTACTTAAGATCCCAAACTGTGCCATTTAGGCTTTCTTCCTTAGAGTAAAACATTTAATATCAAAAATGTCTATAATTAGAAATGTACACACAGCTAGGCAGAAGAGTCATACGCATCAGTCCCAGCACAAGGGAGCAGAAATGGTGGATTATTATACTGTATTATTGTACAATATACTTTATAATTATATGTTTGTGTAATTATTGCATGCTGTTTCCTGAACATCACCTCTTAAATAACCATGGCATGTACATAGTAAACATAAATTATTACTAATAAACATAAAGGAACATAAATAAAAATAAAGGAAATAAAAATTTACTTTCAGTGTTTTCTAATGGGTTTCCTATTTTAGTATAAACTAATATATTACCTCCTGCTGGTAATTTCCCCGATAAACTTGCGACAGACTTGTTCTGTCTTCTCTACCATTACAACAACAACCATCATAGTTGTCTGTATCCTCACTGCTACTCTTGCAACCTAGGCTTCTATTATTTACAATAAAATTTTCTGAACAGCTGTCTTACCACTTTCTACTTTGGCCATCTAGATCAGGTTCCATGTTTTAGTCTCTGTAATCACACTAATGTAAAAATTGGCACAAATTTGTCCTCTCGAATTTCTTCAAAGGCTCCCCTCTCACATTCACTGCTAAAGCAATGTTCCTTGCTATATTTATTAAAAAATGTCATCTTTAATTCATGTCAAAATTCATCTGTTCACATTTTCTCTAATTAACTGGTATTCTTGTTCTACTGAATTATCTGTATTTCCATAAATATGGATTTATTTTATGAAAATTTCCATCTTTCCATTATTACACATACTTTTCTTTTGCATTGGGCTAATTAACTTTCCTTTCCCTAGAAAAAGACTGTTTCATATTCAATTAACAAATTAGTTTCTCCTCCCTACTATCTTCCATGATGCGGCTTTCATTTTCCTTACTTATTTTATCCTCTCTGTTGCCATATGTATGCCTCTTTCTCCCTGGATACTCTGAGGTCTGAGCCTTTAGATCCTTCTCCTTATTGTTTTCCATCCCAAATTCCTATGGTGCCTGGGGACTAATAATTAAATCTCAACAATTTTATATAAATTAATCAGGTTTTCTGGATGAGATATACATAGTATTCCAAATTAAATAGAACAAAAAAAGTATATACCATTGAGTTATCTAAAAATAATAAGTATTCACTGATAGCTAAACTTCTATGAGAAGAGGATCTCAAATTTTCAGTTTGGAAATAGTACAAATGCTAGGACTCTATTAAGTATCAAATATATTTGTTTGTATCTGATAAAGCATCTCTGATGAACTGGCCATAAAATCTCCCTTTTAATTTTCTTTTTACAGATTTGAGGTACATATAATGGAGGCATGATGCTGTTGATCTTAATTTACCTACCCCTTCTCTTTCCTTATCAAGAAAGCACAGCTCCACTTAAGAGATAATAGTGATTTTTAAATTCTGAATGTCTTCTCTTAATATATTCACTAGATCATTACCTCTTTTATTCTAAAATATTTAGCATTTCCCTTTCACACATATTTTAAAAAAATAATACAAAGGTTGTTTTATTCATCCATTCATATGTCCTTCCATGCATATAAAGAACAGAAGGAAAAATCAAATGTTCATTTTCATTTTGTTTGTGAGAACAACTGCACAGTTTTAGATTTAAAAATAATAATTTATAGGCAATTTCAAATAACTCATTTTAAAAGCCTTGAAGGCCAATTGTCCTTGTTAACAAAAGAAAACTATGACAAGATAGGGTTAAGCTTTTTAGTTTTTGCTCTCCCTTTTTGTTATAAGCTGGAAAATAATTAGAGCACATTATTTGAAAGTACTAGAATTGATATAATAGAATTTGTACAGGACATAGAAGTAGTTCTTTCTACAGTATGTTTTATTTTTTCCCTGAGCCACAGATGTTAGCTGTTTTCACATCAAAATAATGATGTTAGTCATCGGTTTCTTGGAAAAGCATTTTTAAAAAGCTTTTGAGCAGATGAGACAGGGAGATGTTTTCTTCAGAGGAAATGAAAGCATCAGGTTTTCAGTAGATTACCAAGAGCAGGAATTCTTTAGCATTGCTTTCCAGATAGATATTTTAAGTGCCTGCTAGGAAGCTGGCAGAAGCTCAAAATCACAAACATACTCATGAGATGGAGGATATCAGTCATGTTAGCATTTTCCTAATTAATAAAGCAACCAAACTTTAGCTTTGTCAATTCTTATCATTTTATGTTTTTTATATTTCCATTGATCCTTGATAATATTAATTCCATCTCTCTATTTCTCAGTTGTCATGATGAAGACATAGATACGTGATGCTCAGTATTCTGAAGTAGATACATACAGCTATGTATTTCCTGCACAATATATGTTTGTATATCGTGCATTTTCCCTATTATTCAGTCCAGAAAATTTCCCAAGTTGTTTTATTTTCTTTACAGACTGCTTATGAGTGGATTGAATATGCTTTCATACTCTCGAAACTTCTGCTTGGTTCGTGGTTTTTTCAAGACTAATTCTCTTGCAGAAACAGAATAATCATGAATTCTTATAATTCAGTATTTGTTGAATTTGCTTTATTGGTTCTTCAAATATTCAATTTGAATATAATTCCTGTACATTGATAAGGCACATACATGAAACGTATACTGTATCAGTTTTAATTTTTCTTAAGTTTTTCACAACATTGCTCTTTTCTCTCCCTTCATGCCAATCTATATACTATTAACAATCATGATTATAAAAACCTAAACAAAACAATCACATTTACTTGTCTTTAATCATTTTTATTAATGTTTCAAAATCTTTTCAAGTTTAAATACTTTACATGTGACAATGGTTTTTTGTTTAAATAATCATTGCTAATTTATACTCAGCACAGCTTTGAGTAGTTCATTTTTTTTTTTCTTCAGTATATTGACTGAAATCTTCCTGTGAATGCTTTCACTTGACTTCAAGTTGTATCTTTCATCTTCCTTCCTTATTCCTGCCTTTGTTTATGTGAGAACTTATTATGTGTAGGGTTTTGCTTTTCTGAAAAATGATTTTACTTTGTTTTAGGGAAGCCTTTGGGACAGAGAAACAATGAATTCTATTTACTAATCACTTTCATTACTCACCAATGTCATTTGTCTTCCATGATGCATATTTTGAAATCAGTATCTAAATTTCTTATAACTCATTTAAAGGCATTGTGCTTGCATTTTTTCTTCTTGAACATAGTTCTTTTTTTATGATTTGCTATGAGTTACCAAGTTGTGATTCCCTTTGCATTTGTTCGATTCAGGAAAGCTTCTTAAATTTTTTAAAGGAATATTATAAACCTGCATGCATATGGTTATTTATACCGTATATATGCCTGAAGGACAATGTGGACAGAAGAAAGTAACTGAGGTCCTGGAAATGCTGCTGTAGGTAGTTTGCTGCTATAGGTATATTTGACTTGTGTGCTGGGGTCAGAATCCCAGTCCTCTGCAGGACTGCTTAGTCTTTAGGACGTCTCTCCAGCTCTGGGTTGAGGAAAAGTTCTGTGAACTGTTTTGCTGTCCTACTTATTCTTCTGTCCCACAATTCATAGATACAGTGTACGATGACAAAACCTAGATCATGTACTAGGCAATAGGTAAGACGTGGCTTTAATTTTTTTTCCATATGATACCTAGAAATCTGATAACATGAACAACTTTTTTCTTATATCAAAAAGTTAATAATCTGATGTGGGATTCCCTTCTTTATGCTGTGAATATGTTTTATTATCATTAGTTATTAAAGAAGCTGTTTCAGCCAATAGTTTAGCAGAGCAAAGCATGGAGGAAATGTGAACAGAGTTAAATAGAGAGAAAGAGAGTAATCAGAGTCACAGATGACATGTATCTGCCCAAGGACAAAGATGCCCACCAGAACATTATCGGTTGGCCACAGCCTTGTGCTGATAGACATATGAATAGAAACACACTAATTTAAGATGTAAGAGTTACTTAATAAGAAGCCTGGGCTATTAGGCCAAATAGTGTTGTAATTAATGTAGTTTCTGTTGATTATTTGGGTCAGGGCGGCTGGGAAACGTAAGTAGAGTCTTCACCTACAATAATCAGACTAAGATTGAATTGGTAATTGAGAAAGAAATCTTACCTGTGCATATTAAGAGCAAAAGTGCCCAAGTCTATTTGGATGATTAATAAAATGGGAGTTCTAATTTGAAAAAATCAGAATGACAAAAACATTCTTGTTGTGTATGGAAGATTAGAAAAGGCACATCTTTACAAGATGATTTGTGATAGGGGAATTCACAGTGATGGGAACCAGGGGCTTTGGGAGAAAACATATTTAGGCCCAAAATATTATTTGAAAATAAGAATGTTTGGTAGGTGATCCTTATTTGCTGATTCTTGGTTGAAAATTCTATGGAAATAATCTTTAAAGCAAGCTTGCTTGCATTTTGATAACAATAAGATGTCTGATTAATCCGTGTCCATGAAAAACATGCTATTGATTCTATGAAGATGTGAGGACATGGCTCTACTGTGCACCATCATCTTGAATACCTCTCCTAGATCTCTGACTTAAATACTTTTTATTTATTTTCTGTGTCTTTTTTATATTTGATTGAATTTGAAAATAGTTTTTTCATATAATATATTCTGATTATAATTTTTTCGCCTTCAGCTCCTCTCTGATTCTCCGTACTTCTCCACCTACCCAAATCCCCACTCTTTATCTCTCTCTCATTAAAATAAAAACCGACTTACAATAATAATAATGATAATAGTAATAATATAAAATAAAAACAAACAAACCGGAATAGGATAAAATACACAGACAGAAAGAAAAGTCAAATGAAAAGCCCAAGAATCACAATCAGACATTGAGACACATATCACACATATAGACAATTCATGAAAACAAAACTGGACACCATTTTATATATATATATATATATATATACATATATATATATATACAATATATATATACACATATATACATATATGTGTGTGTAAAACATACATATACAGAAATCTGTAAGGTTAAAAGAAAACAAAGCCCAGACAAAGCATTATGAGACATCAAAATAAAGCGAACAAACAAAAATAGCATTCAGTTTATTTTGTGTTGCCTATGCGCTGCTGGGCATGAAGCCTACGTTAGTGAGTTTCTTGTCCCCAATGAGACTCTGCTGAAGCAAACTAAATGTTTCCTTTGTGAGTAGCTATCAATTAGAGATAATTTCTGAGTTCTGAATGAGGGTTGTATCTGCTTTCTCTCTCAGCTCTGGGACTCCACCTGGCTTAGACCTGTGCATTTCTCTGCATGCTGCACAGTCCCTTCTCATGCTGCCACAGTTTCTGGGAGTTTCTATGTGCCTCTGTGCTGCTGTATTTAGAAGACCTTTTTTTCATTGAAATTCTTCATCCCCTGTGACTCTTACAATCTTTCCATCTCCATTTCTCTAACATTTCCTGAGCCCTGGGGCTGTGGTAATGGCAGGAGAGAGGGGTTTGTTAATAAACACTTCCTATTTAGGACTGAGTATTCCAAGGCCTCTTATTCTCTGCACAGTTTACAGATGTGCATTTTTGTATTTGTTGTAATCTAATGCAGGAGACAGCTTCTCTAGTCCCAGGTGAGCTTGGCACTGATCTATAAGTATAGAAGAATATCATTAGCTTGCTAGGCAGTGGTGGCGCTCGCCTTTAATCCCAGCACTCGGGAGTCAGAGGCAGGCAAATCTCTGTGAGTTCGAGGCTGGCCTGGTCTACAAAAACTAGATCCAGGACATACACCAAAGCTACAGAGAAACCCTGTCTTAAAAAACCAAAAAAGAAAAAGAAGAATATCATTAGTAATTATTTTATTCCTGTGATCCTTTAGCAAAATATTATTATTTCATTTTTCCCAGGTCCATTGCCTACATAATCTCAGCTTCTTAGATACCCTGTGGCTGTGATGGGTTTCTTTTTGGAATAGGGCTGAATTCCAAGAAGATAATACCCTCAGAACTTTTCTGTCACTCTTTCACCAGAGTATCTTTTGGTCAGGTCACAGCTGTAGATTGTAGGGTTTGGATCTGGGTTATATTTACCTTTCTGTAATGCACAGTGTGCACCATGAACAGTAATAAGTAGAGATAAAGACTCTAAGTAGGCACTAATGAGTTACATAGGTGTTATCTTATGCTATAGGGCTTTACCATAAGTTTGCAGAGAGCAACTAATAGCATTGGCAATAGCCTGAGTTGTTTGAAGACTTCCATGGGGCTTATTTTGTAAACTTATTTTATTAATATTTAGGTTTTTGTAGTTATGCATTTTTATTTTTAAATGAAATAGTGCTGTGGAACAATCTCATATCAACTCAATATTGCATTTAGACTATGAAGGCATTATTTTTTCACACTTAACCTCAACAGGAACACAAGCCAGTGCTGTACAGCAGTGGGACCTTTGGAGTGAATAGATGGTTGTGCAGACATACTTCTAGGAGTTCAGCAAAGTCTTTAATTTACTTCTGCAAAGTTTTAATATAAAAAGAAATCAGCTTCAAATTATGCATTCATGATTGTTACTAAAAAAAGAATTCATTTTTTTTAACTGAGAAAAATCACTGAAATGCTAGTTTTTGTGGTCATATTATCCATGATAAAATTTTCTGAGCTTCAAGACAGTTTTGATACCTTTCTAGGTTTGTCTGATACAAATTTTCATACTAAGGAAGTAAATTCATTAAAACTGGACTTAAAACTTATACTATTGAAACAAATTGACAATTTCAGATGGAATAAATTTAGTAGTGATATTCAAATCTTTGGATTTTAAAGTAGCATTGTCCCAGTATATTTTTAAATAGCATAATTAATTGACATTTTCATATTATAGCACTTCCAATGTGTCCGTATGCTGGTTAGTTTCATGTCAACTTCACACAAGCTAGAGTTATCTGAAAGGAGGGAACTTTAATTGAGAAAATGTCTCCATAAGATCTGGCTGTAAGACATTTTCTTAATTAGTGATTGACAGAGGAGGGCCCAGCCCACTGTGTGTGGTGCCATCCTTGTGCTTGTGGTCCTGGATACTATAAGAAGGCAGTCTGAGCAAGCCATGATGAGCAAGCCAGGAAACAGTACCCCTCCATGTCCTCTGCATCAGCCTCTGCCTCCAAGTTTCTGCTGAATTTGAGTTCCTGTCCTGAATTCATTCAATCATGGACTACAGTGTAGAAGTGCAAACCAAATAAACCCTTTTCTCCCCAACTTGAATTTGGTTATATCATTTCTTTCCAGGAAGAGGGACCCTAACTAAGACAGCCATTATGATGTTATATTTTTGTTGTAAAACATGAAATACATGCACCATTGTCATTAGTGATTTTATAACTTATCCTGCAGCTTGATAAATCTCAATTTAATTACCAAGAAAGTATACCATACAGTGTCTAGCGTATAGTAGGTGTAAGCCAGCATCTATACTATTAGTCTTTCACAAAGATTTGTACTACACAGAACCTCATTTCCCACACTGAAGCACTGTTTTGCAGTTCTACCTGTGTGAGTCACAGGACATGGGGATCGAACCACTAAAAGCCCAGTGCCTGGGACAATTTCAGTAACAGTTTAAGAATCCTTGATATGTCTCACTCTGGATTGTTAACACATAAACTGGGATTCTGGGAGGATGTAGGGACAGTCCAGCCCCTTAGAGGGCGTGTTCGCCTCAGGCTAATGTTTACATATAAATCTGGCAAGCATGGGCTGCTCTCTCTCTTTTGGTATCTCCTGCTCATCACTGGATCCCTGGTGTTGTAAGCTATTCCTTCATTAAAATTTGCTGTTTCATATTAAGCTAGCCTGGTTATTACACCGACTACAGGAGGAAATGTTCCTTTGTCTTAAAAGTTAATTAAACAGCAGTTGTTCAAAAGAACACTATAGCAATGGAGTTGTATTTTTTTTTACTTGTTCAATTATCCAGCAGTGTTTCTGTGGTTTTTGTTTCTTTGTATGTTTGTCTTTTTTTTTTCTGTTTGCTTTCCCTTAGATAGTAGTAATGCTAAATATTAATTGTGATAAAACAGCATCAGTAATTTTGAATTTTTTTCGCTTATTAGAATCTAAGCTACTGTGAAATAGTTCTGAATAAAATGCCATGGAATGACAGCAGTGGCTATGAACATACCCTTCTTTTCCCTGCATACTTCTTATGTATGAGACCATTAAACTGTATTAGGGAAACACATTGCTATTTGTTCTTTTATAAGGTTAAAATATTATGATACACAGTATAAAGTTATGATTAGCAAACACTGTTAAGGATGAAAATTAATATAATGATAATATAAATTTTATGAAATTATACCTGCTCTTTCATGTTTACTTCATTGCTAAATTGTTTGCACAAATTATAAAATCTTAGTTTTATGCTGCTATATTTTTACCTTAAGTAGACTGAACACAAATTGTTTTAATTTCAACAAATTATCAGCCATTTGTCAAAAAAGCCACTTTGGGGCAGAGTGATGTCAGTAGTAAAATGGCAGAACCAAGGCTTTCTAGCAGTATGGCCCCTGTCCCCAAATTACTGAAGTATTAATTCTGACACCTGTTTCTGAACAAGTATATCTCTGTGCAATACAAGTTGAGAAGTTCCATCTTACTACTGGGATAAAAGGAGAGAAAAAAATGGAGGACCATAAAGGAGATCTTTGCCATATCTTTTCTAAATGCAGTGCCACAAGACACCCTTGGTTTACAGTTTCACCAAAAAAGGTCTTAGGAGCAAAGAAGTTCCTGTAAATAGTAAATCCAGTCTGTAGAGCAAACCAAACTGTTGATTTTCCTTTTCGTGAAACCTTATGATGCCAAAGGGAAATACTCAAGTAAAAGTTAGAAAGAATCAAAACTAAGGACATTTGACTCTTAGGAAGATTTTCCACTTTCTTGTTGAGTTTGACACTGCCATTATGGAGTTAGTTAGATTTCCTAGATTCTCAAAAATAAAATTAATGAATTAAGACATTCAGAGAAACATTTCATGCCTAAAGATAGAAGATAATTTCCTTTCAAGGACATATCTTTCTGATGCTAAAGAAACATGATGGCCCAGTTAAACAAAAGTAGACCACTGTGGTTAAAATAAATGTATGATGTTTACTTTTGAAATCTGATTTAGTGATCTGAAATATCAAATGGAATTCAGATATGCTACATGGGTTTATGCTGTATTTGTTTAATTATATAAAGATGTGTTACAGTTTGACCTTGCCTGCCTAAGGCATCTGATTGGTCTCATTAAAAGCTGAATGGTCAATAACTAGACAGTAGAATTATAGGTGGAGTTGGCAGGCAGAGAGAATAGGTAGAGGAGGATTCTAGGCACTTAGAAGGGATAATGAGGAAGAAAAAGGGAGTCACCCAGTACTAGCTTATTGGAAACAGAGTGGAGCATACGCACTGAAGAAAAGGAAAAAAAAACCCTGAGACAAAATGTAAATGAAGAGAAAAAAGTTAAATTAAGTTATAAGAGCTAGTGGGTCAAGCATAAGATAATGCCGAGCATTCATAACTAATAATAAGTCTCCTTGTCTTTATTTGGGAGTTGTTAGTGGCCCAAAGAAAGCCTGCTACCAAATCCAAAATAGCAGAGGGAGAAAATGTATCATTTTGTTTCCACTAATTTCTTTATTGTTTGCAGTATCTGTCTGTTACCTAGGGATCACTGATACCAGAAGTGATCATTTGAACTGGGTTCCAAATTATAGACAAATTTCAGCCAACTTCTCTCATTTTCTTTTGATCACTGTACTAGATAGAAATACTATTCCTATGATAATCAAAATTGGGTCTGGGAAAATCACTCAATTGGTGAAGCACTTGGTTTTGGATACCTTATTGGAAGGCTCTTCCGCAGGAAAGAAAGGTGAGACCTCTCCCTCTAAGCCTGCCTTAGATGGCTGCTGTTCTTTGTAAAGGGCTTTAGCCTTGTGGATCCCACCTACTTTGTACTACCTATTGTTCTTGTTTTGCTCATATTTAGAAAGTCATGTTGGTGACACATGACTAGGAGACACAACCTCACAGCAAACTCACTGATTCTATGTAGCTTTCTGCACCACTCCTGAATGAATCCCTGATCCTTAGGTGTGAGAGTTGTTTTGCAGATATATCCAGTGGTACTGGGATGTAGCTTCACCTTTGCATTTTGATTGGTTGTGATGGTCTGCATTGGTCTTCATCCGTTGGAAGAAATAGGTTTTCTGGATTAGGATTGAGCACTATACTTATCTGTGCATGTAAGGACAAATTGATGGAGGAAAGTCATTGGTTAATTAATAAAGAAATTGCTTGGCCCTGATAGGTTAGAAATAGGTGGGTAGAGTAAACAGAACAGAATGCTGGGAGGAAGAGGAGGTGAGGTAAGACGCCTCAGACAGATGCCATGCAGCTCATCGCCAGGGCAGATGCAATGAAGCTCTGACCCAGGATGGATGTAGGCTAGAATCTTCCCGGTAAGTGCACCTTGGGGTGCTGCACACATTAATAGAAATGGGTAATCAAGATGTAAGAATTAGCCAGTAAGAAGCTAGAGCTAATGGGCCAGACAGTGTTTAAATGAATACAATTTGTGTGCCGTTATTTTGGGGCAATAGCTAGCCAGGCGGCTGGGAGCTGGGTGGCAGGAAAACAGCCCACAGCTCCTACTACAACAAATGATTAAAATGTTGATAGAGATTAGCTGATTTAGTAAAGGCAGTGGTTGTAGATTCTCCTCCAATACCCATGACCTCACTAGCTCTGAGTATTTGGCTACTTTTCCAATGCCAAGCATGGTTTCTTTCTTGTTCATAGGGACTTAAGTGCAGTTAAAAAGCTCTTGATGACTGCCACATTATGCATGCAACTCCTGCATCCGCAGGGATATTTTGTTATGCTGGTATGTGTTGTGCTTTATAGACAACATAGCTGAAAGGATTGTTGTTTGCTTCCCTCTTTTGGAAGCTCTTATGGCACTTTCTAGGCCCATAAAAGCTAGCCCAAAGGGAGGAGACATTCTTTTCAGTCAACTAAAGGGTATCTTCATTCTGTGTATGAAGCACATGGTGTTTTAGCAATAGGGACTTGACTTCTGTCGCTTGGGGAACAACAAAAGACAAGAGCAGTAACCTGTGTGTTTGGAAATTTCATGGACAACCCTGACCAGCGACTCAAAGGAGGAATTCCCACACCCGATGTTGGGATTTTTGTTGTTTGCTTTGTAACTTGCAGAGAGTATTTTCAATGTAGAGGAAAAGTTTTTATTTGAACTATATAAATTTATACACAGAAAAAGTCTATATATATATATGGCATTTTAGGATCTTTCTACTCTAGTAAGTTTCCATATGACTTTTCGAAAATATATTCAGTGTTACTTAACTCCTCCTGTAATCCCTCTTTTCCCCTACTTTTCCATTCCCACCCTTTTAATTCTTTTTGTTCCTTTATACTTTTTACTCTTAATAATTTCAAGTAATTTACAACGAAGTGCTGATATGAATCCAGTGAACTGTTATACATTTATTTGCAGTAAATCTGTGGATTGTGGCATACTCCTGTACTTAATCACTATACTTCTCACCTGAATAATGTAGCACCAAGGTATTATCGTTTGTGAGCAAACTGATCATTTTGATGCTTAAGCCAGTATATAATAGCTAATTGAAACGACTGAAGTGCTACACTAACATTATCTATAGCTATTATGTTTAGAGCCATAGAAAACTAATCAATAACATGTGGTTTCTGATTCATATTTGATCACTTGGCAACAGTGCCGATGTTATATATCACGTTAGTAATTTAGCCAAACAAAGCACTGAATTTTCACTGAGAAACAAATGAAGTCATTGAATTTGTACCTGTTTATTTATTTGTGTGGATCTCTTATTAAACATTTGAAAGAAGGCTTTTAATTTTCACCGATAAAAATATTATAAATATTCAGAAATATTAATTACTCACAAATAATATGAAAGAGGTATTTGCCAACAAATGTAAAACAAAAAAATTAATGAAAAGTGAAGATAAAAAATGAGAATGTCTGGTAAAAGAAAAAAGGCTTGAAATGCAGAAATTATTTCACGACAACAGAGCTGCAATGCAAATGCAAATAAACACAATCTGTGCAGTTCCAAAAGGAGTGGAAGTATGGGGACCATTCAGGTAGTGGTTGCAGAGAATAACTGTTGTGCTATAACAATAGTATGGTACAAACTGCCTGAATTATGTATGATGTTTTTTGACATGGACAATTGTAACATTTATAAAATTCCTTTCAGTTTCTGAAGGCATTGCTAGATATCATCTCAATATTTTGTTTTATTATTCCTTAACAATAGAATTCACTTATTTCTTGTTTGCTAAGGTTTATGATTAAATGTATTTTAAGACTCTGTGAGGTATTTTGTGACATTGAAGTCATAAAGGAGTCCAGAGAGAAGGCTGTTCACTAAAAACCTGGGCTAAACAATGAAGAATTGGTAATTTGTGACAAAATATACTTGAGTCATGATACCAATCCTATGTTCACATAGTTTGGGATGTGCTTTGTTAAATTAATCAATTCTTCCTCCTTAGCCTGAAACAGTTGACACAATAATTACACATAAACATTTATTTGCTAATCAATTGGCTATAAATTTAATTCTAAGAAATCTTTTGTTATACTTTATAACTAATTGCAAGGCATTGAAATATCTTATGTGACAAATTAATATAATGACATTTGTTGTTTTAAAATGCCATTCTTGTGGCACCAGTCTGTAGTATCTTTTTAATCATAGAATTTAGAGAAATAATATATTGTCATACATTTTAAAACGCAAAGGTAATATCTAAAATAAAATAAGCGAGATTGCATTATTACTGCATATGCTAGCTATTGACTAAATTAAAAGCAATAATTCAAAAGCTTCTGGCTGTAGCATATTTGCACTGAAGATTTATATTACTTCTTAGTAGATTGTGCTTGAGTAGATTTTACATATGGCCACATTGTGAAAATTAAATGAGATGATATTAGTAAGACGAGTGGCTTCATTCTTCACATATAGTCATTACTTGCTACCATAATAGTTGCTGTTACTGGCATTATTATTGCAATTATCATTAATGTCTTCATTATTGCTTTCCATTAGGAAACAAAACTAGTAATTAAAAGAGAAATAACTTCTTTTATGAATTTTTTGTAGTATATTCTATACATCCTGTCCATTCTTAATCTTCAATGAGATAATCTGCTACAGTGACTTCTTTAGTTTAATTTTAATTTTCGCAAGTCTTCTTCTGTAAATTTCTGAGTCTTTTGACCAAATCTGCAATATGTTGGAGGTGTGGGAACTGCAAACTGATTTTAATTCATGAATTGAAGTAAATAAAAGGTTAGAAGAAGACTATGGTCCAGCAATTTAGTTGATGTATTCTAAAGCTATTACTTCCTGAAGTGAGTAACAGTTCAAATTAAAATTGTTTCTTCATATTGAGATTCTGCTATATGGCTATACATGTTTTCCAAATTTGTTTTGACAAAATTTGAAGTGACTTAAAGTTTTGCTTAAGTTCCACCTTTGTGACCAGACCAGTGTTTCACATCATTTTGACTAAACCTAAATATTTAAGCAATTCTATTGAAAATTGTGAATGAATGTTTGTATCTATGTACATCAGTTTATCATACAAAAGAAAGCAACTTTCAAAATTCACCCTGGGGATAAATTTAAGGATGCTGTACTAATTTTAATAAATCATCGTTGAAATTTATTGCAATATTTTACACAAAATAAGATTTTCTTTTTGTGTTTGTTTAACTGAGATGTGGATTTGTTCAAATAAGAGATTCACATGTAAGCTAAAGAGTTCGAAAAATCAGGTTTACATCTTGAACATTAGAGAAGTGAATGCCGCTTTATTTTGGTCTGGTGTGTGTGTGTGTGTGTGTTTCATGAGGATGCGTCTTTGTTTCAAGAGAGGAGGATCTTTCTTCTTTAGAAAAACAGCAGTGTCATTAGAAGTTTTATGTTGTGCCAGAAAGGCTTAGTGTCTTCTGTCTAGTTGTCTCTTAAGAGACCCAAGACATTTTTAGGAATCTAGAGTTAATGTTGCAGAGATGGAGAGATAGAGGAAACTGTTATGATCATAAAGATTAATAGAGAACACTTAGAGAAATATGGGTAGAGGAACAACAATTCTTTAGTCAGTCCCTCATGATTTGGACACAATGTTTCTGATATGGTATCTATGTTCCTATTGTCTGCTACCTCAAACTGACAGAGGGCTAATTGCAAGAAGACAGAAGGCCACACTCAGACTTCACAACAAAGAGTACCAGTATCATTTGGAGATGGGAATCGTGGCTTTATATCATTTCCAAATTGCCAATCCAGAATTGTAGCCATGTTTCACTTATAAAAGTTGGAGTTCTAGTTATATACCTATGTCCTACAAATTGAAAACTTTCATACTGAAAGTAAAACAGAAGTTCATAACACTTAGATAATTAACAAAATGCAATGGTCAGGAGTTAATAAAGCCAGAAGTTTGTAGAGTTGTAGCATTCCCAATTGCTGGGGCAAGGAGCTCGGAGGATATAGCTTTTGTGAATTGTCTTCCATATTTTTGTAAGTAATCATCCACTCACTCAGACTCTTGTTAATGACACCTGTAAATACATGGGTTCACTATGTTAGATCCTGGTAGAACTGATTCTCTGGTCTCCCACTGTTCACCTATGTGAAACACATGTTCTTCCCCAGGAGTGCCACCAAGGTATGTAATTTACAAAATGTAATCAATATTTGTAAAGATGGTTGTGATGTCCAAACATTATAACAGTGCTGAACAGGGCTCCTGTTTTAAAATTTTGGACAGTTAGAAAAAAGTGCTATGTGCTTATGGAAAATAAAAATATCTTTGGAAATAGCAACCTAAAATAAAAATATTTATACACACACGCGCTTGTGCATGCACACACACACATATACAATTCTCTACTCTCTCCATATATATATATATATATGTTGTTTGAGACAGGGTTTCTCTGTAGCCTGTCCTGGAACTAGCTCTTGTAGATCAGACTAGCCTCAAATTAATGAAGATTCACCTGCCTCTGCTTTTTAAGTGCTAGGATTAAAGGCATGTGCCATTACCAAAAAGTGAGATATTTATATTTTGAGTCAAAACTTATACAGCAAGTCATTATACATACATACATATATATGAGATATATATTTTACTCATTTTTTGTGGATCACAGGAAAATTATTCATGGTGTTGTAGCTCTATTGCTGTATTAATCTGGGCTATGTGTTCATATAGCTAAAAATCTATATTGAGAATATGCTCAATCTGAGGAATTTTACTTCCAGAAATACAGTAACTCACTTAACCAACTAACTAACTAACTAGCTAACATATTCAATAAACATATTTAGCTTAAGGATAAAGTACCTTAAAATTTAAACAGTAACCAGACATACAGCATCTTTAGTTATTTCTCATGTTACTTAGAATGTAGAAAATTTCTACCATTTGAAAAGTAAATAATATAAATTTTGACTTTCTTTATTCCTGCTTTGGGATTTTATCCAAAATTTTTGCACATGTCAAATGTTCTGTCACTGAGCTACAATCTTGGATCTTCTGATCACTTTATGTTTAATAATGTTATTGTGTCTAGTATGTGTTTATAGCTTCTAAATTATTTCAGGGCAACATCAGTCCCTTACTGGCAAAGTAATCAAAACACATGATGACAGCTTTTTATGAGGGGAGTCGGTTACTGCTTTCTTTGATTAGATTTCAATAAAGGAGCCCTAGGTTCCTATCCAACAGCTATGTTCTCTTGTCCCTAGGTACAAGATGTGAGATGCATTGTTCCTTTCTTTTAATCTATGTTTAAATAAAAGCAGAATTGCCTTTACATCACTGCCTTTATTGCTTAGAGTTTATTTTGTAGGATTATACCTAACTGTGTGTTATCAAAAAGATGAGTTAGCAGTCAAAACTTTCTTTGCAAATTCATAAGTACTAAAATTTCGTGTGCAAGGACCTTGTTTCAGAGTCCGAGTTCTACAGTGTTTTTCTTTCTTAAGCAATAAAATGATCAAGTAGTTTCTTTTTCTTTCTTTCTTTTATAAAATGTTTTATTGTTGTATAGCAATGGTTCTCAACCTTTCTAATGCTATGACTTTTTGTTGTTTTTGAGACAGGGTTTCTCTGTAGGTTTGGAGCCTACCCTAGAACTAGTTCTTGTAGACCAGGCTGACCTCGAACTCAGAGATCCACCTGAATCTGCCTCACAAATGCTAGGATTAAAGGTGTGCATCACCATCACCCAGGCACTAATGTTATAACTTTTTAATATAGTTCCTCATGTTGTAGTGACCCTCATACAAAAAACTGTATTGTTACTACATAATAAATAATTTTTCAACTGGTATGTTTTCTAATGTAATCTGTGTTTTCCAATGGTCTTAGGCAAACCCTGTGACAGTTGTTTGATGCAAGGAAATCACAGCTCACAGGTTGAGAACCACTGTTCTAAAGCATTTTGAACTCAGTCTGTTTTTCCAGAATTGGTGTTAAAGGTCTTCTTAATTTATATAGTAGTCTTGTATAAGTGAATCAATTTGTCTTACCAATGATCAATTTTCTGACAAAATGTCTGTCTACAAATAATTTCAAAATCAAAAATGCAAAAACAAAGGTCTTCTATTATCTATTATTTTCTCAAAAGCTTTTTTTAGAAAACTGTGTATATATGCATAACTATAAACATAATATAAAAACCGAAAATACATAGGAACTTGAAACACACATGAATAGTTTAAAAAAACTATGTATTTCAGTGTGTTTTAGGGATGTAAAAAATAAAAAATAATAATTGCCTTAGATGTTATAGTTGCACATTTTTATTATAATAAAAATGGACATTCAGGCAATTGTAATAATCATCAGAACCTGACTACTCTTCAGTACTTTCTACCTAACAGGTCATATTTTCAATGATATTCATGTAATTTAAGATGTTTTTCCAAATGCTACGATATTATCAATATAAAATCCAGGCAAACATTTGGAAAATTATAAGAAGACTCAGTTTTTTTTTTGGAAAGATGGAAAGAATTTTAACCTGAATTTTCAAAAATACAGTTAATGTTAGGAATTTCAAAAATTATAATGTGCTTGACATTATGTTATGAAGAATTGTTCATTGTGAAGCCAAAACCAATTGTAACATTTTCATGCTCCCTGATTCACCAATGTCAGAAAGTATACTTGGCTACTTAGCAATTAGAACCTTTTCAGTGTGTCAAACCTTATGATGCACCATTCTTTTTGAGAGCTCCTCTTTGTCCTTCCCTAAGCTTCCCCAGTATTTCCCAATCCCTTCTCCCTGGACTTTAAGCCAAACTTTTCTTTCCTAAAATATGGTATTAAATTCAAGCTGGTAAAGTGTGATGTATAAAAACACCTGAGAAACTTTTCTATAAACACAAATGTGGCGACTCTAAGACAATGTAATGTGTATATGGAATTACAAAATGTAGGTGTATTGTTTATATAAATATAACATGATGGAATCTTTAAAATATATTGTGATCCATGTGTCCTTAGGATCTTCCTTGTTATCTACTGTCGCTGAAGCTGTAGATTGTGTTCTGGTTATCCTTTGCTTTAAATCTAATATCCACTTATGAATGAGTACTTACTATACTTGTTGTTCTCAGTCTGTGTTACCTCACTCAGGATGACATTTCCTAGTTTCATCCATTTGTCTGCAAATTTCATGTCGTTTTTTTTTCAGCTGATCAATACTCCATTCTGTAAAAGTATCACATTTTCTTTATCCATTCTTTAGTTGAGGGGCATATAGGTTGTTTCCAGGTTCTGGTTATTACAAATAATGCTGCTATGAACATTGTTGAGCAAGTGTCCTTGTGGTATGAATGAGTATCTTTTGCATATATTTCCAGGAACGGTATCACTGTGTCTTGAGGTAGATTGATTTCCAATTTTCTGAGAAACCTCCATACTGATTTCCAGAGTGGCTATATAATTTTGGACTCCCACTAGCAATGGTGAAGTGATCCCTTGACAACACATCCTCTCCAACATAAGCTGCCCTCAGTACTTTTGATCTTAGTCATTCAAACAGATGCAAGATGGTATCTCAGAGTCATTTTGATTTGCATTTCCCTGATGATTAAGAATGTAGAGGGATCCTTAAGGGGTGAATACCCCAACTATTATCAAAGAGCCTTAATTCAGTAACTGACAGAACCAGATGCAGAGATCCACAGTCAAGCACCAGGCCAAGCTCTGGGAATCCAATCCAAGTGTGGAAAAAAGGAATATATGAGCAAGGGTAAAATCTACAGAGATATCAGAAGGAAGCCTGTGGAAACTCAAGAACTCTAGACCTACAGTTGTGGAACATTCATGGGATGAACTTGGCCCTCCACATGTTGGAGACAGTGGTGAAACTTGGAATATCTGTGAGATACCTGGTATTAGGACCAGGATCTATTCCTGGCACCTGAGCTAGCATATTGGAGTCTATTCCCTATGAAGGGATGCCATGTTCAGCCTTAATATAGGGTAGAGGAGCTTGGTCTTGCTCCAACTTAATGTATCAGACTTGGTAGACTCCCATGGGAGTCTTTATTCATTGGGAGGGGTGGATGGGGGATGTGTTGGGGGAAGGTGGTACAGGAGGAGGGGTGGAGAGGATTGATCTGGGATTATCCTATGTATGCTGTGAATACCATTGGTGAATAAAGAAACTGCTTTAAACCTATAGTAGGCAGGGCAGAATTTAAGTGAACGGGAAAAGGGGGAAACTAAACTGAATGCTGGGATGAATCAGGTAGAGTCAGGGAGAAGCCATGGAGCTGCTGGCAAAGACAGACACGCTGAAACTTTGCTGGGAGGCCACAACCTCATGGTGATGCACAAATTAATAGAAATGGGTTAAATTAAGATGTAAGAGTTAGCTGATAAGAAGTTAGAATAGGCCAAGCAGTGATTTAATTAATACAGTTTCTGAGTGGTTATGTTGGTTCTGAGCAGCTGGGAACCAATAATCAGCCTCCGTCCAACAGGAGATAACTGTGGATGGAATGTAAAATGAAATTAAAAAATAAAATAAAAGATATATTGTGATATTTTATATAAACATGCTTATATATACAGGGATTCTAAAGATCAAAGAATATGATTCATTATAAATGAAAGGCAATAAGAGAAAGACATTCATGACCCATTTCTCACTGCAAAAATGGACAAAACCCAAGTGCATTTCCCAGAAGGTAGTAGCTAACAATGACCAATAAACTGTTAGATCATGCAAATCAAATAAGACTATGGCACTAATATAAGTTTAGAATTTCTGTGATTGAAATATTTAGACCAAATTTAATGCTTGGCAAATGTGGAACTACACAACATAGATTACTTGAGTAGGGAAATTATGCAAGCATTTTGCTGCCTGAAGTCAGATACTTTAATGCAGACATCCCAAAATATTTAGCAATGCTGAAATTTTGTGAATGTCGAATAATCAATAATTAATTTCAAATCAAATGTGTAATAAAGCTAAGGTGTTTGGCTGTGTTCATTTGTGTTCCAAGAGTCATGTCTATAAGAGGAAAGTATTGGAAAGAGAACTAAAAGAGCATATTCTGGTCACTGGTAGAGAATGTAGATATCAGTAGTTGGAATTGGCCCCATTGCTGAATATTTTTAGTAGTTACGTTCTCTGGTACCTTACTTGATCTGCATCTTCAACAATTTTTTTTATGTAAGTTATCACAAAACTGTGTTTTAGTCACAGAATAGCATCAAAGTTCTTACCAAGACTCCCCCTCACCAATCTTTTACAAAAGCATTAGCACATTAAATACTATTAAATAAAATCAAGGACTGTATCAGTCAGAGTTCTCCAGGAAAACAGAATCATATTATGTATATATAAAACACACATACACCCTTCCCCTTCCTTCTCTCCTTCTTGATCTCCTTTGAGTTACTAAAACCTCATGTAATTGTGGAGACTAGCAAGCTTTCCATCTGCAGCATAGCTCAACCATTCACATTCCCAGAAGAACTGAGTGATATGGTCCTATTCCAGGGCCAGAATCCTTAACAGCCAAATCAGGTCCAGTTACTGTCCAAAAAGCAAAGGGCTTCATTGCTGGAGGGAATGTAAGCTGGTATAACCCCTTTGGATTTCAGTATGGTAATTTCTCAGAAAATTAGGAAACAACATTTCTGAAGACCCAGTAATATCACTTTGGGTATATATCAAAAAGATGCTCAATCGTGCCACAAGGACATGTGCTCAACTATGTTCATAGCAGGTTTGTTTGTCATAGCCAGAACCTGGAAACAACCTAAATGTCCCTTGATTGAAGAATGGATAAGAAAAATGTGGTACATTTACTCAAATTTTATTTTACTTTGAACTTTCCTCAATGACCAAATTTTCTACATGTGATTTCTATGACATGAAATTCAAGTCCAATAACTTAAGTGAAAATAGGATACTTTATTAAATAATTCATCAAAAGATTAATATATCAATTTTATAATTTCCTTAAATACAAGTACCTTTAGTACTTTTCATACCATGATATATTTTTCATGGAAACTAATTTCTTTATGAATTTGCAATTTTTCCAAATGAGTTTTTCTTTCTTTCCATGACACCACACAGGTTTTACCTTTCATCATTTTGACGCTATAATTTGGAGAAGGTATTCATGGAAATAATGTCAAAAATATGATGGGTCTTTTGTGAATTTTTTGATCATTTATTCATAGTTAAGCTGAAGTTTTAATTTTTCCCAATAAGACAGGAAATTTGGGATCTATGAGAAATGAATTATGTTTTACATAAAATATGGACTTTATTAAAACATTCTTCAGTCTTCCTTTCATAGTACTGATTTTAGAAAAATGTTAAAATATGCAAGGCATTCAGTTAGGTTGTATAAATATTTGTCATGATAAATGCATGGAACTTGTGCTTAGTACAAATGTGTCCCACAAACACACAGACACACACACACACACAAATACTTAACACAATATAAAAAAGAGAGTTTGCAGAATTCACTGCAGCAAAAATGAGGAAATTTAGGTAGGAGCCTCAAGGAGACTGAATTTGTGGTGCACATAAGAGTCTGTAAGAACCTAAGAAAAGTGGCTGTTCATAAAGAAAATGTATCACAGTGTGAGTGATAAATTCAGAAGGATGGCTTTCTGAGGAAAGTAACAGATGCTGTTTCTTTCAAATTATTTCAAAATGGGATACACATTTTTTTAAGAAGAAAAAAGTGTGCTAAAAATTGCCACACTACTAAAACAAAGAATGCAATAAACCTCAAAGGTCTGTCACAGCAGTGAGTCTATTTCCCAAAGGCACCGCAAACTGTTTCTTGCAATTTTTCTTACAATATTTTCTTACAATTTGACCAGTCAATTGTTACGGTTCCAAGAAAAGGATACTCCAACAATTTCTGTGAGAAATTGATGGCGCTTGCTGTCAAGTGCTGACTAGAGCTGAGGAAAATGCTGCCTCCTGCTCCATCTTTTCCCAGATGAGATCAAAGTCCATAAAAGATACCACAAGACATGGTTAGGGAAGAGAAAGCGGATGGCGGAGTGAGTCAGCACCAAGCCCAGAAAACCAATCGTACACACCTTACACTACCAGAAACATTCCGACATTGGTTCTACACTTCACTTCTCTAAACCAGAGTTACTGCTGTATTCCTTCCTCCCTCATTGTCCCCAAACCTCCCTCATCATTTTCCCTTCTTTCCTTCCTTCCTTCTTTCCTTCCTTCCTTCTTTCCTTCTTTCTTTCTTTCCTGCCTCCCTCCCTCCCTCCCTCCCTCCCTCCCTCCCTCCCTCCCTCCCTCCCTCCCTCCCTCCCTCCCTTCCTTCCTTCCCCCATATTCCCTCCCCCACTCTGCACGTCTGTTCCTCCTTCTCTCCTTTGTTCTTGTCTTTTCTTACTTCTCATCTGTAACATTTATTTCCTCTATTCCTCCCATTTTCTGTCTCTTTTTTTCTCACATTGTTTTTGTCATGGCTCATGATTAAAAACTCAGAATTTTTTTTTTTTTTCCACTTCAAAGAGTTCCTGGTTTTACTTCTTTTACCAGGGCAAACCCTCTCTCAGATATTTATCTTCATGCTTTTTTTTTTTTTTTGGACTGCTCTTCAGTCTAGAGAAGGAGGGGGAATGGAATGGGGGGAGGAGGAGAGAAGTGGGGAGAAGGGGAGGGAGTGGGGAAAGGGGGCGATGTGTGGGAGGAGGGGGGAGGGAAATTGGAAACGGGGTGGGGGCGGAAATTTTTTTTCAACAACTAAAAAAAAAACAAACAAAAAAACCTCAGAATTCTCATCTGACCATCATCATGCTAAATAAAATTTTCTTTAATTTCTGTTTTAAATATTACATTGTTTACTAATTGATAATTTAATCAGATAACATATGGTTTCATATACTGCTCATACAGAGTATGACTCATCTTTAAAATATTGTAATATTATGAAGTGATACAAGAATCACTTAGATATTATGACTTCTCCATTACATTCAGGAATGCCTCAGGGGATAATCTGATCTTCTCTTTCACAAACTGTTACTCCCCTACTTCTCCAGTTTTAACACTTTGCCATGAACATAATTTCCTTTTACTTCTTTTACACTTTGGATGTATATTACAATGTCAAATACCATTTATGGTGCTGGAGATAGATTTAAATATGTCATTTGCATGCTAGCAATGTAATATAGTCTTTCTATATCCTTGTCCTTGATTTCACTCAACTTTCATAATAAGTGCAGTGTATTGAGTTTTGTTTATATGTTATTGTGGCATGTTTCTACAATGCAGGAAATTAGTAAAGATTAATTATGTATAATTAATTGATATAACACATACAGAATATCTGAAACTGCCAAGCCAATATCATTTATTCTTAAATTATTACAATAAAAGCTATATTATATTTTGAGGTATAAATATATATAAATTTAAGCCTATATAGACACAAACTAATTTAATATTGACATACAGACCTTCAATATCAAAAAATATTGGCCATTTAATAAATTTAGATTGTTCTGGTTACATATACCTGTAATTATACTACAAATAAATGAAATAATTAATATAGAAGAGAATGGTATCACTATGCATGTTTGATTCATGCATATATCATCTTTAAAAAAATACAATGAACAACCTTTAACTGTCCCAATCTATCTTACCTCTATAAGTTTTATTATGAATATTTTATTCATGTGTTAAGAAGTTCTCAATATTAAGAATTCAAAAACCCTGTGATAATTTTTGCTTGATTATTCCAAAGTTTTTTGTCTTGCTTGATAAATACCTTTTTAAGATACTGTTTTTGTTATATTTCATTTCCCCCCATGTTTTTCAGTTATTTTCGTAGTGGTAACTAAGAACACTATATTCTAATCTGACATTTAAGTCTTACCAGTTAATTTTAATAGTATGTAGTGCTTCTGCTTCTATCTAATGCCATCTCCCTCTTAAATATTTTTTTTTATAATTTGCATCTTTATATGTTGTGAATCTGTTGACATTGAGAGGAGACTGGCTACTGGGGACAGGAGTGGCAAAAGAGAAGAGAAGAGAAGAGAAGAGAAGAGAAGAGAAGAGAAGAGAAGAGAAGAGAAGAGAAGAGAAGAGAAGAGAAGAGAAGAAGAGAGAGACATAAAAATGGAGACAGAGAGTAAGAGAGAGAGAGAGAGAGAGAGAGAGAGAGAGAGAGAGAGAGAGAGAGAGAGAGAGAGATGGGAGGGATGGGCAGAGCCCTTTTAGAAGGTAACATAGTGAATGTGCACAGGTAGTGCTCTGAGTGGCTATAGCTGAGGATGTATTCCCCATGGTCAGGCCAGTATAGATGCCTAAATAGTAACATTTCTCCCATTTTATTTATTATAAAAGGTGAGAAGTTAGAAAGGGGTAGCAGGTGAGTTGGGGATGAGGAAACTGTTTTCAAGACCGCATGCTGCTGACCTGGAGGGACAACATTCATCTTTGGAAGACCTTGGAGAGCTGGAATTCTCGTCATGTCCTAGAGTATCTGACTGTTTTACTTCACTGTCCAGGCTCTGTGGAAACATTAGGTGCTGTTTGGATATGGCAAAAGGCTGTTTGACGTGGAGCCAAGTCAACTCCCTAGAGCTTAAAGCACCTGATCCTTTCCCATCACCACAGCATCACACAGAAATGATTCGTGGTCTTATGTCTCAAGCTCTATGGCCAACAGCTGGTAGTTCTGTAATAGTTGATTAGGAATGATCAGTGGGTATCCAAAAACATCCTAATGGGATCAAGGAGGTATAAGTGTTGACACAGTTCCCATGAGCAAGGCAGAGAAGTAAAACCAAGAGTCTGCAATTGCTAGCATCCCATAAGTTTAGAGAGGTCCAGTTTTGAGACCAGCACAGGCTATCCAGTCTATTGTCATTCAAAAGGAGGGGACCAATGGCTTTCAGCTCGAGGGAGACACAATCACATTGTACCAGGACTTCAAGAGAAGCCAGAAGGCAAGGAGAAGTCTGCCCTTTAGAAAGGAAGCCTCACATCTAGTGGAATAGTCATAGATGGGCAGCATTGCCAGAGACCTAATTGGCAATATTGAATGCTAGGCAAAGCCATCAGTGAATAGATAGGAAAGATTTGTTGCACATGTGAAAAACCAGATCTGTGAAGGATGGAGCATGTGTGTAGGGTCCTAGTTGAATGTGATTATCTTCTGGTGAGCTCTGGCACTGAGCAAACATGCCTTGTCCATTTACTAGGGTCGCTGACAGTATGTTTCAAAGGTCCTGTAAAATATCAGGATATAGAGTGCCAGGATGTGAATTTTTGGTAGGCTTATTGCCATGAGTGAGGCAAAATGAGATTCAGTGGCTTTTTATCAAACAAGGTTAGCGAGAAAGGAACAAGCTGCCTAGTGACCTGTCATTCAAGGGGCAGGGGCCAAAGAACCAAAAGTTCAGAGAAACGAGACTGGCACAGGTCGCCAGCGGGTCATCACGTAAAGGGTGAAGGCAAGGGCTCTGAGCCTGAAAAAAACTGGTTGTCAGGTACTAGGCCTTAACGACGCCAAAAGGCAAGAAGCGTACTCAAGAGAGTAGACAAGTCCTCACTCATGCAAAATAACCAAAATTGAAACAAGAGGATTGGCTCACCAATCATATTGTGTTATATGAAATCACCCAGTGATCCGGAGAACTGAGGCTGTGGTATGTGGACGGGGTTCCAGGATCCTGGTGGGCTTTAAATTGCCTGCGGGCAGGAGGAAGTGCCAGAAGAGCCTTCCTGGGCAGGCAACCAAGGTCGTAATTTAGAAAAAAGCGGCCCATGAGAGAAGGATGCCATACTACAGAGCTCACGTGGAGAGTTTTCTTTTTATTGAGGTAAAGTGAATGGGAAAAGCGTGAGGGGAGAAGGGAGACTGGACTCTGGGGACAGGAGTGGCAGAAGAGAAGAGAGAAAAGGTCAGAGACAGAGACAAAGAGGGAGGGGGAAGGGTATGCAGGGCTCTTTTAAAAGGGAAGATAGTGAACGTGCACAGGTGGTGATCTTAGTGGCTGCAGCTGGAGACAAATACCCCAAGGTCAGACTAGTAAAGATGGCTGAATACTAACAGTTTGTCCAATTAGGACAACATACTGTCAGCAGTCAAGGCAAAGACATTTTCTTGCCCAGTGACTTACTTTTGTCACAAAGAAAGTAACCTGTATGTGGAATTTCTTCGATGCCCATTATCTTCTATGAAATAGATTGGTTTTGCCAGGAACAGATGTGTCTCTTTGTTATAAAAAAAGAAACCATGTTATTAAAACACCTTAATTGCCATATTCTGTAGATTTCTGAAATATTTGAATACTTGTTTGACCTTGAAAACATACCTAATGTGCATTTCCATACTATCCTAAACAGTTGGTAATAATAACTAGAAATTTGCACTGCATTGTTAAATTATATATATATATATATGTATATATACCTTGAACAAGATTAGAAATGTGAGTTTTAATAAAATTAATCTTAAACTTATATCAATATACAAAATTTGTATACAATATACAAAAGTCCAATCCAATGTAAAAGATTTAAACTAGTAGTTGCTTTTGAATAGTTGATTCAATAATCAACCTTTTTATTTATCATAATGATAATATCCTTGTTTTCAAAGTAGATTCAATAATGTACTCTTTTATCCTATCATATCTGTATCCTTTTTTTTTCTTTTCAAAAACAAGATTCTGAAGTAGCTTTATCATTTATTGTTCAAACTCTGCTTAATGGGATTATCTCAAATTCTGGGTAATCTGTTAGGCTGGATCATCTCAGCTAGCCACTTCAAAATTGTTCTGAGCAGTTTGTAGTCCAAAAGTCAATATTTAGATGCTGTTTCTTGGTTTAGTGGCATTATCATAGTCCTGGAGGAATGGTCAAGGTGGGATTTCCTTTGGAGATTTCAAAGTTCACTGTTAGGCATGTTCAGTGGTTCTAAATTAGAAAGAATCATAAGGGCCTTATTCTACTTTACTTCAATTTTCTGACGTTTAACCTGGGTATCCTGGTTTATTTCGATCCATATAGAAAGCAGGGGCTCTAGTTATTGATGTTTCCCATACAATGTAAGAAAGAATCGAGATAGTTCTCTTTATAAGTTGAATTTTCTTGCTTTGGGATAAATACTGTTAATACCCCCCCCCCAAATTACTACAAGCTCTTTGCCAAGGTTCACTTTATGCCCATAGTTTGTCAATTTCATTCTTATTACAAGGTACTATAATTTGTCTTATGTCCACTCTTTTTAATTGACAAAGTTTCAATTTTCCTTTGAGAATTAACTCAGAAGCATTTTCCACATAAGTTTTTAACTTTTACTTAGTTTAAGTGTTAAAAACATCCATTCTTAAGTTAGATCATTTATTTTCATTAAAATTTCTGTAGGGGTATCTTCCTACAACCTTGGTGGAACTCTGAAACACAGCCTGTTCCAATACTGAGGGGACATAAGAGCTGAGTGAGCAGTCACATGACAGGACACCTGTAGGGACATATTGCATGGGCCCATATTTTTACATTGTATGGAGGCCAGACTTTCAGGCCACAGTTTGAACCTGACCGCACAGAAGGTGGTCACTTAGCATTTCCAGAAAACCTGATGCCATCCTAAACAAAGGATCAAGATATGCTAACATCGCTCTGCTCCTTCTTTGTAATTATAGCAGATTGCCTGGGGAAGAGGAATTAATTCAGTCTACGTGATTGGGCAGGCATAGTTGCAGATGTGACCTAAGTCATTCTCCTCTGCTACCACAGAAACAGAATGCTAATGAACTTGCCCCTCGGTTTACCTTTTGATATAAAAGCTGTTTGGATAATAAATGTGGGTGATCTTCAGAATCTGAATGAACCCGGAAACTCCCTCCCGATATTGCTGTGTGAATTGTGCCTCAGTTATTCCGATGTGTCTACACTGGTCTGAGAGATAATTTGTGTCGAGGCTGGACCTTGACAGACACTGCATTCACTAGGACCTCCACAGTGGAACAAAACCTTCCCCCTCTTCACCCACTCCCTCAGCTTTTCTAGCCAGCAAGCAGAAGAGTACCCTGCAGATAGTCTCCCCCAACACCGAACCATACTTACTTGACCCTCCAAGTCACTAGCCCCATCCCATTCTACCCTAAAACTTGCCTATCCTCCTGCAACCTCAGTGGAACTCTGAAACACATCTTGCTACAATACTGGGTGACAAAGAACTTGCCACAATACTGAGGAGATCAAGGGCTTGCTATAATGCTAAAGGCACCAAGAGCTTACTACAACACTGAGGGAACCAAGAGAGAGGACCACAGAGCAAACCAGGAGAGCAGACTTAGAGAGACCTCAGAGGCTTCTTGAGACAAAGGCATTGACAATACATAGCAGACCATGAAAAATTCCCAAACACTCAGGCATCCACTGCAAGGATTAGACCAAGATGCAAAGACACTGCCAGCCTCATTTGAAGAAAGAGATGGGTAGGCATCAATGCAAGAATTCATCCAACAACCTATAAAGCAGCATAGCAACACCAGAACCCAGTGGTCACACAGGAAAACATGATCATCTTAATCCAGAAGATGCAGAAGAAAATGAATTTAAACATAGCTTTATGAAAATAATGGAGAACTTTAATGAGGAAATAAAAAAACTACCTTAAAGAAATGGAGGAAAAGAGAAACAAAAAATTGGAATAAATAAATAAATCCCTCAAAGAAATCCAAGAAAACCAGGAAAAAACAATCAAACAGGTGAAACAAACAGTTCAAGACTTGAAGACTGAAATAGCAGCAAAAGAAAACACAAACCAAGGGAATTATGGATATGAAAAATCTGGGTAAATGAACAGCAAGTTTAGAGACATTTATATCCAACAGAATAAAAGACATAGAAGGAAGACTCTCAGGCGCTGAAGATACTATTGAGGAAATAGACTCATTGGTCATAGAAAACACTAAATCAAACAAATTCTTAACACAAAACATCCAGGGAATCTGGATCACCATAAAAAGATCAAATCTAAGAATAATAGGGACAGAAGTAGAAGAACTCCAGACTGTGTCCAAAGACACAGAAAATATATTCAGCAAAATCATATAAGAACTTTCCCAACCTAAAGAAGGATATCCCTCTGAAGGTACAAGAGGCTTATAGAACACCAAATAGACTGGATCAACAAAAGTCCACTCATAACATAAAAATCAAAATGCAAAACATATAAATAAATGAGAATATTAAGAGCTGAAAAGAAAAAAAGATCAAGTAACCATACAAAGGTAGACCTATCAGAATTACATCCTACTTCTCAATGGAAACCATGAAAGCCAGATAGTCCTAGGCTAATGTGCTGCAGACACTAAGAGACCATGGAAGCAAGCCCAGACTATTATACCCAGCAAAGCTTTCAATCATCATCAATGGAGAACACAAGATATTCCATGACAAATCAAGATTTAAACAATATGGATCCACAAACCCAGCCCTATAGGAAGTACTAGAAGGAAAAGCCCAACACAAAGGAAGCTAACCGCACGCACAAAAACTCAGGCAACAGATAACTCCCACCAGCAAAACCCAAAGAAGGGAAAAACAAACACTGCTACCAAAAAATAACAGGAATTAACAACCACTGGTTATTAATATCACTTAATATCAATGGATTCAGTTTACCTATAAAAAGATACAGAGAATGGATATGAAAACAGGATCCAGCCTTCTGCTGTATACAAGAAACAGATTTAAACCTCAAAGACAGACACTACCTCAGAGTAAAGACATATCCAAACCTATGAGACACTATAAAAGCAGTGCTAAGAGGAAAGTTCATAGCGCTAAGTTCCCACATAAAGAAAAGGGAGAAAGCTCACATCAGTGACTGAACACCACACTTGAAATCTCTAGAACAAAAAAAAGCAGACTCAGCCAGGAAGGGTAGAAGACAGGAAATAATCAAATTGAAGGCTGAATCAACAAAATAGAAACAAAAAAAAATTGGAAAGAATCAGTGAAACAAACAGCTGGTTCTTTGAAAAATAAACAAGACAGACAAACTCTTATCCAAACTAATCAAAAGGCAGAGAGAGAACATCCAAATTATCAAAATCAGAAATGAAAAGAGGGACATAACAACAGATACTGAGGAAATTCAGAGAATCACTAGGACATACTACAGAAACATGTACTCGACAAAATTGGAAAAAGTAAAAGAAATGGCAAATTTTCCAGATAGATAGCATATACCAAAATTAAATCAAGACCGGATAAGCAATTTAAATAGATCTAAAATGTTTTAGTGCAGAATTCTACCAGAACTTCCACGAATAGCTAATACCTTTATTCCTCAAAGTGTTCCACATAATAGAAACAGAAGGAACATTGCCAAATGATTTATGACACTATAGTTACCCTAATACCAAAACTACACAAAGACTCAACCGAGAGAGAGAATTACAGACCAATCTCACTCATGAGTTTGAATGCAAAATGCTCAATAAAATACTGGCAAATGAATCTTAGAACACATCAAAACAACCATCCATCATGATCAAGTAGGCTTCATCCCAGAGATGAAGCTGGTTCAAAATATGATAGCCTATCAATGTAATTTATCATATAAATAAACTGAAAGAAAAAACATATCATCATTTTGATAGATGCTCAAAAAGTATTTGACAAAATCCAACACCCCATTATGATAAATATCTTTGAGGTATCTGGGATACAAGAAACATATCTAAACATAATGAAAACAATATAGAGCAAGCTGACAGCCAGCATCAAATTAAATGGAGAGAAACTCAAAGCGATTCCACTAAAATCAGGAGCAAGATAAGGCTGTCCACTCTGTCAATATCTCTTCAAAATAGTTCTTAAAGTTCTGGTTATAACAATAAGACAACAAAAGGAGATTAAAGTTATTCAAATTGAATAGGAAGAAGTCAAACTTTATTATTTGCAGGTGATATAATTATATATATATATATATTTACCCTGATAACTCTAACAGAGAACTCCTACAGCTGATAAATAACTTCAGTGATATGGCAGGATACAAGATTAATTAAAAAAATTAGTAGCCCTTCTATAAACAAATGATAAAGAAGGTGAGAGGAAAGTCAGAGAAACATCCCCTTTCAAAACAACCACAAATAATAGAAAATATTTTGGGGTAACACTAACCAAAGAAGTGATTGACCCATTTGACCATAATTTTATGTTTCTGAAGAAAGAAACTGAAGAAGACACTAGAAAATGGAAAGATCACCCATGATCTTGGATAGGTAAGATCAACATAGTAAAAATGGCAGTCCTACCAAAAGCAATCTATAGATTCAATTTAATCCCCATCAATATCCTAAAACAATTCATCACAGACCTTGAAAAAACAATAATCAACTACATATGGAAAAACAAAAACAAAAAACCCAGGATAGCCAAAACAATACTGTACAATAAAGAAACTTATGGAGGAATCACCATCCCTGACATTAAGTTCTATTACAGAGCTACAGTAATGAAAACAGCTTGGTAATGGCATAAAAACAAGGAAGATGAACAATGGAATTGAATCAAAGACCCAGATATTAATCCATGCATCTATGAACACCTGAGTTTTGGCAAAGAAGCTAAAAGTATAAATTGAAAAAAGAAAATATGTACAACAAATTGTGCTGGCATAACTGGATATCAAAATGCAGAAGAATGAAAATAGATTCATATCTATCCCCATGCATAAAACTCAAGTTCAAATGGATTAAATACCTCAATATAAATCTGACCACACTGAACTGAAGAAAAAGTGGGAAGTAGTCTTCAGTTACATGGGCACAAGAGACCTCTTCTTAATATAATCCCAGTAGCACCAACAATAAATAAATTGGTCCTCCTAAAACTGAGAAGCTTCTGTAAAGCAAAAGACACAGACAATAAGACAAAAAAGCAGTCTTCTGAATGGGAAAAGATCTTTACCAACCCCACATCAGACAAAGGACTGATCTCTACAATATTTAAAGAACTCAAGAAATTAGACATCAAAATTCTAAATAATCCAAATAAAAATGGAGTACAGAACTAAACAGAGAATTCTCAACAGAAGAATTTAAAATGGCCAAAAGATACTTAAGGAAATGTTCAAAATCTTTAGCCAGCTGGGAAATACAAATCAAAACAACTCTGAGATACCATCTTACACCTGTCATAATGACTAAAATCAAAATCACCAACTATAGCCTTTGCTGGAAAGGATGTGGAAAAAGAGGAACACTCAACCATTGTTGGTGAGAATGCAAACTTGCACAGCCACTTTGGAAGTCCTTATGGAAGTTTCTCAGAAAAGTGTAAATCAACCTACCTCAGGTTCCAGCAATACCACTCTTTGGGCATATATGCAAAAGATGCTCAATTATACAACAAAGACTTTTTTTTCAACTATGTTCATAGCAGCATTATGTGTAACAGCGAGAACCTGGAAACAACCTAGATTCCCAACAACCAAAGGATTGATAAAGAAATTGTGGCACATTTACACATTAGAGTACTACTCAGCTGTAAAAATAAAAAAAAAGCAAAAAAGCAATGACGTCTTGAATTTTGCATGCAGATGGATGGAATTGGAAAACACTATCATGAGTGAGGTAACCCAGACCCAAAAAGAAGAAAATGATATGTACTCACTCATAAGTGAATATTAACTATAAACAAAGGATATTGAGCCTATAGTTCATGATCCTAGAGAAGCTAAGTAATATGGTGAACCCTAAGAAAAAAAACATATATAGATCCACCTAGAAAGTTGAAACAGTCAAGATCGCCTGACAAAATTGGGATCATGGAGGTGGGCGGGAAAGGAAGGTGAAATGAGAAGAAAAGGGGAGAAATGAGAAGTGAGGAGAACTTGAGGGAATGGGATAGTCGAGATGGAGGAAGGACAGAGATGAGAACAAGGAAAGGGATATCTTGAGGGAGTCATTATAGGGTTAGCAAGGAATCTGGCTCTAGGGAAATTCCTGGGAATCCACAAGGATGACCCCAGCTAAGACCCTAAACAGTAGAGGAGAGAGTACCCAAACTGGCCTTGCCCTGTAGCCAGACTGATGATTATCTTAAATATGACCATAATGTCTTCATTTAGCAACTGATAGAAACAGAGGCAGAGACGCACTTTGGATCATTGGTCTGAGCTCCCAAAGTTGAAGAGTGGGAGGAATGAGAATATGAGCAAAGAGGTCAAGACCATGATGAGTACACCCCCTGAAATAGTCTACCTAAGCTATGGAAGCTCATAAACTCCATTGGCCAGGGAAGGTACAAGCATAGAACCAAACTAGTACTTCTGAGGTTGACAGTTGCATGGCTGGGACAGATTGAAGGGTCACTGGTAGTGGCACCAGGATTTTTCTCTGTGGCTTGTACTGGCTTTTTGGGGAACCTATTCTATTTGGATAGATACCTGGTTCAGCCTAGATATAGTATGGAGGGCCTTGGACGTTCCCCAAAGCAATCTGCCTTACTCTCTCTGAGGAATGGATGGGGGTGGGACAAGAGGGTGTGTGGAAGGAATGGGAGGAGGAGAGGAAGTGGGAACTTGGATTAGTATGTATAATGGAAAACAGTTTGTTTTAAAATAAAATTCTGTAGGGGAATGCTTGGCGGTTACTATGACCAGAATGCCATTAAGACTTGGATCCACATGATTCATATGTGCCTTCTATAATTTCTCTTCCAGAAAAGCCGAATCTCACTCATCTTCAGCTGATAATTACTTTCTGTGACTATTTAAGTTCTTGTTAGCATCTGTGATTTTGTTTAATAAGTTCATCAAGTTTTATACCAATAGAAGGCCGTAGTTTGGAAATATCTGCTAGCAATCCTTGAACACCAGTAAGAGTCTGTAACAGATCTCTTCTAATTTGCCCCCTTTGGGGTCTAATTTTGTGCAAACTTATATGATTAATAGAATCTCCTCTTTGTATTTTAAGAGCAATTTTTAATTCCCAACAAGGCAAAATTTTCTTTACTTCTTCAAATATTTTTCTAACATATCTACGTTTGAATCAATAATAAAATTTCACCCATTTAATGGTGAACTGCAGATTGAGGAAATTGTTTACATATCATTTCCAATGGCTGCTGTACAAACTATTGGCACAGGGTGAGGCTCTTTAACATTTCCTGATGGAGAATCTTCCATTGGTATCTTTTAACAGTCTGAGAATTATTATAAGTAGGCACTGTGAAGGCAAATTTTTCACTGCCATTTTCTTTTAAACATAAGGTAAGGAAACCATCTTTTAAATCAATAACTATAAGAAGTCATCCTTTAGGTATTAGAGAAGAAAAAGGAATGCCAGACTGTAGAGAGCCCATTGGTGACTTACCTTGTTAATAGCTTTTTGATCTGTTACCATGCCCAATTTTCCAAATTTCATTTTAACAACAAATATAGGAGTATTTCAAAGACTAGCTGAGTTTTAAATATTCTGATCATTTAGTTGCTCTTATTCCAGCTATTCTAAAGTCTACAGTTTCTCTGCTATTAAAGACCATTGTGCAACCCACACAGGTTTTTCTGCCAACCATTTTAAAGATAGGGTTGTTGGTACCTTTGGAAGATGAGCAGCTGTTGTGCCCCGGTCTTGTACAACCTGAATGTTTGATGAGTGTTTTTTATTTTATGCTGTAATATTTTCCCAGAAACACTTAATTTATAATTTGCTTCTAAGACTGATGGAATGTTAATCTGTGTATTCCTTGGCTAAAACAAATTGTCTCCAATTTGTTAATCACATATCTGTTCTTCCGGCCCAATTCATTCTACCCATCTCACACTCTGTCTTACCTGAGATAAAGTCCATCACTAAAACATTTAACTCCTGAAGAGGCCAATTTTGATGTCAATATCATGGGGAAATTATTGTTTACATCTGCACCTGCACCTTCCAGTCCTTCAATGACAAGGTTATTTATTTGTATTTTTAATTTTGGTCTTTGTTCATGTGTAGAAGTTTGCCAAAATACTCGATTGTTTTTCCCTTCTAAATTTTTGGTTTCTCTCCTACAGCTGTTCTATTATCCAGAGCCATATGGTTTCTTACTATAGGCATTCGGTTTTTTAATTGCTCTGGGAAGGAGTTTCTTCTACAATGGAAGAAAATGGCTGAACTGGATTTGGTATAGTGGCTTGCAAGAGGCCACTCACGGAATTTTCTGATGGAAAAGGATTACCTTGAAAATCCCTTGCTGGTCTTCATTCATTTCTCTAATGCCTACTTTTGCCACACCTGCATAATCTAGAAGGGAAGGGTGTTCTCAATGCATTACTTAGAAAAAGCATTTTTTTCTAGGAATGCCGTTTACAATCCCTTTTAAGATGACTTCATTTGCCACAATTGAAACACTTGACATTTTGATTTTTCTTCACACCTAGGGAAATCACTTCTCTTTTTGAAGTATCATTACGATCATGGGATTCAATATTTATTGGATCTCAGATTTAATCCTACAAGGGTGCTAATCTTGCTTTTAATGGCCTAATTAGCCTTTTGTATTGAAAATTAGCATTTTCAAAAGCCACAGATTCAATCATTATTTTCTAGTTTCTGAATTAGGCATCATTCTATTTACTACTGATTTCAATCTTTGTAAGAAATCCATGACACTTACTTTTTGGCTCTGTACGACTTTAGTAAATAATTCAATCTTCTCTTCTACGTTTTCAATTCTTTCCCAAGCATTCCAAGCTGCTGCACAGCATAAAGCCAGGATGGTACCATCATAGAGGGATTGCTTTTATATAGTAGCATATTTTTTTCCAAGAAGTTTATCTTGAGAGATTTCCATATTTCTTGCTTTCCTCCATTGTTCAACAGTCTTAGCCTCTTTTCTGAAGCAGGTTCTCCATTGTAATCATGGACTAAGTTCTAAAACAGCTTTAATAAATTCTGCCCAGTCTTTAGGAATTATTTTATTACAAACTGACCATGAGTTTAACATTTGCTTCAGAAAAGGTGAATGCATGCCATGTAAGGTAATCGCTTTCTTGAATCTCCTAAAATCTACCATTGGCACAGGAGTTCATTCAGCTCTTACAGAGACTCTATCATTTGGCAAATCCTGTAAGGTTACTGGATATATTTAGATTGTTTGAAAACATTAGGCTGTTCCTCTCTAACCTTATAAAACAATGCTGAAATTGATTCTCTATTAAATTCCTGTCTGTATTTAAATATCTCTATGATCTGTTTTCTTAAGCTTTATAAAACTTGTATCTTAGCACTCAGATTAACAAACTTGTTTAGTGATTAAAAAATGATAAAATGGGTAATGTTTACAATTGACATTAAATAAATCCCATGTAAATTAGTTAGCCCCTCATTTAGTCATTCCATTTTCAAACTGTCCAATGAATTATCACAGAGATCCAAATTCCTTCATTGTACTAGTATTTCCCATTTTTTTAATGTGAGAAAAAATCTCTCTTTTAACTAACTTCCCCCTTAAAGAATTCTCAATTTGCCAAATCTTCAGCTGATTATGACGAAGATGTGAGGCTTATTTCTACTGCATAGAACTGTAAAAGTCTGACTGGATTTAAAGGCAGCGACCTAGTTTTGCAGCAACTGAAGAAGGTGGTTCAGGGAGAGCCCACAAGTAGAGCAGAAAGAAAAGCCTAGCTGGTATTGTGGTGACTCTGGCCGTATGTAGCTCTGTCCTATGCTGATGGCTTTACAACCACCAGCAAATGTCTTTTTCATGAATTTGTACCCCAAATATTGGGCACTAGATGTAGCATGAATAATAAAAACCAGAGACAGATATTGGTTCAAGCTGAAGATTGGAAAAGCAGAGAAGCCAGTCACTGGCTCTTAACTCTGCCTCGGACCGAAATGGGCAATCATGCTTCCACAGATCCTCAGACTGAGACTGAGCCAAGACCTGCCTTCTCCCATCTTAACTTCCTCTTTAGTGCTGGGGTTAAAGCTATGCACTACCACAACCCATCCTCTGTTGCTAACTAGTGTGGCTGCTGGGATTAAAGGTGTGTGCCACCACTGTCTGGCCTGTATGACTGACTATTGTGGCTGCTTTGCATTATGATCTTCAGGCAAGCTTTATTTATTAAACCACAAATACTATACTACTATATTTCTCCATGCAGCACAATCCCTGGAGACCCTGCCTGCTTGGCAAAGACTTATGGACTAGTTGCTTCATAATTTTGTGAATGATCAAGTGTGCTATTTGTTAAAATAAGGGAGCTTCACCAAAAGCCAAGCAACAAGCAATGCCAACTTTTGAGAGTAAGTTTCCAAGTTATATTGCCTATAGGATAAATGGTAAAACCTGGTATACCCTTAGAGGGGACAGAACAGTGCAAAATGTAGAACAGATTGGTCCAGCTCTGGCTGGTGAATCGATCTTGATAATCCAGACTCTACCAGTGTAAATATTAACTACAAAAGGCAAAACTGTCCCTTACCTTGCAAAGTGCTCTAAATGTACATGCCAAATAAGCACACTGCTCTACTCTCTAGGTGTGCCTACTTAGAAAATTCCCTTTGTAGCTTACAAAACTGCTCATGCTTCTGACAATAGAGATATTGATCAAAAAGGTAAAAGCTACACATAGGAGAGAAGGGAGGTCTAAGTGGAAGGAGACAAAGAACAAACTGATAAAAACTGTAACCATTTCTAGAAATTTAGGAAGTAAAAACTAATTCTAAAATTTTTCATGGAAATCATTGAAACTGTATAACTAAATATGGATCCAGCTATTTGAGGCCACTTGTTTGAATGACAGCAGGTGATCACAGTTTCGTCCTGTGTCCATCCCAGGTCCTCAAACCCATCTGGAATAGGGCCCCAGAAACAATTCAAATTGGCATTGTGGCATACAGTTTGACTAGATATCCTTGAGTGATGCTAGACAGATGTATCAACCATCAATTTGAATACTTTAATATTAGAATGCAAGCATTTAGAGGGAATGTTATCCCAGCTGCACAGACCCAGATTCACAACACAACTAGGTAATGCTTATTTCTTTCAGATATTTGTAAATAGCCAATTGAATACAGCAAACTGATATTTTTATTGAAGAAACAGTGTTGTTTCATGAAGAAGGAAGATGAGACAGCAAGGAGAAGCGTTGATCAATATCAGTATCTTAATTTATGGTATATGAGAAAATTATTAATCAGGAGACTCTTGCTGTTTCAAAACATCTGCGTGATAGTTAAAGTGAAATTTAGCAAACCTGCAGTCAGGGATGTGATTTTCTTTTATCATTAATAAAATAAAACTTAAAAAATTTCCTGCCTGTTGGATGAGACATCCAGTGGATCCAGGTACCCTGTTACATCATGGTTACACATGCATTCATCTCTTCTGACAAGAAATCTATAATTAACTTTCTCATTCTATAATAGAATTCTCATATTTTTCTGTCAACTAAGCTATAAAAACCTTGTAGATTTTCTTTTATACTCTATTTGATTTGGAATAATATTATTTTGCTATTTGCTGTTGTGTCAGGATTTTGACTCAAATATGTTTTAAATATTTGATATTTTCACACATTCCCAAGAGTTATAAATTATTAGGAGAATAAATGTTATGGGTTATGTTATTGCTATTTCTCTCAACCTGGCATATGTATGTATATTTACATTAATGTCTGTGTTAGATTTCTACTTGGGATTGCATGATTACTAACTGCAAAATTTAATATAATGAGTGCTAAACTAGGGGCTGCACAGAACTGAACTATAAAGGCTGCATGTCCAGTGAATGATCATCTTATTTAAGGTGTGCAAGTAGAGGATAGGCACTAAATATATATATCCAGGATAGCTAATGTTTAATTAATTATTTAAAAACATGAAATTTCAGCTCAAGTCATCATAATAAAAATTTACCAAAATTTTAAACACAGGAAGGATCATAGCCAGTAGGCTGAGGGACTACATTTGAGTTGAGGAAAAAGGAACACTAAGTATCACTGCATTAAAAACATATTCATGTCAGTCAAAATCATCTGGTGTTTGTAAATAGTGTTCCTCTCTTTCCTGGAAATGAACATATTTTTTCTCTTGAAAAGCTTTGTGTATTAAGAAGAGAAAGTAACAAAATTAATCTATTTTTTTCTCGTCATTGATTTTACATTAAAAACTAGTCATTCCTTGAAACTAAAATGTATGGATATTGCCATGTGGTCTATTTATTAATGTCCCATAAGGCTTAATAGGAAGAACTGGGCACCAACCTTTAAATACTTTTGAAAAACTAAAGAAACCAAAACCAAAACGTGCAGTAATATTTGCTCATTTTGAGTGAGACCTCTCTACTCCCAAGCACATACATTGTATGTGCACACAAATACACACAGAGACACACACACAAAGGAATGAAAGAAAGATAAAGAAAGAAAAAAGAAAGAAAGAAAGAAAGAAAGAAAGAAAGAAAGAAAGAAAGAAAGAAAGAAAGGAAGGAAGAAAGGAAAAAATAGTAAGAAAGAAAAAAGGGTAAAAAAGAGAGAGAGAGAGAGAGAAATTAAAAATTAAGAGAAAAAGTCCTAACAACATTATGAGACAAGGAACCTCCAAAGATATCATTCAGCTCATTTTTTTTTCTACTAGTGAGCACAATTCCTGCCTACCCTTAAGAGTTACTTATGACAGGGAAATGTGTCTACAAGTATGATTATAGTATAAATGACCATATAAATTTAACAGTGTCTAAGATTCTGCTATTGTTAAGGGTTTACATATGAAATTTCATGTTTCCAACCTGTGAGTACTGTGCTTAACAGGTAGATATCTCTAGGGAACAGAAAGAGACTGTATCTTTTGGGAATAGAAAATACTTCTTTGGGCTAGTAAACCATGTCTTTTGGGACATGGTACAATTATGAACTTAGACGTCTTTCTTCTGTTAAAAGAATAGACTAGTTAAACTCATAGTAGCCTTCTGAACAGTCATTTCAAGTTGAAATTTACTGTCATTCCAAATTCATAGATATCCCTCTTGTAAGGAGAAAACAATTATAGTTTATATATGGACAAAATAGAATTTTCAGAAATTCCTCTGGAACTTAATAAAGAAAGAAATATGACCAAGCAGTAGAGAGGACTAGATCTCAGTCATGTCTCTCTAACTTCCTATTTGACAGTGATTTGTGGGTCTGGAGGAGCCTAATGAATAATAGGACATCACTTTATCTTCCAGATGTAGAGCAGAAAATATTTATATATAGGAGAACAGAGCTTACAGTATCAACTTTATTCAGATAACATGTAGCAGGATGCTGAAAATAGATCTTGGCAAATCTGAAGATCTCTGTTAAAAAAAAATATACAGATCCACAGTTGTTCCTAAGCAGTATGACATAACTCTGTCCATAGTACTTTAATTACAATAGTTTAGCTGTTTAATCTATTTCCAGACACATATCTACTTCCACACATTGTGGTACTATCTTGTTATTTCAACTTTCAAATTCTTGTAATTGTTATTTATAGGATAACATGATGTAATTAACAAATGTTTGAATTTGGGCAGAGCATATCTCCTCATGTGATTTCTGTAAGATCACTGGTCAAATAATCTTTGGTTGCTAAAATAAACACATCTACTGTTTGAAAAGTAAATATCCTAGAACCATTGATGGTGAAGATTTGTGTTCTAGTGTGGAATGAAAGAAAGAAAACAAATAGAAGGCAAAACTGTTGGAGGATTGTTGAAAGGTGCAGTGTGAGGAGGTATCCCATACAAATCTGGAAACAGTAGATTAGTGGGAAACAATAATAATGTAAAATATTCATCACTATCTGCATGTTCAGAAAACTGAACTTTGTCTCACAGTATAAAGAATGAAGCCATCAGATGGAGCAAAGCAGAGAAGAGAGAGAGAGAGAGAGAGAGAGAGAGAGAGAGAGAGAGAGAGAGAGAGAGAGAGAGAGAGAGAGAGAGAGAGAGAGAGAGAGAGAGAGAGAGAGAGAGAGAGAGAGAGAGAGAGAGAGAGAGAGAGAGAGAGAGAGAGAGAGAGAGAGAGAGAGAGTGAAGGCAGGCTTGGGTAATGATAGAGGGGAAGAGTATTAGTCCAGTTTAGCTGCTTATTGTTTAAATTTGGGGGATTAGAAGATGAAATTTCATCTTCACATCTGGACTTCTAAACCATAAATAGCAACAGAAATAACACCCTTCCATTTTGTTACTTTTAAAATTAGTTTACTTTGTTTTAAATGGACATGAAGAGACTGAATGAGATTAAATGAAACATAGCTGGGCATTAGCTCTTCCACTTATACTTGTTTAATTTTAAGTTTGGTAAGTCCATCGTTAATTCTGAGTGTGAATTTCTTTATCTCTGATGAGATGAGAAAGTCACTTTGACTGCTATATATTCCAACTCCTGTTGTAGAGTCAGAAGAAAGCAAAGTATCTGACATATGATGACTGTCCCTATCAGACTTGAAGCCCGTGTTCCTTTTAGTTTGATATAGTGTGATGGGTGTGTGTATGTGTGTGTGTTTATGTGTTTGTTTGCATGTGCATACCAACTCCTGTGTTATCTGTACATAACATGATTGCTAATGAGGCTGCCTAGTGCATAATTTGGTATATAAATACATTTTCGCTTGAAAATGTCTACTTTCAATAACATTGGAAAATTATCATTTTATATCAATTGTATTTTCTCAAAGAAAATTATTAATCCTAAACCATTATCCTTCAAGGTGTTATTGTATTTCCTTGGAAATTACCCAGTTTTCAGATAAGAAAGTTAAAAGAAAAGATAGATTTATTAGTTCGAAATCTTATAGGTAGGTTTTTCCATTTAGGATGATTTAGATATGTGAGCTTTCTGTAGTCATAATGCATGCATTTGAGCATGATTTATCTCATATGAGAGGCCAGAATGTTCTCAGAACATATCAAAGTAATAGAATAAATGAATTTTCATTACTTTATATGCTCCTCACATTAAAAGGATCACATGACTTGAGAAGTTTAGCCACACAGCTTTTGAACTTTTGCATTAATTTGTTGACTAATATTTCTTGGCAAATGACCAACTTGTCTCATGTCAACAGTGCTAAGAGAATATTTATTCAAATTTTCGATATTTATAAATATCTCTGAGATTCTAAATATTTGTTTCTGTTTATGAAAAATTTTTTGGAGAAAATGCAAAAGTGTCTTTCATTTGGTAATGCACTTTCATCACGAACTTGAGAGAGCCACCCTCTAGAATGCATTAAGGTGATTAAAAAGTTGGAAAATTTTATAATGAAGTTGAAACCCTAAAGCTCTTCTCATATACCCTTCTTTATCTTTTCCTGTAGATAATGAATTCAAGGGAAGCTCTGACATAGATAAACTTATGATGTATTCTAAAATGTTGTCACATAGCTATCTCCACAATATCTAAGCAGTCATCTCCAGGAAGATATTAAGAAATTGAATGCATGTGTGTTAGAAAAAGTAAATATCCTAGGGGTAAATTGCTTTTACAACATCCTGTCCTTTGAATGGTTAGAATCTCCTCAATATTGTGCTTCTCACAAAAGTCACCTTAGAATTGAGGACTTTCAGCTACTGTGTTTAATTCTGAATAGAGAAAAATATCACATACATAAAGAAGCGTAAATAAGTCTATTTCAAATGCTTAAGAAGTTCTGTGATAGCATTTCCCCTGAGTAGAGTAGCAACACATATATAGGATTGTTGGAGAAAGGCTGCTTGTTGGTTCACAGGCGCCTGGTTAGCTTAGTCCCAAAATAATCGCACAGAAAGTGTATTAATTAAATCACTGCTTGGCCCATTTTATCTAGCTTCTTATTGGCTAACTATTACATATTAATTTAACCCATTTCTATTAATCTGTGTATCGACACATGGCAGTGGCTTACTGGGCAATGTTCCTAGCGTCTGTCTTAGGTGGAGGATCCATGGCTTCTCTCTGACTCTGCCCTTCTTTCCCCCAGCATTCAGTTTAGTTTTTTCTGCCTTCCTCTAGTCCCTGCACAGGCCCAAGACAGTTTCTTTATTAAGCAATGGTATTAACAACATACAGAGGGATATCCCACACCATAAGATTACTATGCATAGTGGAAAGAAAAGTACTTTTCATAATATGCAGAATATATGTTTAATTGTGTGTTTTCATTTAGGATATGCCTTAATTCTCCCTAATTTCTATGTATCTGTAATTGTGATGTGCTAGTGTAGTATTTGCATTCATGTCTCTTGCCAACCCTAAGATGGCTCCCTTTGTTAGGATATATTCTTCCCTGCTCCCATATCCACCCTTCCTTTATCCTAACCATCCCATTCCCCAAGCTCCCCCCCATCCTCCCCTTCTCACTTTTCTCACCCCACTTCCCCTACCCCCATCCCACCTCACCCCCAAGTTCCCAGTTTTTGCCCGGCAATCTTGTCTAATTCCCATATCCAGGCGGATGACTATATGGCACTAGGTTTCGATCCTACTGCATGAACTGGCTTTGTGGGAGCCTAGCCTGTTTGGATGCTCACCTTCCTGGACCTGGATGGAGGGGGAAGGATCTTGGACTTCCCACAGGGCAGGGAATCCTAACTGCTCTTAAAGCTAGAGAGGGAGGGGGAATGGAGGAGGGGGAGGGAGAGAGGAGTGGGGAGAGGGGGAGAGGAGTGCAGGAATGGGAAGAAGAGTGGGGGGAGGGGGACAGAAGTGGGAGGAGGGGGAGGGAAATGGGAGGCGGGGAGGAGGCAGAAATTTTTTTCAACAAAAAAATAAATAAAATAAAAAAAACAATAAAGCAAAAGAAAAGAAAAAATAAATAAAAATGGGAAAAAATCTCTATTTTGGCACGCAAAAAAGATTTGCTTTCATAAGCTAATAGATTATATAAATGATCCCTTTAAATAATCCTTTGTAGCACAATTTAGTTAGAATGCATGTATGATGATTTAAACCAACAGGCTGTGTATGGACATCATATTCTGATATTCATTTGTGGTAGAACCTAAGCCCTGGTTGGATTTGATGCCTTCTATTGTTGAATGGCTGCACATATATACATATCCCAACTCCCTTCCTTTTTGAAAGGAATTTTTTATATTAAGCAAAATAGTTTAATGAAATGCTGTGTAAATTTCTCTTCACATTAAATATTATAAAATTCTAATAGAGATGGTTTTCACTTCAAAGCAGTTTCTGACTTGTAATTAGCAGAAATATTTGAACAAAAGACTGAAGTAATACTATGTACATGGTTTCTCATAAATCCTTCCTGTTGTAACTGGAAATGAGAAGATGAAAATGGGTGTTTATGTTGTCAGTCAGCTTTGTGACTGATCATGGAAAGAGAGCTATTGTTTTGCAAACAAATTACTTTTCTATGGAAAAAGGAAGTTGCAGTCATCAATTCAGTAAGTGCAGTGTTCCACCAAAGAACCAAAGACCAGGGCGCTTAGAATCATGGAGAGAAACAATAAGGAAAGATCTTTGAAGTATAAAAATAATTTTTCTTTTTTTATTAAAAGTAAATTCTTTTTTCACATACTATATCTTGATAATAGTTTCCTCCCTACTCTTCCCAAATCCTCTCCACATCATATCCCATCCTGATATATAATCCCTTCCTGTATCTCACTAGAAAACAAGAAGGCATCTAAAGAAATAATAAAAAATAGAAAAAGCTAATAAAAAACAAAAGAGTATGAGAAAACAAAAAATAAGGAAAACAGCCCGGAAAACACAAAAAACAGGTATATAGGCAGAGATACACTCTTTAGCTCACACACAAATCCCATAAAAATATAAAACAAGTTGTAATATATATGCAAAGAGTCTGTGTAGTTAAAAATAAAGAAAAAAGAGAAAGCCTGTCTTGAAAAACCAAGAAAGAAAGAGAAAGAAATAGAAAGAACAAAGGAAAGAAGGATAACCTGACAAAACAGATATAAAAATAGAGAATAAAAATTAAGAAGATAAAATTTAAAAAAAGAAAAGAAAATGCACTGGCATGAAATTTTGAAACAAAGTAATTTCAAAGGTGAGATTGAGTCCTTTATTACAGACCATCTACAGCTGGGCCTGCAGTCTACCATTAAGAGTAACTTGTTTCTCTGATGTGTTCCTTTCGGGAAGATCAAATTCTTATTTGCAAGTTTTTTTTAATTAGAGATAGCTTCTATGTCATGGATGGAGGTATGGGTTCACCTCTCTTTTTTGCTCTAGGACCCCATCTGCTTCAGGTCATATGCATGGGGCCTCAGGTTCTATGAGTTCATAAATGTCTTGGACCTATTGAACTTAGAAGGCCTTATTTCATCAGTATCAGCAACTTCCTCTGGCTCTTACACTCTACTGCTTCCTCTCCGTGTTCCCTGATCCTGACGGAGAGAGCTTTGATGGAGACATCTCATTTAGGGATGACTATTCCAAAATCTCTCACTCTTTCCACATCTGACTCTAAGTCATTGCATTTATTTCCATCTACTGCAGGAAAAGATGCTTTGATGATGGCTGAGCAAGGCACTGAATGATGAATAAAGAAGAATGTCTTTACAAGCCATTTTATTGCTGTGTAACTTTAGTAGAACAGTATGTGTTTTTTCCCACAGTATCTGGATTATCTAGTCTATGGTTCTTGGTCACCTAACCAGTATGGCATATGGGTTTGTGAAAGGGACCTTAATCAAATATATGTTGGTTATTTTCACAAGTTTTGTGCCACCACTGCACTGACATATCCTGCAGGTAAGACCTCATTATAGGTCAAAGTGTTTGACTGGCTTGGCATTTCTGTTTCCTTTTTTGGAAGTAGGGGTAGAGTATATTCCAGTACCAAGAACAAGCACCCATAGGAATGAAGACTCTAGGAAGGTACAATATGACTTCTCCTTGCTCAATGAGTTATGTACGTGTTGTTTTCAACAATGGTACCTTGCCATCAGTTTGTGGTGAGCATCCTATAGTCTTGGCAACAATCTTGGTTGTTTGGGGGATTTCCATTGGATAATTTAGTCTAACAACTCAGTTCCATGTATCCCATCCTAGTACTTCATTTAGTGACAAGAGAAATCTATTTGGATCACTGTATTTTCCAATGTTTAAGAATTTCTTTGATTTCACTTTTATATAGGTATCTATTTTAGGAAGCTTCTACTGTATCTTAAGGTCTTTCTAATATCTCTCAGAATGGAGTTCTTTCTTAGTCAAATTATTCCCAGGGAATTTTGGTAATGAAACACCAATGCATTTAGGTGCCTCTGAGGCTTTCTTAATGTGTTTAACCACAGTAGTAAGGCAATTTTAATTTCCATCTTGTTTTCTCTAACACTGAGCAATGACACTAGACATAAACAGAAGAGGATTTAATGGAGAGCTTTATTTGAAAACTGGACTTCGGGGGCACTGCACAGTGAACTGACCAGTCAAAGGAGATGAAACCTCTGACATCATCTGGAAAGAGAAAATCAGGAGGCACCACTGAAACACCGAGTTTGACATACTTCTTAATGAGTCCAAAGGTGGCAGGATCAGTAGAGATATATATGCATATCAGCCTAGTCAAAGTTTGAACTCCAAAAAGAGAGCCATCGAAACAAAGTCACGGCATTAAAACTGACTTTTAGTCAAGAGCAGCAAAATACAGTGAGAAGTCCGATAGCTCTTACATTTCCCCTTTTAAACTCTCCAGTGATGTATCCGACCCATTAGATGTCATTTGCAACCAATACTTTCAAGATAACATGAAAGAAAGTCTTTACCTCTTTCCCCCATACTACAGAAAGGAATATAAAAGGTGGTAGTGAATCCTATAAACTGAATATTTCAAATGTTCAATACAGTTTACCTGGCAAGTCCTCTCTAAGCCCTGATATTCTGTTCTGATTTGCATAAGTCCCTTACACTGCCCCTTGCTTCTTATGTTATGTGTAATCACTCTCCTAATAGGAAGAGAAGCAAAACTCAGATGACCATGATTAAGTGTATTCAGACTTTCCTTTGCTCTCATTTTTTTAATTTCAGATTTCTTTCTTTCTTTCTTTTTTTAAATAAAAAATAGATATTTTTCTCTCATATAATAAATTCCAACAAGTTTCTCCTCCTGCAACTCCTCTTAGCTCCCCCACACTTCACATCACCCCATCACCCCCGGAATCACTCCTCCTCCATTTCCTCCTTAGAAAGGAGCAGGCCTCCAGAAGACGACAGTCAGTCAGGGCAAAACTAGATAAAATATGACAAAGCAGACACTGCTCCTATCGAGGCTGAATAAAACAGCTCAACAGGAAGAAAAATCTATATCAGGAGACAGCAGAAAGGTCAGAGATAAACCTGCTCCTACTCTTAGGACTTTCATCAAATTTCCAGGATAACAGCCATAACATATATGCAGAGGACCTAGTGAAGACCCATGTAGGCCCTGCGTTTACGGTTTCAGTCACTGTAAGCCCTTGTGTGCCCTGCTTCGTTAATTCAGTGGTCATCTTCTCCTGGTGTCTTCCATCACCTCTGAGTCTTACAGTATTTCAACTTCCCCATTTCAAATCCTATAGTAATATTATTCTCCAGCAGCTCAGAGAGTGTTCCAATTCATGCCATGGTTCTTTCTTTCTGAAAAACTTCCCCATGTTTTATACAGAATTAGAACTGCCAGAAATTATAGATTGACTGCAAAGGTAACAAACTAATCAACACCATAACACAAAAAGTTACAATGATATCATAGGGACAATTAATAAGAAAGTATTAAAGTTGAATGCATATATAGGTATGTCAACAGTAAAAAAGTAGGAATCTAAAAGAATTCAAAGACTATGCATAATATAAACTATGATAAAACTTAGAATGTATCATTTTGCCTGCCACTAAAATAATGCTATGTAAACTGTGTTTATTTTGAACACTACTAATCAAGTAGCCTTATTCGAATTTCAATGTATATTTTTGAAGACTTCATGTATGAATATAATGTGCTTTGCTTAAATCTGTCCCAACTCCAGTCATTCCAACTGCATTCAGAGCAATCTGCTTAGAAAAATGAGTTTTATAAAGAAGTTGGTTGTGATTAAGACCCTGACCAATAAGCAATTGCAGGAGTCATAGGGGAGGATGCTTAGAATCAAACTCTGCCTCCACATGCATACACACATACTGAATAGCTGTGTATATATACATGGTGTCACACATACAGACAGGTAAATCCCCCCACACACACAAAATAACAAGAAAAATAAATAAATAAAGCTATGAATTTTATGGTAGATCTTAAGACCATTTTGTAGAAAAACATCAATTTCAACAGCATATAGGGATGAATGCATACTCTTGCAGAGTTTATACTTATGAAGTGGAATAACATTAAGTAGTTCATTTAAGCATTTTGAGTGACTCTTGGAATTTCATCAAATCCATGCCTCATTGCAGGCTTCAATGATGTGGGAATGTCATATATCAATCTGTTGATTTCATTGGTTAATCAATAAAGAAACTGCTTGGCCTGATAGGTTAGAACATAGGTGGGTGGAGTAAACAGAACAGAATGCTGGGAAGAAGGGAAGTGAGGCAGATGCCATACCTCTCCTCTCTGAGGCAGATGTGATAAAGCTCTGACCCAAGATGGATGTAGGCTAGAATCTTCCTGGTAAGCTACTGCCTCTTGGTGCTACACAGATTATGAGAAATGGGTTAGTCGAGGTGTGAGAGTTAGCCAAGAATAGGATAGATATAATGGGTCAGGCAGTGTTTAAATGAATACAATTTCTGTGTTATTATTTCGGGGTATATGCTAGCCAGGGCCCCGGGATCCAGGTGACAGGAAAGCAGGCCCACAGCTCCTTCTATACTTCATGTGTTCCTGGAAGCATTTCTGAAAATCATTCTGCCTGAAATTTTTCCTTCCTTCCTTCTTTCCTTCCTTTCTTCCTTCCTTCCTTCCTTCCTTCCTTCCTTCCTTCCTTCCTTCCTTCCTTCCTTCCTTCCTCCCTTCCTTCCTTCCTCCCTTCCTTCTTTTTAGTATTTATTCTTCTCTAATTTTCTGAGAAATGACTATATTGACATCCAAAGGGGATGTACTAATTTACACCCCCACCAGCAATGCAGGAGTGTTCCCTTTCCCTCAGATCTTCTCCACCATAAGTTGTCATCAGTGTTTTTGATCTTGGCCATTCTTACAGGTGTAAGATGGAATTCCAGAATTGTTTTGATTTGCATTTCTCTGATGGCTAAGGATGTTGAACATCTCCATGAGAGTCTTTCAGTCATTTTAGATTCCTCTGTTGAGAGTTCTCTGTTTAGGTCAGTACTCCAATTTTTTTTTTTTTTTTTGGTTTTTAGAGACAGGGTTTCTCTGTAGCATTGGTTCCTGTCCCGGAACTAGCTCTTGTAGACCAGGCTGGCCTTGAACACCCAGAGATCCACCTGCCTCTGCCTCCCGAGTGCTGGGATTAAAGGCATGCGCCACCACTGCCCGGCCTAAGTCAGTACTCCATTTTTTATTGGATTATTTGTTCTTTTGATGACCAATTTCTTGAGTTCTTTGTATATCTTGGAGATCAAACCTCTGTCCTATGTGGGGTTGGTGAAAATTTTTCCCCATTCTGTTGGCTGCTGTTTTGTCTTGTTGACCAAGTCTCTTGCTTTACAGAAGCAGCAATACCACTTTTGGGTATATACCCAAAGGATGCTCAATTATACCACAAGGATATGTACTCAGCTATGTTCATAGCAGCATTGTTTGTCATAACCAGAACCGGGAAACAAACTAAAGGCCCATCAACCAAAGAATGGAAAAGGAAAATGTGGTACATTTACACGATAGAGCAGAAAAAAATGACATCTTGAAATTTGCAGACAAATGAATAAATCTAGAAAATATAATATTTAGTGAGGTAACCCAGACCCAGAAAGATAATTATCATATATACTCACTCATAAGTGATTTTTAGACATAAAGTAAAGAAAGAAAGCCTACAAATCACAATCCCAGAGAACATAGACAACAATGAGTACCCTAAGAGATACATGCATAGATCTAATCTACATGGGAAGTAGAAAAAGACAAGGTCTCCTGAGTAAATTGGGAGCATGGGGACCATTGAAGTGTATTGAAGGGAAGGAGAGAGGCAGAGAGGGGAGCAGAGAAAAGTGTATAGTTTAATAAAGTCAATAAAGAACATTTATTCTTCTCTCATATATAACATCCTGACTTCAATTTCCCTTCCCTCCAGCCCTCCCAATAACCGCCCACCTCCTGTCTCCCCTAGATCCACTCCTGTTCCATTTCCCTTTAGACAGAAAACAGGCTTCAAGGAAATATCAACCATGCACAGCATAACAAGTTACAATAAGACTAGGCACAATCCCTCATATCAACCTGCCTGTGTTTTCTGTCACCTGATTTCTGTGTTTTAAGATGATCTTTACTCAGATATTTACTCGGGTAATCAAATACTGGAGATTATTTGATTATAAATACTAGGGACATGTCTTAGTATCTATACCTGTCAATGGTTTATTTGTTTATAATATTTTGAAGAATTTGGACACTAATTTATTTGATTTAAATTGTCTTTGATTCACTAAGTGCTTGTCTAACCTCATAGCACAACCAACTCTGATTGTATCTTTCCATGTCAACATTTAGTGATAGCATACTTTGAATATATATGTTTAAAAATCAAGAAAATAAAATTTCATGCAAGAATTAAATCTGTCTTGCTCTATCAAACAAAGAAAACAACCTATGAACAGGAATACTATCTGGGTCTGAATTTCATTAATTGGGCATTTGTATTGATCAGCTTGAATATCTAATGGCTCTATTTTCTAGGTTGAGAGAATAAATTTAATGACTTAGTCCCAAGAGAGGATTTTGCTTAATGCATTTAGCAAGAAAGTGATACACACTCATTTTATCATAAAAGGCTTCCACCATTTAATTTAATCTACTTAGTAATATTCAGAAATTTTTTTAGTTGATATCTCAAATATATTCCTCATATAATGCATATGAACATAGATATCCAAAAGTAGAAAAACAGGAAATTTTTTTCATAAGTACTGAAACATTCAGAGTACTATTTAGTATCACTTATTACTAAGAATTCTATATGATATTTTCCAGTATGATATAGAAAAATCTTCAATATATTTATATTATATTAAATATATTATATGTTTAATAATAGTTTTAGGAATTATAAAATAATTTTTTTAATTGACAGTGTGATGGAACATTGTTGGTGAAGTGTTTTATTTTTTTTCTTTTTTATTTATTTATTTATTTTTTATTCATTTATTAAAGATTTCTGTCTCTTCCCCACCTCCGCCTCCCATTTCCCCCCCTCCCCCAATCAAGACCCCCTCCTTTAACAGCCCAAAGAGCAATCAGGGTTCCCTGCCCTGTGGGGAGTCCAAGGACCTCCCACCTCCATCCAGGTCTAGTAAGGTGAACATCCAAACTGCCTAGGCTCCCCCAAAGCCAGAACGTGCAGTAGGATCAAAAACCCATTCCCATTGTTCTTAAGTTCTCAGTAGTCCTCATTGTCCACTATGTTCAGCGAGTCCGGTTTTATCCCTTGCTTTTTCAGACCCAAGCCAGCTGGCCTCGGTGAGTTCCCGATGGAACATCCCCATTGTCTCAGTGTGTGGGTGCACCCCTCGTGGTACTGAGGTCCTTGCACGTGCTCTCTCTCCTTCTGCTCCTGATTTGGACCTTGAGATTTCAGTCTGGTGCTCCAATGTGGGTCTTTGTCTCTGTCTCCTTTCATCGTCTGATGAAGGTTAATATTCAGGAGGATGACTATATGTTTTTCTTTGGATTCTCCTTCTTATTTAGCTTCTCTAAGATCACGAATTATAGGCTCAATGCCCTTTATTTATGGCTAGAAACCAAATATGAGGGAGTACATCCCATGTTCCTCTTTTTGGGTCTGGCTTACCTCACTCAGTATAGTGTTTTCTATTTCCATCCATTTGCCTGCAAACTTCAAGAAGTCCTTGTTTTTTACTGCTGAGTAGTACTCTAAAATGTATATATTCCATACTTTCTTCATCCATTCTTCAATTGTAGGGCATCTAGGTTGTTTCCAGGTTCTGGCTATTACAAACAGTGCTGCTATGAACTTAGTAGAGCATATACTTTTGTTGTATGATAAGGCCTCTCTTGGGTATATTCCCAAGAGTGGTATTGCTGGGTCCATGGGTAGGTTGATCCCGAATTTCCTGAGAAACCTCCACACTGCTTTCCAGAGTGGTTGCACAAGTTTGCATTCCTACCAGCAATGGATGAGTGTACCCCTTTCTCCACAACCTCTCCAGCAAAGGCTATCATTGGTGTTTTTTATTTTTGCCATTCTAACAGGTGTAAGATGGTATCTTAAAGTTGTCTTGATTTGCATTTCCCTGATCGCTAAGGAAGTTGAGCATGACCTTAGGTGTCTTTTGGCCATTTGAACTTCTTCTGTTGAGAATTCTCTGTTCATTTCAGTGCCCCAATTTATAATTGGGTTGATTAGCCTTTTACGGTCTAGTTTCTTGAGTTCATTATATATTTTGGAGATCAGACCTTTGTCAGTTGCGGGGTTGGTGAAGATCTTCTCCCAGTCAGTGGGTTGCCTTCCTGTCTTAGCAACAGTGTCCTTTGCTTTACAGAAGCTTCTCAGTCTCAGTAGGTCCCATTTATTCAATGAGGCCCTTACTGTCTGTGCTGCTGGGGTTATACGTAGGAAGTGGTCTCCTGTGCCCACGTGTTGTAGAGTACTTCCCACTTTCTCTTCTATCAGGTTCAGTGTGTTTGGACTGATATTGAGGTCTTTATTCCACTTGGACTTGAGTTTTGTGCATGGTGATAGATATGGGTCTATTTTCATCCTTCTACAGATTGACATCCAGTTTTGCCAGCACAATTTGTTGAAGATGCTCTCTTTTTTCCATTGTATATTTTTATCTCCTTTATCGAAAATCAAGTGTTCATAGGTTTGTGGGTTAAAGTCAGGGTCTTCTATTCGATTCCATTGGTCGACTTCTCTGGTTTTATGCCAATACCAAGCTGTTTTCAATATTGTAGCTCTGTAATAGAGTTTGAAGTCAGGGATGGTAATGCCTCCAGATGTTCCTTTATTGTATAAGATTGTTTTGGCTATCCTGGGATTTTTGTTTTTCCATATAAAGTTGATTATTGTCTTCTCCAGATCTGTGAAGAATTTTGATGGGATTTTGATGGGGATTGCATTGAATCTATAGATTGCTTTTGGTAGAATTGCCATTTTTACTATGTTGATCCTCCCAATCCAAGAGCAAGGGATATCCTTCCATTTTCTGGTGTCCTCTTCTATTTCTTTCTTCAGAGGCTTAAAGTTCTTGACAAATAGATCTTTCACTTCCTTGGTCAGGGTTACCCCAAGATATTTTATGCTCTTTGTGGCTATCGTGAAAGGTGATGCTTCTCTGATTTCCCTCTCTGTTTCCTTATCCTTAGTGTATATGAAGGCAACTGATTTTTTGGAGTTGATCTTGTATCCTGCCACGTTACTAAAGGTGTTTATCAGCTGTAGGAATTCTTTGGTAGAGGTTTTGGGGTCGCTTATGTATACTATCATATCATCTGCAAATAACGAGAGCTTAACTTCTTCCTTTCCAATACGAATCCCCTTGATCCCCTTATGTTGTCTTATTGCTATTGCTAGAACTTCAAGCACTATATTGAAGAGGTATGGAGAGAGTGGACATCCTTGTCTTGTTCCTGATTTCAGTGGGATGGCTTTGAGTTTTTCCGTTTAATTTAATGTTAGCTGTCGGCTTGCTATAAATAGCTTTTATTATATTTAGGTATGACCCTTGTATCCCTAGTCTCTCCAAGACCTTTATCATAAAAGGGTGTTGAATTTTGTCGAATGCTTTTTCAGCATCTAATGAAATGATCATATGGTTTTTTTCTTTCAGTCTATTTATATGGTGGATTACATTGATAGATTTGCGTATGTTGAACCAGCCCTGCATCTCTGGGATGAAGCCTACTTGATCATAATGGATAATTTTTCTGATGTGTTCTTGAATTCGGTTTGCTAGTATTTTATTGAGAATTTTTGCGTCGATATTCATGAGTGAGATAGGCCTGTAATTCTCTTTCTTGGTTGGGTCTTTGTGTGGTTTTGGTATCAGGGTAACTGTAGCTTCATAAAAGGAATTTGGCAAAGACTTTTCTGTTTCAATATTGTGAAATACTTTAAGGAGTATAGGTATTAGCTCTTCTTGGAAGTTCTGGTAGAATTCTGCATTGAAACCATCTGGTCCTGGGCTTTTTTTGGAGGGGAGATTTTTGATAACAGTTTCTAGTTCTTCGCGACTAACAGGTCTATTTAGATCGTTCACCTGGTCTTGGTTTAGCTTTGGTATATGGTACTTATTTAAAAAAATGTCCATTTCTTTTTCATTTTCCAGTTTTGTGCCGTACAGGCTTTTGTAGTAAGATCTAATGATTCTCTGAATTTCCTTTGTGTCTGTGGTTATGTCCCCCTTTTCATTTCTGATTTTATTTATTTGCGTGTTCTCTCTCTGTTGTTTAATTAGTTTGGATAGGGGTTTGTCGATGTTGTTGATTTTCTCCAAGAACCAACTTTTTGTTTCATTGATTTTTTGGACTTTTTTTGTGATTCTATTTTGTTGATTTCCGCCCTTAGTTTGATTATTTCCAGTCTTCTACTCCTCCTGGGCGCGTCTGCTTCTTTTTTTTCTAAAGCTTTCAGGTGTGATGTTAAGTCCCCAATGTATGCTTTCTCCGTTTTCTTTAAGTGAGCACTTAGTGCTATGAACTTTCCTCTTAGTACTGTTTTCATCGTGTCCCATAGGTTTGAGTATGTTGTCTCTTTATTTTCATTAAATTCAAGGAAGACTTTAATTTCTTTCTTAATTTCTTCCTTGACCCAGGTGTGGTTCAGTAGTTGATTGTTCAGTTTCCATGAGTTTGTTGGCTTTCTGGGTGTAGCATTGTTATTGCCTTCTAATTTTAATCCGTGGTGATCTGATAAGACACAGGTGGACACTGATATTCTTTTGTATCTGTGGAGGCTTCCTTTGTTTCCGAGTATATGGTCAATTTTTGAGAAGGTTCCATGAGCTGCAGAGAAGAAGGTATATTCTTTCCTATTTGGGTGGAGTGTTCTATAGATGTCTGTTAAGTCCAATTGCTTCATTACCTCCAATAATTCTCTTAATTCTCTATTCGGTTTCTGTCTGATTGACCTGTCCATTGGAGAGAGAGGTGTGTTGAAGTCTCCTACTACTAGTGTGTGTGGTTTGATGTCAGCCTTGCGTTCTAGTAATATTTCTTTTACATAAGTGGGTGCTTTTATATTAGGGGCATAGATATTCAGGATTGAGATGTCATCCTGATGAATTGTTCCTGTTATGAGTATAAAGTGTCCATCTCGATCTCTTCTGATTGATTTTAGTTTGAAGTCAGTTTTGTTGGAAATTAGTATGGCCACACCTGCTTTTTTGTTAGGACCATTTGCTTGAAAGACCTTTTCCCAACCTTTTACTCTGAGTAGATGCCTGTCTTTTTGGTTGAGATGTGTTTCTTGCAAACAGCAGAATGTTGGATCCTGTTTTCGTATCCAATCTCTTAGCCTGTGCCTTTTTATAGGTGAATTGAGACCATTAATATTAAGTGATATTAATGACAATTGGTTGTTTACTCCGGTTATTCTTATTGTTTTTGGTAGTAGAGTTTGTGTGTGTCCCTTCTTTGAGTTGTGCTGGTGAAGGTTCGCTATATGCTTTAGTTATTGTAGTCAGAGTTGGCAGTGTTGGATTCCTTGGGTTGCGATTTTCCTTCTATTACCTTCTGTAGCGCTGGATTTGTGGCTACGTAATGTTTAAATTTGTTCTTATCCTGGAATGTCTTGTTTTCTCCATTGATAGTGAACACTAGCTTGGCTGGGTATAGAAGTTTGGGTCTGCATCCATGGTCTCTTAGTTTTTGAAGTACCTCTATCTAGTATCTTCTGGCTTTCATCGTTTCCATAGAGAAGTTGGGTGTAAGTCTGATCGGTTTACCTTTATAAGTTACTTGGCCTTTTTCCTTTGCAGCTCTTAATATTCTTTCTTTAACCTGTATATTCTGTGTTTTGATTATTATATGGCGAGGGGATGTTTTTCTTTGATCCAGTCTGTTTGGTGTTCTGTATGCTTCTTGAATATTCAAAGGAATATCTTTCTTTATGTTGGGAAAGTTTTCTTCCATAATTTTGTTAAAAATATTTTCTGGGCCTTTGAGCTGTGACTCTTCTCCTTCTTCTATTCCTATTATTCTTATGTTTGGTCTTTTTATTGTGTCCCATATTTCCTGCATGTTTTGTGATGAGAATTTGTTGGCTTTGCTGTTTTCTTTGATCAGTGCATTTATTTTCTCTATGGTGTCCTCAGAATCTGAGATTTTTTTCTTCTATCTCTTGTATTCTATTGGTTATACTTGTTTCTGTAGGCTCTGCTCGCTGACCTAGATTTTCCATATCCAGCTGGTCCTCAGTTTGTGTTTTCTTCCTTGCTTCCATTTCAGTTTTCAATTCTTGGACTGTTTCCATTACCTGTTTGTTCGTTTTTTCTTGGTTTCCCAGGGTCTCATGTACGTATTTACTCAAGTCTTCAAACTTTTTACTCATTTCTTCGAACTCTTTGTCGTACTTCTCCTCTATTTCTATAAGGGTACTTTTTACATGTTGTTTAAGAGACTCTATTGCTTTCATAAAGTCAATTTTTTCCACTTCTTCTGTATTAGGGTGTTCAAGTCCTTTTGTTGTAACATCATTGGGTTCTGGTGTTTTCATGTTTTTTCCGATTATTGGGTGAATTCTTACATTGACGCCTGCCCATCTCCTCCTATCAAAGCTATCTAATGTGTCTTTTAAAACCGGATCAGGTTTCCCTGCTGGCCAGCGGCTTCTCTTACAGAATGACCTCGCTCTGTTTCCTGGCTCTTGCCGGGGGCCAATATCCCTCTCACCCCTCAGAAGGGTGTTCAGGAACAGTACCCCGCTCCCCCTTTGTCAGGGACCTCACCAATCATAGGCCTACCTCTTTGCTTTATGTAGTGGGTAGATCTGCTCTTGGTGTTGAGCACCGGTCCCCGCCGTCCCTGCCGCCACGGTAGCCAACAAGTCGTCCACCGCTGTTCAGATCCCCTCAGGTCTGCCGCCGCCTAAGCTGGTCTGCTGCTGCTGCCTGGGCCTGAGCCCGGTCCGCCGCTGCCGCCTGAGCTTGAGCCTAAGCCTGGTCCGCTGCTGCCGCCTGGGCCTGAGCCCGGACCGCAGCTGCTGCCTCTATAAAATAAATTTTAAGAATAGTTTTAAGATTTATAAAATCACTTATACTATCAAAACTGTTTATTTTACAATTTACGATTTTATTTTAGTTATTACACTCCACTTTTCAAGTGAATTTGTTCACTAATTCACAGTCTGTTGAAGAGAAAGCTCTATGAAATTGAAGAAGATACATATTAATAAAATAGTGTTCTGAAGTTGTAGAGTGGCAGAGTACTTACCTAGTATTCTGAAACCCTGGGTGCCATCCCAGGAGCCTAATAGATGTAGTTCATTACATTATAACTCATAGCAGAAAAGTGAAATTATATTTTTAAATGTCTTAATTTTGTAAAAGTTCTGTGCATTAATAAAACATATATTGTTACTATCCATTTACCATTCCCTCTCTCCAATTGTACCCAGCATCCCCTACCCCATTTCCTCAAGCTCTTCTCACACTTTATTTTTTTCTTCTTATTTTTATTGATTATTATTGTGTTCTGCCTTTTTTTCCTGCTTCTTCTCTTCCCTTCAATCCTCTCCCAAGGTCCCCATGCTCCCGATTTACTCAGGAAATCTTGTTTTTTTCTACTTCCCATGTAGATTAGATCTATGTATGTCTCTCTTAGGGTTCTCATTCTTGTTTAGGTTCTCTGGAATTGTGATTGTGGGCTGGTTTTCTTTACTTTATCTTTAAAAACCACTTATGAGTGAGTAATGCGAAGATTAAAACACTATTGACAACTTGTGCTGGAGAGGTTTTGGGGTAAAGGGAACACTCCTGCATTGCTGGTGGGAATGCAAGCTGGTACAGCCCCTTTGGATGTCAGTGTAGAGATTTCTCAGAAAATTAGGAAACAACCTTCCTCAAGACCCAGTAATACCACTTTTGGGTGTATATCCAAAGGATGCTCAATCTTGCCACAAGGACATGTGCTCAGCTATGTTCATAACAGCTTTATTTGTCATAAACCTGGAAGCAACCTAAATGCCCCTCAACTGAAGAATGGATAAGGAAAATGTGGTACATTTATGCAAAGGAGTACTACACAGCAGAAAAAAATAATGACATCTTGAATTTTGAAAACAAATGGATAGAGCTAGAAAACATCATTTTGAGTGAGGTAACACAGACACAGAAAGACAGTTATCACATTTTTTTCTTGTTAATAAACTCCTTGTTCAATTTCATCAGGTATATCACCATCCATTGGCTTGATGCACCTAGCAATGGCCATATCCCCATAGAGAATGACTCTTCCTCATTCCTCAGTCACCAACTGCCAATAGCTCTTCCAATAGGGGTTGGGTCTTGAAAGACTCATCTTACACACACAACTGGCTTGATTTCTTTCTTTTTTTTTTTTGAGTCTCGTGTGTATAACTGCAGCTTCTGTCAGTTGACACATGCAACAATCATGCCATGTCCTGATGTTGGCATTTCAGAGTTCTTCTCCCCTTCCATGTCTCTTATACTCATTCTGTCCTATTTCATAAGTCCCCTGAAATTTGTATGGTGAAATGTTGATATAGATTGTCCAACCACAACTGATCACTCAAGCGTGTTATTACTAAACACTTTGACCAGTTACTTGTCTCTTACTAACCATTTCCTACTCTAAAACAAAAACATAAACCAAACTAAAATGAAAGCATCTCTGATCAAAGTTAAGAGCAGTAAAAGTCTGCAATTCTAACCATGAATATTTAAACTGAAGCATGGCAGTGTGACTGCTTAGAAAAACAAAAAAGCAGGTTTACTCCTAGAGCCTATTATCTCCCCAGTCTATAATCAATAACTATTGATTTCTTTTTGTTCTTCTACTCTACTGTTATTCAGTAGTATTTATATTATAAACTTTGTTAGATTGGTGCATGTGTATTTTGTAATAAAAATAAACTTATATATGTGCTTATCTATTATGACCACAAAGCAGTTATACTATTTTGAATAAATAGATGGAGAGACAGATTAATAGTTTAGTTTTTCGTCCAAGTAACTTTCTGCTTTTATTAAGAGGGAAATAACTTGTTTTGCTCTAAAGTCGCATGTCCAAAGTTCAGAGATGACCGAAAACATCAAATATACCACAGGAAGCAATGATTTCAGAATCTATCCTCTGGCTACTATAGTGTATATTTATAAAAATCTTTGAAATTACCTTATGTTACAAATTTTTTCAGAACTTTAATATTTGAGCTGTGATAAAAACTGAAAACAGATTTATTTGTAAAACTTATAATAGTTTTCTACATATATTTGATCTACAACTGTAAAATAAAATTCTTTGCCAGTTATAAAAATGAAAAATTATGCCAGAATAATAAATATTTAAGGAGTCAGTATACTTTGTATATGAAAATGTTCTGCATACTGTGTTACTAAATTCCTTCCAAACTTGTTATTGGGGTTTATGTCCTGCCCAGTTCTCACAATCATTAAGTCCCAAAGAAATCACACAGAGGTCTACATTAATCATAAATTGATTGGCATAGTATCTCAGGTTTCTTATTAACTTTTATGACTTATATTAGCACATTATTTTTATCTGTGTTAGCCACATGGCTCGGTACCTTTTTCAGTGAAGCAATCACATCTTGCTTCTTCTGTGGCAGGCTCACAACTTTAGAGGAATGAGCTTTGTTCTTCCCAGCATTATTCTGTTCTCTTTGACCCACCCCTACTTCATGCTGTTTGTCCTGCCTATACTTTCTGCCTGACTACTGGCCAATCAGCGTTTATTTAAAATATAACTGACAGAATACAGACCATGGTCCCACACCACAAACTGATTTATTATTCCACAGCATTGATTTATTTTACCAATAACAAAATGAATTAGAACAAATTTAATTCTTTTAACCATTTTTGTATTAATCATTTGAATCTTGTTTGTTCTCTTATGGTTGTACTGAAGTTTCATGCTGAAATATGTAAATGAACAAAAAACATGAATGACTAATTAGAGAAATGGACTGCAATTTTCTGTTTCTCTTTGAAATTATTTCATGTAACTTTGCCAATCATGAGAGCTTGTCCTTTATGTTGCCAATGGGGGTCAGTAGTGCCCGTTGCTCAGCTAGGGTAATATTTTCTTCAAAAATGCTCCCAAAATCTCTTTTTATTACAGTCCAGTCTCAAGTAACTACACAGAAAATGATCAGAAATTCACCAGAGGGAGAATTCAAATGTTATGAACTCAAGGGTAAGAAAACTCCAAATTCAGCATTTCTTAAAGCTCTTTACACACACTAACTTTTGTAATTAATCCTCTCAATTTCCCTATAAGTCATATTTCATTATCTTTGATTTACACTCATAAAACTAAAATACCATGAAAATGAGTAGCCTGTTCTGTCAGACATATATGTTTTAAGCAATATTTCCAACATAAAATCCCCTTTTTGAAAGCCTTGCTGCCTCTTCCATATTTCTTCTTCCAGTTGCTAACTCTGCTCTTTTATTTTCTAACACACCATTCTTCATTTAAGAAGTAACATCTACTGATTATTCCTTAGAGAGAATTCTACACCTTTGCTTTGTAGTTGTGTCTTTTATAAATGTGCTTATTGTACTGTCACTTTTATCAGGATCATGCTCTGATAGCATGTACATCCTTTATGCTCTGTAAGATAAGAATCCTATGCCTTCCCTTCTCATGTTTAATTTTTAAAGTATCTAGGAAGGTGTCCTTTTCAAATCAACTCAATATTATTCAGATTATTGGCATATCAATAGAAATCTGCTTTTTATAGACATTATTTTTTCATAACAACCCCTTCAAGTAAATATCTGTTATTAATTACAAAAGATAGTGTATTTTGCATTTTAATAAGAAAACAATGTTCTTTACAGAAGTGCATTAAGAACTGCACTTTTAGTTCACTAAACAATCTCATATCTCCCAAGCAATTAAATGTCTTTTATGCCCTGTTATAATCCTTACCTCATTCTTGTGACTAACTGATGCCTCAGGTATGCTGTTGGCACAATCATTTGAAATTTGTCATTGACAACAAATACAGATAATTAGGTGAAGTGTGCTGAAAAGAACTGCCAGTAAGGCTCAAAATATCAAATTGAATTTTTCACTGGTGTGTGTGTGTCTGTGTGTGTGTTTGTATGTGTGTGTATATGCGTATGTGTGCATGTTTGTATGTGTGTGTGCGTGCATATGTGTATGTGCATGTGTGTATGTGTGTGCATGCGTGTGTGTATGTGTGTGTGTGCATTTATGTATATGTGTGTGTGTGCTTGTGTGTGTGTTTGTACGTGTGTGAATGTATGTGTTGTAGGATTTCTATAGCAAACTTCATCAGACTGGTGGCATGAAAAAAATTTAATTTTTACATTTTCCAAGGCTAAAGTTGACAAGCAGGTTTTTTCAGCCTACCTCCCCCCCTTGTTGTGGATTGCCATGCCTTCCTAAAACGTCCTGGCCTCCTCTGTCTAAATGTGTCTATGACTTAGCCGGTCCTTTCAGGCTGTAGTCATACTCAGTCTGTGAGCTAGGGCTCACAGAAGTGACCTTGTTAGCCTTCAAAAGACACAGCATATTCCATAACAGGAGACAATTTAACTGTTGAATATGTAGACCAACTTTCGTCCAGGGACTAATTTATAAAATGAGAAAGCTTCCTTAAATCTTGTTGTGGACAAGTTCCTAAAATACACAGTCTATGAAGTAGAGATTTTCCAGAGAGGGTAAAATTCAGAGAAAACTGACATGGTTAAAAAAAAAAATCTACCAGCAATTTTTGTCAGTTTCTTACAGAAATATAGTCCCATTTGGCAGCAGACCAAGAAAGAAGTGGAAAATTTAGGATGGTATTTTGCTTTTGTTCATTTATCCATCTGTCTACATGAACTCTTTGACACTGTTTTTCAAATGGAAGCCTGATAATGCCAGAAACATGGTATTTGGCCTGGGATTATAAATGCCAGTTTCAGTTCAAGAGAATATAGTACTGCTGGAAAAATCTCCATCTTAAACCTGATTACCTAACTCATCAGAAAGTAAAATTTTCAATAACATAGTTCTGTAAATACTTACTTTTTGTGTTTGTAATCCATAGTCTTCCACATAAGGAAAGATTCTCTGCTTTCTTTGATTCGTGAATACATCCCCAGAGATATCAGATGGCTTACTGAAGTATTCTTTGTCTAGTAAATTACTAAGTTTTCTAGAGTTCAAAGGCTTTTAAAGTTGTGTCCTGTTATATGTGTATATATTTAACACACACACACATATATATGTATATATATATAGATAAATAGATAGATATATATATATAATCACATGTATCATTTGTCAAGTTAGAGATTAGTTCCTTTTATTGTCAAACGTTATTTTGAACCTTTTATATTTCTTTCTTTTAAATTTCGATTTTAAATTTCCAAGCACAGTGTTCCCTCCCACCCCTCCTCCTATTCCCCCTCACATCTTCCCAATCCCACCTTCTATCCACTTTTCCAAACGGGTAAGGTAATGAAATCCAGATACATTAAGTTGAGGCAGGACCAAATCCCACCACCCTGAATCAAGGCTGAAGAAATCATCTCACTGTCAGGAATGGGTTTCAAGAAGATAGCTCATGTACGAGGGATAGATCCTGGTCCTACTGCAGGGACCCCTCACATAGACCAGGCTACACAAATGTCTCCCACTTGCAAGAGGGCCCAGTTCAGCCCCATGCAGGCTCCATAGCTGTTGGTCTAGAGTTCGTGATTTCCTACCAACTTGGTTCAGCTGTCACTGTAGATTCCCACTTCATGATCTTGACCTCCCTTGCTCATATAATCCATCCTTCCCCCTCTTCAACTGGATTTCTAGAACTAGTCCTGGTGGTTGGCTGTGGATCTCTGACATGCTCCATCAGTCAGTGGATGAAGGTTATATAATGACAGTTGGAACAGTCATCAGTCTGGTTACAGGGGGAGGAAAATTAAGGCACCCTCTCCACTATTACTAGGAATCTTAACTGGGGTCATTTTTGTCGATTCCTGAGAATCTTCTAGAACTTGGTTTCTTCCTAATACCATAAAGGCTCCTTCTAAAAAGATACCTAGTTCATTGCTCTCCTACCTGGTCCCTCCCAATTCAACCATCCTATTGCCTCATGCACATCTCCAATCCCCTCCCTCCTACTGCTCCCTTTGACCCAGTTTATCTAGGAGATCTCATCTAATTTCCATCCCAAGGCAATCCATTTTACCTAACTTCTCTGGAACTGTGGATTGTATTGTGGTTGTCCTTTGCTTTACATCTAATATTCACTTATGAGTGAATACATACCATGCTCATTTTTCTGACTCTGGGTTACTTCACTCAGGATGATTATTTTCTCTTCCATCTCTTGCATTCTGTTAGTTATACTTGCATCTGTAGTTTCTGTTGATGTACCCAGATTTTTCATTTCCTGAATTTCCTTGGTTTGTTTTCTTTATTGACTCTGTTTCAATTTTCAAGTCTCAGACTATTTTCTTAACCTGTTTGATTGACTTTTCTGGTTTTCTTTAAAAGATTTATTCATTTTGCTTGTTTGTTTTTTGTTTTTTCCTTGATTTATTTAAGAGAATTTTTAAATTTCCCTTTAAAGCTTTTTATCATCTTCCTAAAATTAAAGTTGTTTTTTTCTGCTTCTTCTACATTGTGATGTTGATGTCATGCTGTTGTAGTACTACTAGATTCTCCTGGTTACATATTGCTATTTAGGTTTTGAATGTATTTTTCACTGGCATCTACCCATCTCTTCCTCCAGCTGGTGCAAACAGTGTCTGTAGCCTTTTGTCCAACCTGTGTAGGCTGTGTCTGTGTCTCAAGGAGCTGCCTGAGGTCAGGGGTGTTGGGTACATTTTGTGTCTTGCAGATTACAGTTTCCGAAGAGGTGGTGGTGGAGCAAACTCCCCGTAGGAGCTTTGCCTGCTGACCAGCAAGTGTGGATACAATTGGTGGGGAAGGGGTACAAGGTGTGTCAACGGCGTGGTTCCTAGAGACTGGGCTGGCCAGCTGGGAGGCCAGTCATTCACCTCTTGGACCAATCAGTGCAGGCAGTGTCTGTGTCACAAGTCCTACACTGCAAATTATAGCTATTATAGATGGATGACAAAATGATTATCCCAAAACGAACACACCTATTTAATTACCATTAAGATCAATAAATAGAAAACTATCCACATCGGGAAGTCACCAGCCAGTCTAGCCCCTAAAATAACTCTGATTATGATTTCAATCACCATGTAATGAGTTTTGTCTTTTTTGAGTTACAATAAAACCATAACTCTAAGAAATGAATTCTGCCTTATTTCACTCACTGCCTATTTTACATCCATTTCATTGTTGTGAGTAGCAGTTCTTCATTAATATGTTACCCCAGTAGTTTTGAAGTCCACCAGTGCTGCAAATTGGCCTGGTTGTCTTTTCAGCACAGTGGGAGATGAGTGTGGAATTTCTGCCTTGTAATCTGGACCTTATCCTCCAATATACTTCAAATGCTTAGTATCTACAGGTTTCTCTTTTTTGGCTCCAGAACACATAGAACTCTTAACATCTTGTTAAGAGTGTGGTGAAGAGGGAGTACCAAAATACATTTATTCCAGAGATACCAAGATTTCATCAAATTGTGCTTGAGGATTAAAGGCAAACTTGGAGAAAACAGCTAATTTCACTTCTATCACAAGATAATTCAGCTTATTATGTAATAAATGAGAATGAGTTTTTATATCTTCTATACTTAATAGCTTCCTAACACTGTATGAACACACATACAAATTGATTTGCTCTCTCTCTCTCTCTCTCTCTATATATATATATATATATATATATATATATATATATGCGTGTGAACATATTATGATATGGAAATATATACATATATATTTATATACACACTTGTGAAATCTGGCTTTTTATGTTGGTGTTTCAGTACTGTGGATCAAGACCAGGGCTTTATAAGTTCTTGGTAAGACTTTCACCACTTTTCTGCATTCCTGTTTAGAATTTTTTTTTATTCAATATATGACACATTTTAAATAGATAAAAATTGTGACCTGGAGATAAAATATTTTCAGTGTTTGGCTAATGTCCTAAATGTCACACTAAAGACAGTAAATATCTGTTTCAAGAGTGTAATTGGACATTTCCTACCTCCAGGTCCCAAATTACCAAGTGAGAGGCTGAATATGAATTATAAACACTAGGTCAATAGACTAAGCTTGTTACTAGCTAACTATTACACTCAAATTAACCCATAATTCTTATCTGTATTTACTCACATGGCTCGATACCTTTTCTCAGTACAGCATTCTCTTGCTTCTCTACATTTGACAGCACCTCTCCAACTCCATTTTCCTCTTCCTAGAACTCTCCTAGTCTGGCTGTTATGCTCAATCTCTTCCTACCCAGCTCTTGGCTAATCCGTTTTTATTAACAAATGAGAATAATATATATTCATAATATACAAAAATATAGTTCTCCTTTTGGTATTTTTCCTTTTTGTCTAAATATAAAGAAGTTGTTAACATAGTAAAACTGTATATAACAGAACAGTTAAGCAAGAATTACGGTTACAATACCAGTCTATTTGTATTTGCTAAAATTCAAGAAAATATTCTATTATCTATTTTATGTTGGTGAGTTTAAAGTTTCATATCTAATTTTCTTCCTATTATAATTAAGGAGAACTGTAACTATTTAGTTTTCAACCCCATCAATAACATCAAAAGGGTGAAATGTCACCTAATGACAGGAACATCTGACTGCCTGCACAGTCACCTAAAGTTCGCCAGTAACACTGAGTTATCCAACTTTGGTGTACAGGCCTACCATTATCTGCCAGACTTTCCTGGGAAGCAAGTATTTTTGAAGGATATTCCCTACCTACAAAGTTCAACAGTTACCTTTCTTGAGTCCTTCTGGTCCAGTTTGGACAGTAACTTTCAGCAACTGTGGCAAGGGCAATTTCTTAGCTTACATGATTAACTTCTGTCAAACAGAAAACAAACTCCATATGGAGTTGTTTGATGCCCGTCATTCTCTTTGAAGTAACTGGTGCCTCCAGGAGCAGACACATGTCGTAGAGAAAAGTCTAAGTTGTTAAAACATGTTAAATGCCATACTATGTAGTTCTTTGAAGTGTTTGAAAATTGCCTGTCCATATGAAATATTTGCTACTAAAGATGACAACCTTTATTTTTAATTATATATTACATTTTTAAATGAGCTGTATGAACACAATAACATGAAGAAGAGTATAAATACATGTACACATACATAAAGCATAACAGAAACAAAATTAAATGTTTGTCAATAAATTAAAATACACACAAATGTAAAAAATTTGAGATTAACGGTTGTTTTTTTTTTGGTTTAAAGTAGATTCAATAATCTACCATTTTCCCCATTATTTTTATATTATATCCCCATTTCTTGTTTTAGAAAGAGATCTCTGAATTTAACTTTTGTTTATCCTTTTTTAAAGTATGATCAACAACAATTTGTAACCACCGCACCTTAAATATTAACAAACAACAAACATAATCAATATTCTCTATATTACTTCCTGCTGATTGTGGATGCTAATAATCTTTGGAAAAACCTGAGTAAATTTAGGATTATGATCAAGTCCTGACTCAAATATTTTGTGAGACTGGATCATTTCAGTCAGAAGCCTGGAGCTGTTCTGGATTCTGGATCACATGGACCATTGGTTACCATGAAAGATTTTTCAAGGGGTCTTTCTTGATCAAACCTGATCTTAATCCATAATGATCCACAGCCTCTCATTTCCTGTGAAAACAAAAGTATAACCTATCCTCTAATGTAACATATCTTTTTACTTAAATTTTAAAGTCAAGATAAGTTTTTATAAATACAGGTTCATTTAATAAAGCAGTTTTCATAATCCAAGGACTTTTAGCAGCCAAACATTTCAAAGACAATGCAATAATATACACAATCCAGATTCTCTGTATCTTTTCCATCTTTATAAGGCTTATTGTAATTTTTTAAACTTTATTCATTTTTAAGGACTTTTCTAAAACTTTTTGTTTTGTCTCCCAAGTCATCCTATATTTTCTAACATGTAAACTGTTTAGAGGTTTATTTTCATCTGAATCTCCCTATTTACTGCATGTCTCCATCTTTATTTCACTGCCTGAATCTTTAATCTGCTAAGTGGAATGGTTAAGACCAAAGTAGCAGCTTTGGAGGCTGTCTCTGCCCCAATTCGTTATTGCCTGATTGCCTAGATTCATGGTGCAGGTACTGGCTAGAGCCATGGTTAGCACTCCATGTTTGGGATGTTTCTTAGTCCATTCTCTCACTGAGTAGCATTCCACCCCATTTAAGTTTTGGTAGTGGGATCTCTTTAAAGTCGTGTGTGTGTGTGTGTGTGTGTGTGTGTGTGTGTGTGTGTGTGTTTCCCACTAGTGCTTATTAAAGAAGCCGTCTCTCAAAGGAGCTGTGTCTCTGCTCACTTCCAGCAAACAGTGCCCACCAGAAAAAACAGGGTTACCAAGAAGCCCAGTTTGACTGTTTTTTTTTTTTTTTTTTGTGTGTGTGTGTGTTTATAATACTCTTTTAAGCGTAGTAAGGTTTTATGTGGAAATTTCAGCCCCATGTTGGAATGTCGTGTGTAATTGAATGTTTCCTGTCCCAAACACTCAAATAGCCGATTCAGAGGCTAAATATAAATTATAAGTGCTAGCTTGTTACTAGCTAACTCTTACACTTAAACTAACCTGTCATTTTATCTATGTTTACTCTCAGGCCTTGGTACCCTTTCTCAGCATAGCACTTGCCAGCAACTCTCTGACTACACCCTTCCTCTACCCAGTCCTAGGAATTTTCCTAGTCCGGCTTTCACGCTGAATCTCTTCCTGACCAGTTAGCAGCCAATCACTATTTTATTAGCAAATGATGTAATACATATTCATAGTGTACAAAAAGATTGTTCCATGGCCCAAGAGTTTATGAAGATCTTCAAAAGAGTTCCAGAAAGTTTCGCTCACAAAGGAAAATCCAGAAATGGAGAATGACGAATGGAAATGAGGAGAAATATCCAACACAATGTTACTCGCTTATTATTATTTTCTTAAAAGTTATGCTTGCATTTATACATAGATATTTCCTGGGAGTTTTTACTCAAAAATATTTTCTAGTTATATATGGTGAGCTTGCCATATGCTTTCAACTGATGATCTAGACTATGGGACAAAATGTCTACGACTGTTTTCAGTGTTGAATAAACTTCTTCACACATTTGCCATGGTGTGAGATTCATAATGTTTAAAATACCTTCTAGGCAATGAATCTGCATCTGTTAGAATGTCCCTCTGTTTTCCTTTATGAATCAAAACTATGTTAACCTTCTTAACAGAATCAGACAAAAATAGTTATCTTGTATAAACTACTTCATTTTTAAATGATCTAAATTGTAAAAACTAAAATTATCCTGATTTATATTAAATAATTTTCTGGTTAAATGAAACATGCAGTTTTTCCCATCACTATTTTCATGACTATTGTAACATATATATTGTTATGATAATTTGTAAGTATAATTTTTAATGTAAGTATTTGAAACTAAACAGAAAGCCAGTAAAACCAGTGCATCATTCTAGTGCTTTTAGAATCAGTTTAGGCAATGGTATGAAAAATTACAGACTATATATTTAGGTTCAAAGTTATTTTAAATTTATATAAGTTTAATTAACATATTTATTTTTTTACTAGATATTTGTTGGTGTGTAAGATTATATAGGTTTAAAATTAGGTATGGTGCATAGAATTTATAGATGCTTAAATTATAGCTGCAAAATATATACCATCCATCAGAACAAAAGAAGGATAGCTCAGTGGATACGAATACATTTTCTTTTTCCAGAGAACCCATGTGGATCTCAGCATCGATTAATAAGTCTAGCTCCAAGGGATATGACAATGACTCTAATAGACTCTGTGGTCAGCTGCACAAACATAGCATTTATTACCCAGACATATATACTATACATACATATATGTGTATGTATTTATACACCTCTCAAAAGTTACAGAAGTCAGTACATGTCTCATCTGCACATCTCCAGCATTTAGTCACTTTATGTAGATCAACCATAATCGATATTTCACTTTTGATTATAGGTAGACTTGGCATTTTGCTGACTATTACATTTTGTACTGTGTTTTCTGATAATAACTACATTATTGGTCTCTATGGATGTCTTAATTTAATTAAAGGATATCCATGAATTCGTTATTAAGCATACTAAACCTTAATTTGATAGTGCAAATAAGTAACTCTTCTGACCTACATTATAACATAGTTTGGAGATGGTTTTATGATAAAGGATAGTTGCTGCTCTTGCAAAAGACCATACATCTGTTCCCAACACCCAAGATCATATCAGGCCATCAGAGCCACACCTAACTCGTATAGCAGCAGATCTGATAGCCCCTTCTGCTCTATAGTGGCAATTGAATATACCTGTATATATGTACACACAGATAAAATGTTTTTAAAGCTAAATTAAGTAATCAAAAGGGACTATGTATATCCATAATACTTATGATTTTTAGGCAGCACACTTTTGGTGTTCCCACCTTTTTCTCCTTATTGTATTTTCTTTCTAAACTGTAATTTCATTGCATACTATTTGTCAGAGGGACAAGAATAAAGATTTTGTTTTATATTTAATTTCTTTATATTGCTAACAGTTTAGTTTACTCACAAAGGCATGACTTCTAAGATAATGTTATTATAAAAATTTCATTTCTTTATACTTTTTAAAATAATACACAAAATCTTATATTAAATTGGTTTGAAATTGGAGACTAAACTTGTTATGACATTATCACGAATAAAAAGACCTTAAAAGCTTCAATTATTCATATATTTGCATCTTCCTATTTGCAAATATGCTTTGCTCTTGAAAATACTGTAAATTAATTCTTGTCTATATATGAAATATAATTGTAATGGCTTTTTAAAAGGAAAGGTTAATGTACATTAGAGCATTAGAAAAATCATTATGCTATATTTCAATGAATGTGGTATACCACAGTATGCATTTCTGAGCTCTCTGTCTGAAGGCTTGTAATGGGTTCATGGCACTGCCGATAATGAGCCCTCAGGGAGCTTTGCTACAAATGCCCTGATCTTTTTCATTTGCTCTATTCCCAGTGCATCCTGGGAAACCTTAATGTGTGAAATCAAGCTATGGATTATTCATTTATGTCTACAGTATCATAGGGGAAATGAACTTGAAAACAATAGGCTATGCTCTTATAATAAATTCAGAGCAAAATGTGCTTGTATAGTAGTTAGGAAAAAAGTTGCAAATCATATTTATTTATATTGAATTCCAAATCTGTAGATTTTTACCAATCCCTAGTAACTATTTCTTGGCTGAAGTTTGGTAAACCAAACACTAAAACTGCTACAAAAATATACTATATTGTTTATTGCCATGGGTTCTATATTATATTAGTATTTTTTGTTAGTGTGTTTCATTCTTATAAATCAAGAAGACAGAATTTTACTTGAAACATTTGTATTAAAAAGTTACTGTTCATATATGAAAATTCATTTAATTATATTAAAACCTAATACTATACAAATTTCATTACATAAGAATCACTGTGAAATTTATTCCCTAGTAATTTTACTATTTATTTAATTTGTTACTATTTTTTAATTTAATAAGATATTTATTTATGAAAACATTTATATACTTGATCTTTATTTTAATGGAGAGTATATCATCATAATTGTTCATTAAATAGTGTTTTTAATACATTATGGCCAAATTACTTTTAAGTGCCATATCAAAATATTATTTTTTCTAATTTAATAGTATACAGGCTAAGAGACTGACTGTGGCCAGCAAGAAAAAATGGAATAAAGATGTTTGTTGAGAACTTATTAAAGAATAATTTATCACTAACTGTAGTTTTTTCATTAAAGTCATTACATTCAATGTAATTTTACAGAATTAAACAATAGCCAAAGGCAGAGATTCTCCAGTAGCATAATCTAAAATGTCACTTGACATTATAAAAAATAATGTTAGGCAAATTTTGTATGGTAGTTTTATTTAGGAAAAGATTTCTGAAAAGTTTTGAGCATAAATACATGCTTTTCTATGGCAATTTTCAGGATTGAAACAACAAAAGCACTTAACTTATGAAGGTCTGCCATTTCTAATAAAACATTGTAGTTACTTGTGACCTAGAAAAACACTACACATAATAAAACACTCAATTATTTTCAACAGTGTATTCTCATGTCTATTACTTGTAGGTTAAAGTATAGAGTTGAATTAGAAATTTATTACACTCAACATAATTTCATTTAGTTTAATTGAACTATATGCTAGTGAGATTGCTCAGTTATTAATATGCTAGAAGTTTAAGCTTGAGGACCTAAGTTTAGAGCTCTAGATCACATATAATGAACCTAGTGTACCAGTGCACACCTGTAATTCTAGCACTGGGAAGGCAGAAGAGACCCCTTGGCATTTGAACCATATAGCTCAACAGAATTGATGATTTCTTGCTTCGGTGAGACACCTTGCACCACAACATAAAGAAGAGAGTGATTGAGGAAGTATTACACCTACTTTTGGCACTCACAGGCAGGGCACACACATAAACATTTACACCCTACCTTACCTTATTACACAAACAAACCAAACAAACATGCACACAGAAAGAATATCATTGAAACCTATACATTCTTTTTTTAATTCTTTAGAATTCTAAATATCACAATGCTTGACGTAAACATGTGCTTGCTTTTTGTCACATAGAATTTAAGTCTCTTTTATTGCATCCTGGAGAAATCAACATGCATTGTCTTAGAATTAAATCTTAGCCTAAGAAGATATAAAAATGTGACTTATCTGACACTCTGCTTAGACTTTATGTGTATGAGTTTTGTGTGTTTTGTTTTCTCTGAATACCTATCTGTATACCATTCACACACCTTGCACACAGAATTCACAGGAGGGCTGGATCCCTTAGAACTAGAGTTGCAGATGGATTTTAGGCACCCTGTGAATGTTGGGAACCAAACTCAGTCCTGGAAGAACAGTTAGTGCTCTTACCTGCTGAGCAAACTCTTGAGTCACTTCATCCAATACCTCTTAAAGTCATTTGGTCTTTCAATGAAAGGGGAAAGAAAGTCTGTATTGCCCTGTAATGTACTTGAACATATATTAAAACAACAGAGAAATTGGAAGAGAAACTATGAGAGGAATCTGTTACAGTGTTATTGTTCCACATACCATGCTAAGGGATGGTTTATAAAAGTCCCTTGCATAGAGACAGGTGGTGGTGGCGCGCGCCTTTAATCCCAGCACTCAGGAGGAAGAGACAGGCAGATCTCTGTTAGTTTGAGGCCAGTCTGGTCTACAAGAACAAGTTTTGGGACAGGCACCAAGGCTACAGAGAAACTTTGTCTCAAAAAAAAAAAAAAAATCCCTTGCATATACTGCTATTCATGCATGACCCAAAATAGGTGTGTCTTCCTACCTCAAAGATCTGGGTGAGAAATGGATCTACCTACTTACTTCGAATGAAGCAAAAGTCTCTCACAACTGTGCCCTTCATTTTTAGATTTTGGTTAATTTCAGACGGAGTCAGGTTGATGACCAAGAATTGCCATCACACTATTAAATATATACCCTGAGATAATTTGGTTCTGGATTTACAATACTCCAATTGTCTTCTTGTCAGTCAATCTTTCTTTTGTAATATTTAGCACAAGAATAGCATTTTTCCCCTGGAAAGTTCTCTTTACAAGATTTAATTGCCATCTGTATATTAAATTTAATACTGAATTTCCATACTAAGAATCTAGAGAAATTAGCTAGGTTGAAAATGTAAACATATATTTGGATATTTGTAGTAGTAGAACATACTTGTTTTTAATCTTTCAAATATCATCTCATAATCCATAATAATACATTTATTTATAAATGTTGTTGGTGGACATAAGTATACATTTTCTAAAATTGTGTAAGGATAAATTTAGTTGCCTGTCATTTCAATTGTTTGAAAACATTACTTTGAATGTCAATGATATTTGAATTGTGTTTACTGGCAATAACATACACTTATCACATAGTTTAATCACATAGTAAATTTAGTACCACATTAAGAAAGTATCATGGGTTTAAGGCCTAAATAATGTCACACTTTAAAATATTCACCATTTGTTGAGATTCAAAGCTAAAATAATTTTCCATAATGGTAAAATTTTGACTTAAAATATGAGGCAATTTTGTTTAATAAAGCTATAGACTATTAACATCAAAAGGGGCTACATTTTTACAGCATTCTTTCTTCAAAACATCTTTAAAATTTTGGTTGAAAAATAACATGTACTACCCAATTGAAGACAATATTACATATGAACTAAAACAGCAAAATTCATGATCTTCTGCTATATAATGCCTGAAATTATTTTCTGATTAATGGCGAGTATTTTATTACATTTGGAAGGCTTCTTAGAAATAGTTACAAATGCTGCAAAATGTCAATATAAATGAACATTTACCAGTGATTAAAACAATATATTTTTCCACTTAGTTTAAAAGAATTCAGTTGAATTTAATATATATATATATATATTTCCCCTCCCTCCATTCCTCGGAGTCCTGTCCTCCCACCTCTCCTCTGCTCTAACGCTCAATCCTTTCTTGTTCCATTTCTATTAAGAAAGGAGTAGTCATCCCCAAAATATCAACAAAACATGGCCTATCGAGTTACAGAAAGTCTAGACACATCCCCTATTATAAAGGCAATGCAATATGAGGAAGAAAAAAAAAGCAGGCAAAAGAGTCAGGGACAGCTGCTCTTCCTACCGTTAGGAGTTTGTAGTGGCATTTCATTTGTATTTTAATGAATAAAGCTTACCTGAAGATCAGAAAAGTAAAACAGCCATACTGGTCAATCTTACAGACCAGGCAACAATGACAAACACCTTTAATTCCAATAGCCACACTAGCTTGCCATAGAATCCAGATAGTAGTGGTGCATGCCCTTAGTCCCAGAACTACAGAGGATTATAAAATGGGAGAGAACAGCTCTTAGTCACAGTCTCTTTCTCAGGTTTCCTGGAGGCAGAAATACCATTCGCTAGACAATGGCTGTCTGCTTTGCATTTCTGGTCTTCGGGTTGAACCCCAATATCTGTCTCTGATTTTCTTATTAATCCTGCTCTAGGAGTTCTACAAGAGGACCAAGCTATACAACATATATGCAGAGGGACTAGGTCAGGCCCATGTTTGTTGGTTCAGTCTCTATGAGCCCAGGTTACTTGATTCTGTGGGATTTCCTGAGATGTCCTTGACCCTTCTGACTCCTGCAATTCTTCTTCCCTCTCGTTAGCAGGATTCCTAAACTCTGCCTAATCTTTGGCTAGGCTCTCTGCATCTCTTTCCATCACTTGCTGGCTGAAGCCTCATTGATGACAACTGGACTAGGCACCTATCCATGAAACTAACGGAATATCACTGGAATCATTGATTTACTTTCTCCCCACCAGTTGCATTTGGTTGTATTCTAGGTCTCTGTGTTATTTAACCTCTGGGTCCTGGCCCTCTAGGTAGGGATGGGCTCCCTCTCATAGCATGGGTTTCAAGCTGGACCAGTCATTGGTTAGCCATTCTCACAATATTTCCACCATTTTTACCCCAGCACATCTTGTAGGTAGGACAAATTGTAGATTTAGTGTTTTGTGACTGGGTTGGAAGGCTTATATTATAATAGAATTCAATACTTTTGCTACCGTGGAATCAAAAATACGTTTTCATTCTAACTAGTAATTTATTATCAAGAAATGGTGTATTAGTTTTTAGTGTATGTTCCCATACATATAAATGTATATATGTATATGATATGTGTTAGATAGATATAGACAGATAGATAAATATAAATATATATTTATATTTATGGATTGTGAGACATTAATTTTGTTTTAGCCCAATTTGCTGACATAAATATCCTACAACCCATGGCACTTCCAAAATTATGAATTTCTGTTTAATGAACAAAGACACTACGTAGGGAGAGACTAAAACTAGATAGGTTAGGTGGGGGATTGTCTGATTAGTGTCTCTATTGCTGCAATAAAGCACCATGAGTTAAAACAACCAGGAGATAAGGATTTATGTCCACTTTTACTTCTACATTATAGTCTACCCATGAAGAAGTTAGGGTAGGAATTCATGTCAGGTCCTTGGAGGCAGGAATAGAAGCTGAGGCAATAGAGGAATGGTGCTTATCTTATTAGCTTTCTCTTCATGGCTGTCTAATCCTGCTTTCTTATAACACCTAGGGATAACAGTCCAGATACAGCACAATCTGCAGAGAACTGAGACCTCCCACACCAATCAAAAATTAAGAACTTATACTGGGACACAGGAGAAATCTCCTGGGTCAACTAGGGATAGGTGTTGAGCAGGTTGGGGTGGCATGGAGGTAGAAGGTAATGAAAGAGATCTTGATGGGGATGGTATTTCAGGTTCAGGAGAAACCTGGTACCAGAGAAACCCCAAGGAATACACAAGGATAACCCCAGTTAAGACTCCTGGCAATAGTGGAGAGGGTGCCTGAACTGGCCATCTCCTGTAATGAGATTGATTGCTACCCTAATTATCATCAGAGAACTTTCATCCAGTGACTGATGACAACCAATACATAGATCCACACCCAGGAACTTGGCTGAGTTCTGGGAATCCTGTTGAAAAGAGGGAGGTCAAGGTGATCACAAGGGAAACCAGTAAAACAACTATTCTGGGCTCCTAGAGCTTACCGACTCTGGATTGTCAGCTAGGGAGCCTTCATGGGACCCACTTAGACCCTCTACATATCAGCATATATGCGAGATTGTGTAGATTAGTCTATTTGTGAGCATTGGGATTAGGTCTGCCCCTAAAGCTTAAGATGGCTTTTGGGAACCTATTCCCCACAATGTGTTGCCTCTCCTAGATTTAATACAAAGAGAGGAGCTTAGTCCCATATCAATTTGAAATGCCATGCTTTGTTGATACACATGGGAGTTCTGTTCATTCTGAACAATCATGGAGGAATAACAGATAGAGTGACAGAAGGGAGTCCAGTGGGAGGGAACAGGAGGAGAGAAGGGACGGGACACTGAGGTTAGGCTGTAAAATAAATGAAAAAAAGAATTTATACTAGATTGCCTGGAAAGAGTGACTTACCCTCTTCCAAAAATGGGACACTGAGGTTAGGCTGTAAAATAAATGAAAAAAAGAATTTATACTAGATTTGCCTGGTAAGAGTGACTTACCCTCTTCCAAAATGACCCTACCTTGTGCCAAATCAGGACAAAAACTAGTCAATAGTAGGGATACTTAGAGAATCAACCATTTGGTTTTAGGACTGGACGTTTTATTCTCATCCCATAATCTCCAAAGAGAGGGGAGAAGCTGAATTTTTGGTAAGAAGGCTAATGGTTGTCAGGTCCCAAAGAAACCTGGGGCAAACCCTTGGATCTTCACAACACTACTCACCTGCACTCTAACCTATACCACTCCCACCAGGGTCTGGACTTCACTTCTTCCCCCAGCTTCTGATTCCTATTTAACTCATCCATTTTGACGAGGTGTCTTCTTAGTTCCCATGTGCTCTCCTAACGTCTTGGTTCTTCTCCTCTCTTGACCTCTTGGTCCACAACTCCTCTCTTGGTCCACTTGCTAACCCTTTTCTCTTTGCTTCCTCTCCCATTCTCCCCATTACTTCTCCCCTCTCTTGGCAAATTCAGTCTAGACCTTTCTGGATGCCTCTGGCTGTTCTTTAAAATTTATCTCTGGAACTTCACAAGCCAGCTCTCCATTTTCTGAATGACTCTTAACATTGACTTCCAAGCTTCTAAAAAATACCTCACTGAGCTTCCAATACTCAATGATTTTTTTAGCTCAAAGTCCAATGTACATCCACAATTCTCCCCATACATGGTCAAGTCTGTAACAACTGTGGTACCAACTTGTCTGTGTTAGGGTTTCTGTTGCTATGACAAAACACCATGACTGAAAAGAAGTTGGGGAGAAATGGTTTGTTTGGCATACATTTCAACATTTCAACTTTGCTCTTCATCACTGAAGTAAGTTAGGCCAGGAACTCAACAGGGCAGGATTCTGGAGACAGGACCTGATACAGAAGTCTCAGAGGAGAGCTGCTTACTGGCTTGCTTCCCTGGTTTGGTTGGCCTGTTTTTTTTGTTTGTTTGTTGTTGTTTTGTTTGTTTTGTTTTGTTTTGTTTTTTAAACCCAATAACTGGTTCCTCCTTCATTGATCACTAATTGAGAAAGTGCTACTACATGCATTTTCTTCCCTTCCTAAAATAGAAATTTCTCTACAGTTTATATAAATTTATTTTGTCTATTGTTTTCGAGACACCTTTTCCCCTAAAAATAAGTCCTAGTGAAAACATTTGGTTTGCTTTTGCCCTTTATTGATTGTTCAGTGACTGAAGGAACCAATAAAGTAGGGGCAGAATAATCAAGCAAGCACTCTGGGTAGGAAAATAGAGCAACCACACAATGCTTCTTTCTTTGAGGCAGTCAAAAAAAAAAAGCTTTGAAACGAATCTGGAATCTGCTAATTATGGTTAAACCTTGTTCTTAATTTAAGCTGTATGACATTGCTGTCAGAGTTCATTTCCAACCCAATAGCTATGAAATTCTCTTTGTTATATATTTTTAAAGAGAACTTTATCAGGCTTAAAGTTAAAATCATGATTGATTCGGCTTTGGCAAGATTTCACTTCTAATTCTTCCAGGATTTAGCTCCATTATAATAATTCTAATTAGAATAGTTATGAAAATTGAAATAAACTCTCCACAGTTCACAGGGTATTACATTTACAAAACCTGTCAAAATATTATTTTTAAATATTGTTGTGAATAATTAATTTAACTTTAACAAGAAATGTGCAAGCTTTGTGTATTTATAAATGGAAGACCTGTTTCTGTTGCTTCTATCACAAATGACTCCTAACACAATGGTGTGAGGTGAAGTGATGATCCTCAACTTATTTTCCCCTGAGCTCTAGAGTACTTTGCCTACTCTATTCTACATTCAGAAAATAAAGTTAAAGAAGAAAAGTTCCTTCCTGCTATTATCCAGGGGCGGGGAAAAACACTATGATAGAAGAGTATTATAATTTTAGAGTCTTGCAGATGAATGTGTATGTGTTTACAAAGAGAATTTCAGCTGAGTTTTTCCACACAACTCTTTTTGGTTCTATTATCTGATGTAGAAACACAGGATACCGTGTCTAGCGCTGCAAATCTGGACTTCTCTTCTTCCAGAGCAATTGCATTGTTTCTCTTCTTCCAGCGCAATAGCGTTGTTTCTCTACTTCCAGAGCAATAGCATTCTGTTCTCCCATTCTGTTTTTTAGGAAGATACAAATCTTTTCAGATCCTGACTTGCCTATCACAATCTATACTAGCTATGAACTTGACTTAAATCATGACTTGTGCTTGCTTATGGACAATTCTAGTTGAACAAAGCTAAATTTGTTCTTTAATGTGCCACCACATTTGAGATCTCAAACAATAGTCAAGCCAATTTAATGCTAGGGAGGATTAGTTGGGTTTTTCTGAAGGTTTATTTTTAAAACAGTTACCAATTTTGAAGACTTCATGTATGAATGCAGTACCTACATTATGTTTGTCCTTCTTCCTTCCTTCAATTCTCCCTGCTTGTCCCTCTCTCCTAAATTAGTGCCCTAAATATATATATGCATGTGTCTTGCTATATGTGATGCATATATTTATATGCATTCTTTTTAATCCATTTAACATTTCTCATATATAATTTAGTTGTTAAACCAAAGATTGTATAAGAGTGGTCTTTGTGATGTGAGGAAGGTAGATATTGATAAAGAAAAACTTGAATTAATGTTAGTTTACTTTTCAAATAAAGAATCCAGTGATCATCTACATTTTAAAGACAGAGTAAGCAGTACAAGGCTAAGATGGAATAAATACTTGTGTTGTGATTTGAACATTTATGCAACTATGATAGAATATGCCTAGCATGTAACCCAGGTAATGGGAATATTGAGACAAAGTGGATAGCTGTTGAGTTTATGGAAAACCTTAGCTATGTAATGAGATCCAGTATCAGAAATCAACATTAATAAATAATAAATAAAAATTTAAATGTTTAATTTTTTACCAACTTTAAGCACAAAATAGACATATTCCCTTAGCTGGGAGAGCAAACAGAATATATAGATTTGTATTAAAAGAGGAAGATGCTAAACAATGAGGAAACATATAGGCTAAATATACATACATATATATTCCTAAATGAATAAAGATGATATATATGTGTTTATATATAGCAACAATTAAAGAAAAATTCCTTGAATTTGAGATAGAACAAGGATGTGTACATGAGAGATTGTAAAAAGCAAAGGGAAAGAGGAATGATGTAATTATAACTTTAAGAATTGAATTGATTGCCCTAAATCATGAAGAGTCTACAACTAATGTCATACGGGAGCAGTCCCTTTGCACACTCTAGTAGGGCAAAGATGGTACAGCTGTTAAGGTGGATCAGCCCAAGGCCCAGGTTGTGGGTCTGGGTGTCAGCTGAGCTAGTCGGTCCCAGGCATTGTGATAACCACTCAGGTGAGATGCAGAGCCTCAAGGCCTATGCCTTCAGGGCCAGGTCTACTACACTTATGGTGTGTGGTGTCATCATCTCTCCCAAGTTCTGGGGGCAGCTCTCCCATGGGCCTGGTGGTACAAGCTCTCCTTCTGTAGTGTCCAGTGAAAGACAGGTCTTGTACAGCATGACACTTCCAACACAACTGGTTCCTATGACTCTCTGTGGCAATATTGCCATGCATGGGCCTCAGCTTAGACTCTGACTACTGTTGGGCCACAGAACCAGACACAGCCCATGGCTGCAGCCTGGGTACAGGTCTTTGTGGCTGCACAAGCAACATGGATTGGGCTGAGCACCATGGTAGTGAGGCCTTCAAACACCAACATAGCTACAGGTGACAGACAAGAACTCTGGCATCAATATTGCCTTCAATGATATCAGTAACCATGGATATCAAAACAAACCTTGACAGATATAGGGTCACTGCCCCAAATATAGCCCTGTCCCAAATAATACCATGAAACCAGTAACAGCATAGACTACAGTCACCAAATGACCACAGGATGCAGCCTAGGGGCTGTGCATCATGTGGCCTTTGGTGAGGAGTTGGAATGAAGGTCTAGTCAAGAGATGATGGTGTATCAGAAACCAAAGGCCTTGAACCACAGGAATGACTCATTGCAATGAATATTTTGTGGGTTTGGCAAACTAGAAAAAAGGGGTATACTATAAGACACATCACAGCACTGCCATACTACTAGGATCATTGAAGAGGTGTTGGAAAAATGGAGGAGCGAGGTGGGGACTTTTGTTTTTTTTTTTTTAATTCATTTGGGGGCATACTAGAGGGCTGAGGGGCAGATATGGAAGGATTTGGAGGTAAGCAGTACTGGCATGCATGGTGTTAAATTTATAAAGAATTAATAAATAATAAAGAATTATGTTTACAAATTAAAAATATTATTAAAATGGAATATATTGGAAGAAATATGTATTTTACAACTTCTGAGCATAAGCAGAAGCAATCCTGATTCTAAAAGTAAGGTTAAATCATAGAAGTACTAGACGAAGATGAAAAATGAGCAAGATAAAGGGGCTATCTAATATCTAATATAAAATAAACAAGGCTACAAAAGCCCATGGTTTCTAAATGCCTGTCCCAGCCCCTGTTCTCCCTCTCCCATCCCCCTCCTTGCTTCTCTAAGTTGTTTGCTATTTGTCTCATTCTGAGATTTTAAAACAAACCTGTTTCCCCCATCCTTCCACTGTCTTGGCTTCTGCCTCCTAACTATGCCAGATTTTAAGATGGTCAGCTGACATAGGTTTCTAAAAGTGTGTTATTTGTCTGTGGGTTAGAATGATGTGGCCACATAATGTCTGTGTGTGTGGATTTATGTTTCTGTGTGCAGGTGTGCTTGTTTTAAGATAACTCCAGACTGAACCATCTCAGGAAAAATACAAACACGTGGGTAACTACCATTTTGAGCCCACCACCATCTTGGGTAAGAGTCCCCATGTGTGCTAGTATTCTTTGACTTATTAAAATACTCCTTTTAATCTTTTTACATTTACTAGCATTAGTAAATGGTAACTAATTGGATAAAATACATGTCTAAATTTAGCTTATACAACTAATTTAAATAAAAAGGAATGGCACCCAATTCTCAAGTGCCTTTACAGATCATTTAACAAAAGAGCTTCTAATACAGAGACACACCAGCTCCCGCAGCACCTTTTGCTTCTCCAAGAAGATGCGTGGTTACAGAAGACCTTCCACCTCCAGGCTTGCCTTTGGGTTTGGCAAAGCCACCCCCACAGCAAAAAGTGGCCTTCTACCTATTCAGCTTCCTGGATGCCACCCAGGTAATCAATGTTCTCATCCTGTAGAGACAGGTAGACTAAATTATCCCCCCACCCCGTGGCAAGCACTGCTTCTAGGCTGATCTTTTCAAAGGACTAGGAGAGACTCAGGATTGGCTGCATAGAAAAAAAAAAAGAGAGAAAAAAAACTAACTCATTTCTGCTCATTTATCCCTTCCAGAGCTAAATAATGGCATTTGATGACTTAAGGTAGTACTGGTAGCTCATTACTTCATTTGTTAAATTTCCTGCTAAAATATAAGGAGGTATGCCTCTTTTACAGGCTCTATAGTTCAGAATAAACAGGTTTTAGTTGTATCTTAAAATTGTCTGTCTAATGGCATTTGATGACTTAAGTTACTGGTAGCTCATTACTTTATTTGTTAAGTTTCCTGCTAAAATACAGAGGTGTGCCTCTTTAACAGGCTTCATAGTCCAGGACTAACAGGTTTCAGGTATATCCTAAAAATCCAGAGTTCCCAATTCCCTTTAACCAAAATCAATAGCTTTTTGCTATGCCATCAAGATTTAAATCTGTTCCAGTTCTTTTACAGATACCTACAGGTTCCAAGAAAAAGTTTTACTGCGTTATCAAAAAAAAATCTGGTCTGATAAAGACTAATAGCCTGCAGAGACTGTTTTAACCCCATGCAGTTTCAAACATATTTTACAGGTTACTTTTACTGTCTGGACCAAGACAAAGTACTCCCCAGACAATGTCAAAACCTGCACCAGCATCTGAAACTTCACCATTGGTACCAACTCTCCCGGATCAAGGACACCTACCAACTAAAATCTGGTTGCATCTGCTATTATGTCCCGATTATGCACCTGAGCCTCACCTGTACAACTAGGGTACTTCTCTGTCCCATTCTTTGTGGCAGTTAATGACTTCCCATGGCTAGCTTCATTTTATAGGACCAATAATAACAATACTTTTTTTCTCCCAGCCACCTGCCTTCTCATCTACATCAAAAAGCAACTGTCTGGGGACTTGAGGATGACATTAAACTAGATGCTGCTCCAGCCACACCTCTCGCTGAGCATAAGCCCACCAACTCCCAGCTCTCCCCTCTCCCACAATGTCCCATGCCTGCAGGAAGTAGCTAGACTTGAGCCGACGCCCTTTATTCAAAGAGAGCCTAAAATGTTGGCCATAAGAATCACCTCGGCTCCCTGTCACCCCTTATACAAAGAGTCTGGAATGTAATACCGGGCATCCAACTTCAGAAGCCCCCTCCCCCTGGAGTTGTCTTGGTCTAGATTCCACCTTTGGAAAAGCCCACCAAGCAATGGACCACTCCCACAGGCTATTTAGGCTGCCTCCCAGAGAAGGAACACATGCTCTCGGGTTTTGCATAGTCTCCCCTTTCTCTTCCCCTCACCATACTCCTGGCCACCTGGGAGCACTGTATTAAACATAGGCATCTTTTATTTGGTCTATTTTGGTCTGATTGGAATTATTTGAGTAGGTGCAGAGGCCCATCTTAAGAATATACCCAGCACTAGTATTTTTTCTCTCAAAACAAGAAAACAAACAAAAATCATTACAAACCAAACAATCAAACAAAATCAATGGAGTCCATTTTCTTGACCAAGTCCTCTAGAGCATAGGGCTTACCCTAGAGTGTGGTTGTTCTATTGATTTGCACTCCATAGGAGGAAAAAGTTTCCTCACCCAGAAGCAAACAATGGCACTTAATTATGAAATTTGTTTCTAAATTCAAAATCTTGTTGTTGTTGTTTTTTTTTTTGTTTTTTTTTTTTTTTTTTTTTTTGTTTTCGAGACAGGGTTTCTCTGTGGTTTGGGCCTGTCCTGGGACTGCTCTTGTAGACTAGGCTGGTCCGACTCCTTGCCTCCCAAGTGCTGGGTTAGGCGCGCCACTTCACCGCCCGGCTTCTTCATCAATCTTAACCCTTTCTTCTTCCTTTTGCTAGACAAGAGCATTATGAAGCTCTTTTCTAGGAAAATAAAATAATACACTGTGATTAGAATCCTATAGAAATGTAAACAAACCAAAAAATTGAAAGAAATAGAAAAACTTAAGATGCCTGATCTCATTATCACAAAATATAACATCAAGTAACTATTACAAATAACATATATTCATTGAAAAAAATGCAAACATGATGGAGAAACCCACAACAGATATAGAGACATATAGTGACACAACAAGCAATTTAAAGATTTTATTTTGAAAGTACTTATAAATAAGTCCTTCAAATTAGCTATGTATTTAAAGTATATGTGTTCTTACATTTTTCATCTCAAGCTGAAGAAGTTATTTGGATCTGAATTCCCATTCATTACTATTAATTTTATAGCTCTGAATAGAGTGTGTTCACTTTTCTGAGACACAATGATTTCATTGATCAAAAACAAATTCATTGAGTTCTAGGGATGTAAGTTAGGAGTGACCATACTAAACATGAATGAAGTCCTTGTTCTCAAGTAACTATGTTCCTAGTACCATAAAAATTAATCAAAAAAAATAAAAATAATAAATACTAGTTGTTAAGTGTCCTTTGATAAATATTTCATGATTGTAAGAACAGTAAGCATAGCATGTATATACACATTTACAGAATTCCTGTATTACTAACATTAAAAGTAGAAAATGGAAGGAGAATAACTAGCTCTTATGTATGTCAGTTTTTTAAATATTTGCATTGTTTGATCATGATTACCTGTCTTCAATTTCACAATCAAGATAATTGCTACATTATCTGAAAAATCACAGATTTCAAAAGAAACTGTTTTTCACTTATTTAGTTGTTTTGATTATCCGTGAATATTATCAAGATAATGAATATAATAAATACACATAAGACCAAAATATAAGTAATTGTATTTTTAGTTAATGAGATCAGAGGAAAATAGACAAGATCTTCTGAGAAAATTGCAAGCATGGAGGTGGGGAGAGAAGGGAGGACAGAAGGGGAGGAGAAGGGGAGAAGTGGAGCGGGTTGTAGAACTTGAGGGAATGGGTGGTAAAGATGGGAAAAGGACAAAGATGGAGAGCAAGGAAAGAGATATCTTGATTGAGGTAGTTATTATGGGGCTAGCAAGAAACCTGGCACTAGAGAAATTACAAGGAATCCACATAGATGACCCCACCTAAAACCCTAAGCAATAGTAATGCTCGAACTGGCCTTGCCCTGTAGTCAGATTAATGACTATCTTAAATGTGACCAAGGAACCTTCATCTAGCAACTAATCGAAGCAGAGGCAGAGATCCACAGTGGAGCACTGGGCTGACCTCCCAATGTCCAGTCAAAGAGTGGGAGGAGCGAGAATATGAGCAAAGAGGTCAAGACCATGATGTGAATATCCATTAATACAGCTTACCTGAGTTAAAGGGAGCCTTCCAACTCTGGCCTGACAGTGAAGGATTCAGTATAGGACCAAACTAGGCCTTCAAAATGTGGGTAACAGTTGTATGGCTGAGGCAGACTGTGGGGCCATTGACAGGGGGACCAAGATTTATCCCTACTGTTTGTACTTGCATTTTGAAACCCAATTTCTTGGAAAGGATTCCTTGTTCAGCCTAGATATAGTAGGAAGTGCCTTCATCCTATTCAAAGCAATGTTCCTTACCCTTTCTGAGGCGTGGATGGGGGTTGGGGTAGAAAGGTAAAGGGAACAGGAAGAGAGGAGGAAGTGGGAACTGGGATTGGTATGTAAAATGAAATAAAGATAGTATTTTTAATTAAATAAAAAGAGTATTTCAATTTGACTGATATATTCATAAAATATATATGAATACATTCATAATATTTTGGGGGGTCATTTGATAAAAATTTAGTTTTGAGAATTCACATTTCATAAAGGAATGTGTCTTAAAATTTCTGTATAAGCACACTACTTTGAGAAAATTATACAAAGACAAACAAGGGATCTGTGGCTTTGTACATGCTGATTTCATAAATTCAGTATTTTTAATAAAATGAAATTAAAATGATACCTAGCACAAGTGCATGTATTAAAATAAATTAAAATTAAAATGCTATAGGAAAAGTCTCTATGTAGCTTTCTGGTTCTTACATTATAAGCAGTTTAGGTATGTTTGCTATGCTATTAGCATTATTAAAAAATTTAAAATATTTATAAATTTAATAGAGTAAGGCACTGCATATATGTGGTCCATTGATTTTTCAAATCTTCTTTGAAAATAAAATATCAATATAATATTTTTCTTTCTTTTTCCTCCCTCTATCCCTTCCCATATAACCCTTCATTTGCTATCTTTTATATTTAGAAGGTTTACTTACTTAAGTAGTTACAGATATGTGTATATAAATATAAATACTTTTATTATATATTATATACGTAGTAATATATACCTAAATAGTATATATGGATTGATCATGTTGACTACCTATATCTAGTAATATTACAAACACACCACACATATATATATACACACATATAAATATATATGTATATATTCCTAAATATATAATTCCCATATCTCAGTCTATATAATCTTGTATGTATATGATTTCAGGACTGACCACTTGGCATTGGATAACAAATTGGGTAGCCTTTCCTCAGGATGACTGTTTTTCTTGCTCTCAGCATTCCTTACTTGCATGTAGTTTTTTGTCTAGGACTGAGTGTCCAGAAGATTTCCTAGTTCCACATTAGCATGCTTATTGCTGTCCTTCTTGTTCAGGACTTATTTCAGCAGATATTTTTAACACAAAAATCAAAGCACTTCAAAAGGAAGATGCACCAATTTTCTGAAAATTGTTCCCTCCAAAATTTGATAATTATTTGGAACAAAATTAAATTTTCCTCATACTGAAGATCAGGTGCCATAGATCAGAGAGCAAAGTATGAAGATAGTCTATAATCTTTAAGTCTGTCAGGCATAGTACTGCTATAAGAATGTAATCCAAAACTTGGCAAGTAGGGCCAGGAGGAATGAAAGTTAAGGATCTACCCCTACTGCATAAATAATTGGAGAACAACCAAAGCTATATAAGATACTGTCTTGAAAAATAAAACAAAACCAAGCCAATAAATGTAAAAACAATGTCTTCTGACTGCAAGGCATGTAAATGAAAGCCTTAATTATGTTAAATAAATTTTAAATTACTAATGAATGACCGTCTAAACAGAATAAGTAGGTGATTGATACAAATAACTTCTAGACTGTGTATTTGGTAAGAATATGTACCCAGACACACACAGATGCACACACACTCACACAAATGTTTTTCACATAACTAGAAAATAAGCCATCAAAATGAACCCAGGTTTTTAAATGGAATATATTCGTTTCACCGCCTCACACAGAATGTATGAATGGTCAGTATACCCATGAGAAATTCTCTACAGCATGAATCATCAGGATAATGAAAATGGAAACTACAGTGTTATACAGCTACACTCCTACACGCATGACTAAAATAAAGCCGACTGACAACACCAAATGTTAGGAAGAATGCATCATTTTAGAACAAGTTCTGGCAGAAACAAACATACACTCACTTTAGTCTCAAAATTATTCCACTTCTAGACATACCATGAAGAAAAATGAAAATAAAATGATGTAAAAATCATAATCCTGAAAGTCTCAATAAGTTTATACTTTCATTTATTTTTTAAAGATAATCAGGAAAGGGTCCATCCCAGGTTTGCCTCAGTAGCTAAAAGGCTAAGCCAATTTACAATTTGGCTATATAACAAAACATTCTTCAACCATGAAAAGGGAGCCATTACTAACCAATGTAATGAAATTGAGCAATTATGAGGTAAATGGAATAATAGAAAAGAGAGAAACTGATAAAAACAGTTGTATAAATAATCTCTCGTCTTATATGGGTCTTTCCAGCCAAAATATCTGACTGTTGGAGAAAAATCCCTAGAACATTTTGCTTCCAAAATGGACTCAAAAGGGACTTGAGAGAATAAAAGCATAAAGAGATTTTCTAAATAATACAAATGCTCAGTAAGGAAAAATTAACTTAAAGAAATAAATGTTTATATCTACCAGTACTGATGTATTCATTTTATTATGTGTCCATTTTATTGCATAATAAAATGTATATGTAAAGATACGATTTGCAGTATGTTGGTGGTGGTTCATGCCTTCAATCTTAGCACTCAGAAAGCAGGAGCTCAAGGCCAGCCTGGTTTTTCAAGCTAGATCCAGGGCAACCAGGGCTATAAGAAGAAACTCTGTCCTGAAAAACAAGAAAAATAAAAAAGATAGTATTTGCTAGCTATACCAGTTTGAATGAAAATAGAGGGAGTGACACTCTCAGGAGATGTGGCTTTGTTGGAGAAAGTGTATCGCTGTGAGTGGGTTTTGAGGTGTTAAGAAGCTCAAACTACAACTCCTTTCCTGCTGCCTGCCAATCCAGATGTAGAATTCTCAGCTACTTCTCCAGCACCTTGTCAGGCTGAATGCTGCCATACATCCTGCCCTGATGATAATAGACTGAACCTCTGAAGTATAAAACCTGCTTAATTGATATTTTTCTTTATGAGAGCTCCATGGTCATGTATCTCTTCAGAGCAATGAAGTATTAACTAAGACAGAAAGAAGATGGTACCAGGGAGTAGGCTATTGTTGTGATAGTCTTGAACGTGCTTTCGTTTGGAGGAATGCAGACTTTGGGACTTCGGAATAGAAAAGCAGTAGGATAGATGAAATGATAGTTAAAGAGCTTTACTGTAGGAGCATAGAAAACAGAGGTGCTGAGGGTGATTTGAGCTGTAGGGATCCAACTCAAGACGTGTCAGAGAAGAAGAATTTAAAGACGTGGCCTAGAAACCATTTGTGTGATATTATTTTAGCACAGAATGTGGCTGTTTTCTGCCCTTATCTAAAAAAAAAATACAAAATGTACAATTTGACAAGAAAGGGGGCATGAAGTGTAAACAGTCTAATAATAAGTGGAATAAAGAATAAAAGGAGTAATGACCTCTGAGCAAGACCCCACCTAGTAGCCGGGCGAAGGTGGCGCACGCCTTTAATCCCAGCACTTGGGAGGCAGAGGCAGGCGGATCTCTGTGAGTTCGAGACCAGCCTGGTCTACAGAGCTAGTTCCAGGACAGGCTCCAAAGCCACAGAGAAACCCTATCTAGAAAAACCAAAAAAAAAAAAAAAAAAAAAAAGACCCCACTTAGCTAAGCTCTAAACTTGTGAATGTGAAAAGGAATTTAAAAAAAAAGTCTTAGGGTCACGTGTAGGTCATCACTAAGAAGGCAAGAGTTGGGGGTCGCTGGGTTCGAGGCTAGCTTGGTCTACAAAATAAGTTCCAGGACAGCCAACTTTAGATAATGAAGGCAACCTCTGAGAACAGAGAGCTGATGAAAAATACATGTGTGAGGGGACCATGTTCCAGTTCGAGCAAGCAGAACTTACGAGCTTCGGCCATGTGGTTCTGGCATTAGAATCAGGATCATAAGAAAGAAGTTATAGAATCTCCCTCTGTTACTAAGGAAAAGAGCAGTCGCCAGGCAAGTGTCAGTTTTGAGGCTTAGAGAGGCCACTGAGTGAAGCTGTGAAGGTGAAACTATGGGAAGCTGCCTTGACAAGCTAAATAGTCTGAGTCTTAGTAGTTTACCCTAAGACAAGACCTGATTTCAAGAAAGAGCACAGACTACCCAGGCACCACATAAAAACAAACCATCTGAAGGAAATTCTTCATGGTCCAATCATTTTTAGACAGGATCATTGGCCATCACATGCTCATCGCTTTTCACCAGGACACCCCTAGAGAAATGTTAGGCAATCAGGAGTCTTGAACCATAGAAATCCCTCACCCCTACCTTTGCTATTATAAAAACCCAATTCCAACTGAGCTCAGGGCTCTCTAATCATGCCAATATGTTGAACACACAGAGTCCGAGTTAGTGAACTTGTGTAAGAATAAAGGTTCTTTGCGTCTACACATATGATTCAGTCTCCTAGTTGATTTTTTTGGGGGGATTTCGTGATCTGGGTATAACAAAGCCAGAAATGCTTTGGAGATCCCAAGACAGTGGTGGTAGCAGAGTAATGGAATATATGCGAAGGGAGGTGATAACAGGGGCTGGCGTCAGAGCAGCAGAAAGAGGTGTGCTGCAGTCAGCAAAGTGAGTTGCAGATCTAAAGAGTGCTTTGACACCAGGCACGGAGATGCAGTGTTTGAAGTTTACCCTGCTGGTTTTTGGCCTTATTGCTGTCCAGTATTCCTTTACTATATATATATATATATATATATATATATATATATATATATATATATACAGGGAATATATACATATGGGATATCTATCTATCTATATGAAATTATTGGAATAAATAGTGAGCTGCAGTCAAACAATGGTTACCCGTGAATGGAAAGTTCAAGAATCCAGTAGCTGCTCAGTCCCATGAGAATGATTGTCTTAGGTCTTCTGTATATACTTAAATCCTGAGTAAGTGGACTCCAAAGCCAGTAAAGGAGCAGATGTGCTGACTAGACAAGGGCAAGCAGATGATGAATAAACAAAACCCTCCTTTTTCCAGTTCCTTTTATAGGCTTCCAGCAGGTTTTTACCTAGATTAAAGATGTGCCTTTAATCTTAAGGTGTTCCCACCGCAACATCTGGATTCAAAGTATGTGTCTTCCCACCTCAAGAGTCCTATCTAAACCTCTGTATTGGGATCAAGGCGTGCTGTGTTTCTGCCTCAAAATTGGATCACAAATGTGCCCTCCATGTACGGAATGCAGCTCATTCTGCATAAAATCAAGTTGACAGCCAAGAATATCTGTCACATTACACACAAACTCATAGAGAGTGGCACTATTAGGATATGTGACTTTGTTGGAACAGGTATAGCCTTATTGGAAGAATTTTGTCACTGTCCAGTAAGGCTTCAAGGCATCATGTATGCTCAAAATATGCCCAGTGTCTCACATTCTTTTGTCTGTAGATAAAGATGTATTAACTATAGCTGCTTCTCCAGCAACCTATCTACCTGCATGTCCCTCCATGACAAAAATGGAATAAAGGTCTGAACTGCAAGAGAGCTACTCCAATTACACCTTTTCCTTTATACGGGCTGCCATGGTCATGGTTTCTCTTTCTAGCAATAGAAACCCTAACTAAGATAGGGACTATTGATGTTGGTCTGATGTAGTTCTGTCATAAGATAGAGCTATAAACCTGGAGTAGGGGCCGCAGAGTAGAATTTGTTGGTTTGAGTAAAATCACTGCCATTTACTCATATACAGAGGCACCATTAGGATGTATGGCCTTGTTGGAGTAGCTTTGGGTTTTTTGGAGGAAGTGAGTCACTGGGTGTAGTCTTTGAGATTTTAAAAAGCCAATACAGGCCCAGTGGCTCAGGTTTCTTCCTGCTGATTAAGATGGAGAACTCTCAGCTACCCAGTGCCATGTGTACCTGCATGCTGCCATGCTTCCCACCATGATGATAATGTACTAAAACCTCTGATCTGTAAGTCAGTCTCAATTAAATGTTTTTCTTTATAAGAGTTGCTGTGGTCATGTGTTTTTTGATAACAATAGAACATTAACTAAGATATTTAGTTACAAGCTCATTGAAGTATTAAAAATGAATTATAATTATCTCTGTAGTTTATAAAATACCTAGATAGAACCATAAACAAAAAGTAGCCAAATTGATTAATGTGTAACAAATGAACTATAAACAACTATTATTACCAAATTCTAGAAGATCCTGGACGGTGGTGATTGTCACTGTACAGTTCATTCTAATTTTCTCTGTGTTTGATTATTTTTATAATAGCACACTGGAAATATTTATACTGCATCTATACTTACAAAATAATTCTATTTCTAGGTGTGTACCTAAGAGAAACAAAAACATATGTTAGTAGAGCTCACTAGTCAAGAAATATTTATGGCAGCCAGTAACTGTGAAAAGCCTAAATACACCACAAAAGTCTGAATGGGCAAACAAATGGTGTTATATTTATATAACAGAAGAGTGCTGTGCAATGGAAGCTAACCAATGCTCAAATATCTAACAACATGGGGAAATCAAAAAAATATTTATGTTGGATAAAAAAAACCAACAAAATTAACATATATCATACTATCTCAATTTTATAATGATACAGCATTTTCAAAATGAGTTTTTAGTGATACAAAGCATAGAAAAGTTTGTCTTAAGTTCAAAGAATTTGTGTCAGTTAACGAGAATATTAATAACTTTCATGATGTTGGTAATATGGTTGATTAACCATTTATCAAAAGTGATTACACTGTTCACTTTAAGTCTATGCACTTAAGTAGATATAAATTGTATCTAAACAGAAAATAATAAAAAAGACTGAGTGTATAGCCAATATTGAGAAATTTCAAGGACTGAAATATATAATAAGAAGACATTTATGACTTTTTCTCAAATTATAATGTGTATATGAGTAACCAGGCAATCTCATTTTTCATATTAGAATTCTTCGTTATAGGAACAGTGTCTTTCTTCATTTTCAATCAAGCCTGTAGGTCTTATTAATAACCCTCTGATCCAAAAACCACATTTTGTTTATGACAAATTTTGAAAATGAGGTTATTTTTAAACCAAAGAGAAATCCTCACTAGGCAAAAGTCATTGTCTAAGTGTTCCAGGCTTTATTATCAGAAAGTGTTGTAGAATATCATTTTAAGGTGTGTTACATTTGTTTAATGATGTCAAAATGTGTTGCTTTTGCTTATGCTGCATTTGTTTAACTCTGTGAAGCTGTGCTTCTTTGCCTGTGTAAAACATCTGACAGTCTAATAAAGAGCTGAGTAGTCAATAATGAGGCTGGAGAAAGAATAGGTGGGGCTGGCAGGTAGAGAGGATAAGAAGGAACAAGAGAGAAAAGGAGAGAGCTATCAAGGAGCTTGAAAGGAAGAAACAAGGAGAGCAAGGAGACAGGGACTAGATGCCCAGTCAACTAGCCACGCAGCCAGCCACTGAGTCACAGTGAAAGTAAGATATATAGAAGTAATAAAAGAAAAATGCCCAGAAACAAAAGGCAATCAGGGATAATTTAAGTTTTGAAAAGCTAATAAGAAATAAATCGATCTAAGACTGGATATTTAAAAGTAATAATATGTCTCTGCAAGGATTTATGGATTTATTTGGGAGTCAGGTGGCAGGCTCCCCAATAATGGAAAACCAACAACGGCAGGGAAGAGAGTTCTTATTTTCATTTATTTCATCAATACACTTTTTCCAATCAATAATAAATCATCACCATAAAGCAGGTATTTGATCAATCTCTTTAGATAATTTATAGCTGTAAAAATATACTGAACAATAAAATTAATTGCCTACGAACATCCAAAGCTAGAATTGGTCCATCTGTGATTCGGAAACTTTTAGATACAGAGAAACAAAAATTTGTGTGTGTTTGTGTGCATTTCAATTTCAATCAAAATTCTATGGAATCATCTTTAAATTTCTGCCACAGCTCTGATTTCTCATTGTGTGGGTAATGATGAAGTTATTGCAAATGTGCCATGGAACACAAATTCTGCTTTTGAGCATGTAGAAATGATTCTTTAGGTTGTTTGAGTCAAGCAGAGAGACATGTTAGCAAGCCCTGAAGAATATTTAGTTTCATATTTAAACTTAAAGAATAGATGCCTTATCATGATAATATTTCCTGACTTCATTTAAATACTTCATTATTGTGATACAGTGAAATTGTGTGAAAGAAGAGCAAACCTTATCAAGATCTGTTCCATTTACTATTTCTATATGCCTTTATTCAGAATCATTAGTTAAGAAAAATAATGAGACATTCAAATGCTAAGTGATGTTATCATACATTTCTCTTGTATTTTCTGTCCTGAGACAAATTGTGCTCTAACCAGAATAGCCTCATTTTGTTTCCCTTGTCAGCTTGCTGCTAGCAGCATGTCACTTCAACTGGGGTGAGGTATTTGGAAGATGTGCAAAATCACCCAATTGGAACATTAAAATATGTCATTAACCTATGCAACTTATCTGCCTACCATCAATCAGTTTTATTCACAGATTTTCCAAACTTTAACTTTATATAAAAGCCAATATAACCAAATACAAATAAAGTCTGTTGCTTACAATGAATTTTTCAAATACAGAACAGAAAATAGATCACGTGCATAAAATTAAACTGCCATGAGCTACAGAACAAAGAAATTTGTTTTAAGTGTTTGTTATGTTCAATTTAAATGTATATATTCGTAATCTTACATTTATTTAATTTTTATATACTTTTTTAAATTGTGTGAAAGGGTTGGGGCACAAACACCACAATGTGAATATGGATGTCAAGTACAACATTTGGGAGTCATTTCTGTCCTTATACTATGTGGGTCTGGGGAATGGGATTTGCTTTAAGCATAAAGTCAACTTGTAGGGCCTAAGCTTATACTTTCTTATGATGTTGTATAGCATTTACAGAACATTAGATCGTATCTCAAAACTGAAGATATATTAGTTAATAACCAATTCAAAACAAGTTATTCTTTCAAACTCCACTCATTGTATTGATAGCACACTATGAAAATTCTAATGAAAAGAGACTAAGTGCTTATTTTTAATGTGTAAAATTAATATTTTAATAACAGTATTTATTTATTTTTTATTGAAAATTCCACCTCCTCCCCTCCTCCCAGTTCCTTCTCCTCCCCCTTCTCCCCCTCCCCCTCTCTCTCCAGTCCAAGGAGCAGTCAGGGTTCCCTACCCTATGGGAAGTCCAAGGTCCTCCCTGCTCCCCCCAGGTCCAGGAAGATGAGCATCCAAACAGACTAGGCTCCCACAAAGCCTGTCCATGGAGTAGAATCAAAACCCAGTGCCATTGTCCTTGGCTTCTCCGTCAGCCTCCACCGTCAGGCACATTCAGAGAGTCCGGTTTGGTCACATGCTCCATCAGTTCCAGTCCAACTGGCCTTGGCGATCTCCCATTAGATCACTCCCACCGTCTCAGTGGGTGGATGTACCCCTCGCGGTTCATTTATAAGAATGGTCAACTCAAGTTAGGTAGAAATAGTAACAATAAATTTATAGGATAATTGCTAACATTTAATAAAAATGAGACACATAAAGTTTAATATTTTATATTCTGCTTATAAATACAGTTTCAACTTTCCAGGCCTTCTCTGAATGTAATGTTACCTACCCTTGAGATATTTTTCTACAGACGTTCTAGATTGCCTCTTGGGACTCATACTATCTAATATCAGAATTCAATGTTGAACAAAATTACTTCAGTACATGTCATAGGGCATAGATCATGGAGCATTGGTTAACTGTGACTTCATAATACAAAGGAAATGAATGACTACTATCTTTAAGGTCACTAAATCAGCAGATCATTAAGGAAAGAAAGTAGAAGAGGCACTCTCATGGAATCAAGCAGCTCCAACTGTCACTGTATTTTAACATTTTGATCTAAAATGAACATAATTGTGTGTGCATTCACCCTCCACTGATAAAATAGGTATAAGTTGGTACAAGGAATTAAAACTCTATTTTAAAAATCAATACATTAAAATTAAAATCAAAATCTGAAAATTCTTGTGCCTCTTCATCTATTTTCATCTGTAGAAGAAGAAAAAAAACTGATATACATTGAAAATCTTATGGAGAAATCATGTGATAAGTAATCAGAATCTAACAACTGGGAAAATCTAGACCTATCCGCAGACATGAATGAGAGCTTGAGTTGTGGAACTTTAGTCTCCATTGGGTCTCGAGACAGCGTTTTCACGAGTAATGTGGGAAAGCCTGGAGTGATAAGAGATCTGTGAAAGACTCCCACAATACTGGCCCAGGGAATCTGTGCGATAACAAAAGAGGCTGAAAAATGCTTTGCATTGTACTAATATTTTGCATAACAATTGCTGACTCTTATACATTGCAAATCTTCACCAGTGGGAGAACTATGTTATAAATATTCATGCAAGAATGTTTCACACAGCCATCTAAATATAATAAATACCAGTATTTATGTGGAAATGGATACCTCTCAAAGATCTAGTAATGAATGAAACAAGCCAAGCCCAGAGAAATGTAGATTGTAGAATTTTTATTATATTTAAAAGTATTAAGTGAAGCTAGCCGACATTGTCTGGAATTAAAATAGTTATGAACTATTTATGGATTACTGACAAAGAGACCTAGGAAGGATGTTTAAAAGTTATCTATTTTTCTCTCTTATACTCTGTCCTGACCACAGTTTTCTCTTCTTGTATACCTTCCTGTGCCCCCACCAGCTCCCCTTTCCCCCAGATCCACCTTCTCATCCCAGAAAAGATCAAGGTTCCCAGGGACACAATAAGACTCAGGCACAAAACCACTCATTAAGAGCTTGGAAACATAATTCTTAACTTTGAGATGATTTTTTTCTGGTTTTGGCTTAAATAAAAACTTAACAGCTCTTATATGTAAAATATACATTTCCTGATATATATGTGTGTTGCATATATTTGTGTGTGCATAGGATTTCAATCAAATATTTATTTTAAATTATTTTAAAAGAAAATAGGAGAAACATAGCTTCATGTACACACCACCCCCTCCCCCAAATTTGTTGTGCTTGTTACAGTGTCCTAGTCTGAAGGACTTGGCCTGGGTAAACAAGACTGTTACTGGGTAAAGAAACATAAAGGTTTCTGTTTACTAGAATAACACATTTCTTAAGGCACTTTCTATTTTTCAGGAACCACCCATAATCCTCCAGGAATCTTTGTTAGTCTTCTTCCTGAGGACAATTACCTCTGGCAAGGGTACCTACTAACATATCAATCCAGAACAGCTTGCTCAGATCCCCACCTCTTGACTGTTATATAAAATTTGCTTGCTTTTCTATCATTTTGCTCCTCCCCTCCCCTGCCACTCCTCCAATGGTCTTGAATGTTTGACCCCCAGTAAATTTTTCTTTTGCTCATGGAGCACTTTTGATTGGTAATTTCTCTGTGCCATCACTTATAGTATTGTGTTTGAAGTGTTATATCATAAATCTAATTTGTGTTATATTTGTTATATTTGATTTATTATTCAGAATTTATGGAAGTGTAGAAGGAGAGAGTGGCTTGTTGATTTACAGCTGGCAAACTAGTTCAGACCCTAAATAATCACATAGAAACCAGATTATTTAAATTACTGCTTGGCCCATTAGCTCTAGCTTCTTATTGTCTAATTCCTACATCTTAATTTAACCCATCTCCATTAATCTGATTATCATCATGAGACAGTGGCTTACCAACAAAGTTTCGGCATGTCTGGCTCTGATGGTGGTTCCATGGCATCTCCCTGACTCTGACCTCTTTCACCCAGCACACAGCCTAGCTTTTCCCACCTAGTTCTGTTCTTCCCTGCCATAGGCTCAAAGCAGTTCTTTATTCATTAACAATAAAAGCAGCACACAGACAGAAGGACCTTCCATGTCATGGTAGGAGGTTGGAAGAGGTCACAGATGACTGAGACTGTGGAAAAACCAAAGTCAAAAGAGGCTAAAAAAGATTAGCAAATTTGCATACAATCAGAACTATCACAAAAGACTCAAGAAAATGTTATTGTTAAACAAACCAAAGTTTAGCCAGGCATGAAAGTACATGCCTTTAGTAGTGCACACCTTTAGTCTCCGTACTAAGGAGGCAGAAGCATGCATATTCCTGTGAGTTTGAGAGCACCCTGGTCTGCAAAGCAAGTTCTGGGACAGCGAGAGAATCAGGGCTGTTATACAATGGAACCCCACTTCAAAAAATTAAAGATAGAGAAATGGTGGCCACGGAGAAAGGAACCAAAGCACCCAGTCAGCTTCAATTATATGAGGAAAGTCTCAATTTATCACATGATACAGGCAGCAAAGCCAGAATAGATTAAGTTCTCATCACTTAGATATTAACAAAAAGATCACAATTGACCTTGCAAAAAGAATTTTGGAAAGAAGGGTGAACTAGGGTGATCTGTATAAAGATCTTCTGCTGAAACAATTTTTAAACTCATGATATAAAATAGAAACACATTTAAGTAAGTTTCTGGTTGTCATAAAATCTTCCTTCTAATTATGTATTGCAGGCCATCTGAACACACAAGAACCTGTCATGCTTAGATCAGTAAAATAAAGTTGAATTCAGGCAAACAACCTGTTATGTCAAAATGATGCCAACTACTTCTTCAGAGTGAATGTGATATTTTTCATCAAGTTATAATGGTGTCATATGGTGGTTACAAAGTAGCTATCTCAGGAATATAGTAGCTTTGAAAACTTAAAATAATCCTGAAGATATATGTTGTCAAATACTCAGTACCATGTAAAAATTAAATTGTCATTTACCTATGTTAAATACAGAAAACAAGAATAGTCCATTTTTGTTATTGCTATGAGTTTCCCCATCTCAATAACAAAGTGATAGAGAGATGCTTTTGGAAAGAAAACGGGAACACTATTTTGGGATCATTCCTCATTGCATTGCTATAGCATATTGGTTCTGTAGGTTTAAAGAAAACATTGACCCATTTACAGGTTCAAATAACTGAAGATTTTTTTCCCTGCATCCCCAAATAACAGATCAGATGTTTTTTTCATCCACAATGCAAAGACAAGAAACACATAATGGAGTGACCTGGTTGTTAAGCTGAGGTCATAGTGTTGTAGGTAATGACCTAGTGTAGGAGATCTCTAAGTAAAAGTGTTTCATCTAAGAATAGTTTTAGCTTAGTGTTCAATAAAACTATGTCACAGTGTGATGGTAAAGTTTCTAATCCTAGTCAATTTGTACTCAGCATAGATCTCTTAGATATACTCTGTTATTAACATTAAGAGAAAGTATTTATAAAATTTTTGGAATTCAGCAAATAAACATATCAAAATAAAATATCAAATAGATACCCCTTCTTGTGTGTTAATATATTCACAGCACACATACACATTAATGCTTATATTGCCTTTGGCTGTCTAATTTAAACTTTTCACTTTCTTGTATTAAATTGATCATGTCTATTTACAATTATCACTTACAAAAAGAAAGCACCTAAAATTATGAAAACTTGCAAATATTTGAATTTTATAATATAAATAGATTAATTGGCTTCTCGTCATATTTTCATACTAGTAGCCTTAGTAAGTGTTCTATTGCTGTGAAGAGATATCATGACCATGAAAACTCTTATAAAAGAAAATATTTAATAGTTCTTTGTTTATAGTTTCAGAAGTTAGTCCATTATTACCATTGTGGGAAGTATAGTGGCAAGAAGGCAGATATGGTACTGGAGAAGTATCTGAGAGTCCTACATCCAGAACTGTGGGCAGCAGGAAGAGCTAGTCACTTGGCCTGACTTGGGCCTTTGCAAACCTCAAAGTCCATCTCCAGTCACTCTCTTCCTCTAACAAGACCACGCCTACTCCAACAAGGTCAGGCATCGTAATCATTTTAAATAGTATCATTACCCAGCGATCCAACATTAAAATCTATTAGCCTATAGGATTGTTCTCATTTGCCTACCACACTATTCTTTTTATGTTTTAGAAACTCTTAATATTAATATTTATAAGACTATGATAGTTGATTATACAGTAGACATAATTTTTAGATACACAGGAAATATACAGATGCTTTATCTAAGTGTGTGCATTTTTGTAGTGGTGGAAGAGCTGGGAGTTAATCAACTAAGTGAGGAATGCATAGACATGCCAAGGACTAGCCTCTACAAAATCACCTCTCACCAAGGTAGGGGCAGAGGAATAGAAAAATTATATGAAGACACATAAAAATAATGAGACAGAAAACATAAGATACTATAGGGAGGGTATTTCAGGAATCACTCAGGCCCTGAAATTGCCCACATTTATTTTCCCACAGCTTTTATACTTAACAAAAGCTGGGGGAGAAGGTAAGAAAGATGTCATTAACATGATACAAAGGTTATCTCACACAGTCAACTCTGAGAACCCAATCATTAGCATTCTGTTGTCTAGGTTGTGTGGTACCCCAAATCACATGCACTGAGTCATATACCTTGAAGACAGCCCTTCCCTAGGTGACCTCATAGTTATAAAGGAAGAAGCAGAAGTACACTTGCATATTCTGACCACCCACTACCAGGATGGCACCTAGTTATCTTAACTTCAAAAGGGGCCAGGCTATCACCTCCTGAGTTGTAAGGTGCCATCTAGCCTTTTAGTCCCCAGACTCTCTGACAGTCAGACAAGGTGAAAATGGACCTGCATTTTTCAGCCTCCACATAGACATATGTGAGAGCGATGATTTGTAACATGAATAGCACGGTTTCATTGATTGTGCTCTCTGAAGGATAGTGGTATCATTTGCTATTATAATTGCCTGGCAAAGTATGTCTGCTTCTGCTGGGATGTTTTAAGTATTGTTTTTGATGGCTTTAACTTGTGTCCCATATCAAGGCGATGCCAAGCAATTTGGAAATATAGATGGCAAAAGTTCAATAAAGATAGGTGACATAAATGAATACACAGTTTACTAGCATAAAAGTGGAAGGCAGAGTCTTGATATTGTTGAGGTCAATTTAAGTAAGAAATACATAGTAGACACATGTCAGAACAGTCTGCACTCCTCTGGCTCTTACAATCCTTCTTCCCCATCTTCTGTAATGTTCCCCTAGTCTTAGGTTCAGTAGTTGTTTTGTAGATTTATTCTTTGGGATTAGATTCTGTAAATTTGCATTTTGATTGATTGTGATTTTCTGTAATGGTCTCTTGCCTATTTTTTGTCTCACCAACCTGATGGGCTAAACATTAGTTAAGTAAAGACAACCACAAGAGACTTGCTAAAGTAGAACACAGAAAGCCCATTAGACCTCATTTGTACACAAAGAAATTACAGGCAATTAGGGAATACTGAGAGTGATAGAAATTGTCTTCTGTGAAGAGCACACCAGTTGGTTATCCAATACCAAATGGTCAGCACTGAGAGCATACATATAAGGTAATATTAGACAGACAGAGCAGGCTGTGTTTATAGATTTAGGAATGTATATATAATATCTACATATACATATTTGGACATATATGTGTAACAATAATAAATAATCAAAAGAGGTCATGAATTAAAAGAAGTATAAGGAGATGTATAGGGGAGGGCTTGGTAAAACAAAAGGGAAGGAGGAAATTATACAATTATTATAATCTCAAAAATAAAACAATTTTAAAGAAGAAAAAATGCATAGTGTGGTTAAGACAAAATTTCATACTGAGCTTGCAACAATGAAATTGTTCCTGCTCAAATGTGCATGATTATGCAAATGGGACACATAAGCAAGCATTCTAAAAAGAAGGTCATCATTTAGGAAAGGAATTTAATGGAGTGCCTTGAGTAATTGACTGATATAAAAAGTGTCACATGCATAATTCAATGATATTGTAACCATTGTGTGTAGCAATATGGAAGTTAAAACCCTAAAGTCAATTTACCTTAATGCTGAAGGCCACATTCAAATTAAAATACTGTGGTAGTCATAAAGTTGTACTCAGAAGGATACTTTTCTCTAAAAATTACTCTTGCTTATTTTTTGAAATATCTCTGTTGAATGTGGATGTCATAGTACACACTTATAACACTAACACTCTGGAGACTGAGGAAAACGGATTATGAGTTCAGGTCAATGTGGACTACATGGATTCACAAAAGATGAAGATGAATATCCCTGCCCATTGGCTTTGTCTCACTTCCATTGAGAATACTCTTCATTCTTTGGATCTTCTTATACCTAATCCTCTGTTTTTACATCTATCCTTCCACAATTTAAAGAACAATGCCACAGTCTGAAAACTAAACGCACTGATCCTTGGGGAACTGAATGGAACCTTATATTCAGGGTACCAAGGGTTGTTTGCACTGTTTGAGAGAAATGGATTTATTCAGTTTTTTTTTTTTTTGGTAAGAAATGTGATACAGATGAAATGTTGGATATTTTCAAACTTATATAAATTCATTTATATTTACACAAATGTACAAAAGTTGCTTTTACTATATTCAGAGTTAGAAGTATGTACTGGCTATATCTACCTGGTATACATTGTTAACCTTTGATACTCCAACATACCTAAGTGGTGTATAGATTATTGTGAGTTATAGAAACACCTTTTAAAAAGAATTACTATAGCTGAAGACTGAAATATAAGTGGAAAATTAAATGCAGCAAATTTTTCAGGAGAGAGTTACCTGTTTTGACAATAATTTTTAAAACATATAGTCTATATAACATTTAAGGATTTAAGATGCCACAGAAAGTTTAAACATAGAAGCCAAAATGGGCTTAGGAACTCTTGTCATAATCAATATCTACATCAATTTCCGAGGAACCATTAGAGGTAAAATGATTAAATAATAATCTTTATTGTATATTCTAGTATCTCTATGTGTCTCTGAGGAAAGTGAATACTAACAGAGACTACTCCATTTCAAATTTTGCAAATGTTACGTCTTTTGATTAAAAAATACTAAATACTAATAATTTATTATGTTGGGGACAGGGCAATATTTCAAAGTAATTTATATTTTTTGTTCTGTTTTCTTCTCTAGCCAAAAATTTTACTATGGTTTTTATTTTTGTAAATGATCTCCAGGTTGAAAATAATGATTTTCCCCAAATGTACCATGCATCTCACAGGTGTGTCTATTTATTCTATCTGATTAACTGACATATGAACAGCCATTTATATCATTTATTCAATATAAAATTCAAATCCATTAAAATTAAATAGAATTCAAGTTTTAGTTCTTCAGTAACATTTGTGGTTTTACATTCAATAACCCATGTGGGTCTGTGTCCCCTATCCTGCATAACTAAGATCTAGATAATCACCACCCCCCAAAAAAAACCCAGGAAAATTATAAACTTCTACTTTGCTATAGCAAGTAATACTCATTCTTCATTTGTCCATTTAGTCACCGTTTATCGCTGGTTTAGTGAAGATTTGAAATGCTTCTAGCATGGTCTTTAGTTCTAAGATTAACAATAAATAACATTGATATGGTATCTGCTTCCACAGTGCTTACATTCTTGAAATGAGATAGACGTAAATTATTATCCAAGACAAATTTGATGAAAATGAAGTGTTTAGTGTCTATAATCAGAGGACTTTATCTAGGTGAGTGTAGTTGACAGGAAAAAAGAAACAAACAAAAAGCCCCGATCATGCTTTTCTGAAATAATGACATTTTTGATGAATACATGCAAAAGAATAATGATTGTTATTGGTTTGGGATTACTGGTGTGGAAAGTGTCAGCAAGAGAGATGAACTGACACTGAACTTTTACTCATCAAATGAGGTCATTATGAGTTATTTCATGATCAGTTTCTGTAGATAGTGTGGCTCTAATGTTGTAGAATCTTGGTCTCTGACTGCAATTTCCCCTTTCTCATTGGGAACAATGAAAGGTGGACCCAAATATCTTGTTAAAAATGTACCATAAATTAAACATTGTTGTAAGAGGAGCGGCCGAGCTGCATCCCCTGCACCCGGCCGTCCACATGGCTTACTTATGCCCCGAAATAATTACAAGGAAACTGTATTCTTTTAAACACTGCCTGGCTCATTTCTACCTAGCCTCTTCTAGGCTAACTCTCGCACCTTGACTAGCCTATTTCTTATAAAGTGTGTAGCACCCCAAGGCGTGCTTACCGGGGAGATTCTAGCCTGCCTCTGTCTGGCATGGGAACATAATGGTGACTCCTCGACTCAGCCTCTCTCTCCCAGAATCCTATTCTGTCTTCTCCGCCTACCTAATTTTCTGTCCTATGAGAGCCAAGGCAGTTTCTTTATTAGTTAGCCAATGAAAGCAACAGATAAGATACAAGACCAACCTCCATCAAAACATAGTAAATATCTTACATATTTATTTCATGAAGCATATTTGCTCTTTTTGGCTAATGCCATTAATAAAGGCTGGGCGGTGGTGGCGCACACCTTTAATCCCAGCACTGGGGAGGCAGAGGCAGGAGGATCTTTGTGAGTTTAAGGCCAGTCTGTCTACAAGAGCTAGTTCCAGGACATGCTCCAAAGCTACAGAGAAACCTTGTCTCAAAAAAATTAAATAAATAAAGGAGATAATGAATTGAGAATATGTGCACTACAGGTGAATCTCCAGGAAACTGAAATTCTGGCTGTTTCTTGTTTACCTAGCATGAACAAGATGATGAATACTTCTAGTTACTGGGGGGATTCTTGGAAGGATGCACTAAAGATACGAGGATATACAAAAAGCCCTTTACCAACAAGGAATCCTAATGTTGCAAAAAGGAATAGAATTATGCGGTGGGATAATGCTCTTTTACCTTGTTTAGATTTATCATCAGTGTTGTTTCAATACAATGCTGATTGTCTGGTATCCATGCAGGAAGTATAGTGGGGTGACCAGCCTAGGAGAATTCTGGGAAGAGAAAAGGCACAGTCTGTAGTAGACACCCAGATGCAGAGGAAAGATGAAAATGGTGCACTGAGAAAAAGTACCAAGCCACGTGGCTCTTTGTTTAAAAAAAAAAGAGCATTTAGTTAAGGAACAGCTTTATGTAGAAAAACAAAATACAGTTTATCAGGTTCTAAGTTGTTGTGTTGATGTGGACATGACGGGTTGGAAAACTTAACTATTTCTGCTAAGTTATCATCTTCATTAGTATTATTTAATGTCTGACCTATAGACAAGTTGAATGACATTTTCATTTCCTACCTGGAAAGTCACGTAATGATATAAACTGTTTCATTAGGGGTTTGTAAACAAATTTGTTTGTGGAACAGTCTTGGGAACACAGCTGAGCTTTGATAAATATTAGCTTGAAAATCCAACGATTTGTTAACTATCAATTATGTTCTGTGTGGGAGTTTAATTCCTTGGGCAGGTGATTGGGTAAAACTAATAGAGGTATAAATATAATACAATTCCATGTCATAGATGTTAATAACCTTTGAGTATATCAAAAATGTATTTAGCATGCTAGAAGATATTAATCATTTGCTTAAATGTATCTATGATTTCCTGCCCTTGGGAGTGACAAGAGAACTTTTTTTTTTTCATTTCAGTGTAAAATACTCTGGGCAGAATATATCATCTTAAATATGTGTTTAAACATAAAATTAAATAATAAAACAGATATTATGGAAAATTGACTTCTAAATAGAAGACATACAGATTCAAAGTCAAAGTTAAGAACAACAGTAAAACATCTTAGCTTGAACAAGCAGAGAGAGATAAGATTAGTGCCAATAATGGTAATTTAATGCACCTTATATGAGGATCAGAAAGGTTGCATCAGTGCATATACAGTGAGCTTTTTGTTGTGCCAGAGGAGATAAATAATCTCTATCTATCTATCTATCTATCTATCTATCTATCTATCTATCTATCTATCTATCTGTCTATCATCTATCTCCTATCTATCAATTTATCATATATCTACACAAAAGGATTAATTGAAATAATTATGGATGCTGAGAATTCCTAAGATCTGTAACTGTTAGGAGAGTTGTTTTATCATTGAAAATGGCAGACTCAACACTGAAGGTATCTAAAGTTTTCATTTGAGTTTATGGAAAAGCAGAAGTCCATATATCATGGAGAAGTCAAGTAGAAAGCTTTTTATATCACTGAATCTGTCTTTTTATACTCAAGTCTTTGTTTCAAGAGAATCATAAATGCTGATATAGGAAATGTGCTAACTCTATGAGTTCAAAGGTTAATAGAATCTCAATACATCTTTAAAGATATTAAAATAAACTTGCTTGATCAAATGACTGCCTACTAGTTTAGATTTTTAGATAAACATAATGAGTCTTCACCAATTCTTATGATTTTGAGATAAAATTTTATGACTTCTTTTTGTTTAAACATAAAAAGGAGGAGTAAAGAGATTGTTCGATTAAGAAAATTCTTGCCATATAGTCATGACTCAGTTTGATCCTGAGGTTCATATTAAAAAACTACCATTGTGATGTTCATTTGCGACCCCAACAAGGGGGAACAATTATCAGTGGATTATTGTGGTTCCGTGGGCAACAAGCATAGTCTACTTGCTGAGAGCCAGCCCAAGAAGAGATTCTGTCTCAAAACAAAGGGTGGAAATCTAAGAATCATCTGAGTTTGATCATTGGCCTATATTTGTGTGGATATAGATTTGTACATGGACATATAAAATGTAAATAAAGCACTCTAATGACGTTTATGAGCCAAGTGAAGTGGAGTAAGAGATGGATAAAAACAACTTTGGAGGCTGAGGACAACCATCCAGACTGAACCTGCATCTGGCAATGGATGGAGAGAGAGACAGAGACCCACACTGGAGCATTGGACTGAGCTCCCAAGGCCCAAATGAAGAGCAGGAGGGAGAACATGAGTAAGGAAGTCAGGACCACGAGGGTGCGTCCGTGCACAGAGATGGTGAGACTGATCTAATGGGAGCACACCAAGGCCAGCTGGATTGTGTCTGAACGAGCATGTGATCAAACCGGATTCTCTGAATGTGGCTGACAATGAGGTCAGACTGAGAAGCCAATGATAATGACACCGGATTTTGATTCTACTGCATGTACTGGCTTTTTGGGAGCCTAATCTGTTTGGATGCTCACCTTCCTAGACCTGGATGGAGGTGGGGGATTGGACTTCCCACAGTGCAGGGCACCCTACCTTCTCTTAGGACTGAGGGAGTGGGAGTGGGGGGAGTTGGAGGGAAAGGGGAGGATGGGAGGAGATGGAAATTTTTAATAAATAAATTAAATTAAAAAATAACTTTGGACAATAGAGGGAATATTTGAAAACATTTTCAGGGAAAAGTAGAACTATGTTGTATGACAGGTAAGAAATGAAAAAAAAAGTATACATTTTGATGGCAATGCCATGGAAATTTGGATATGGATTGTGAAAATACTATCAAAATCAAAAATAAGTGGAGTTGTCGGTATGCTCTAATCAACAGTATTAATTATGTAAGAAGATTTGGATAGCAATAAAACACATTAGTATTTTCTACAACAACACGTGATGTCCATTGGGTTTAAAATTCTATTCATTGAATGAGATACTTATTAAAACTAAATTTTAAGTCATGCACAAAGTTTATGAATTTTAGCAATTTTCAGAGGTATTCAACTTAGGCTATAAAGGTTTCAATTAGGCCACATCTCTGGGGAAACAATTTGACTTTACTAAGTATGTACTTACAGTCATGTACAGTCATGTACACATGTATGATGATTCAGAGCTGTCATAACAGACTAATCATCTTTCAATGATACAGATCTATGTCTTTGGGAGCTTCACTAGGCATTTTCCTCAGATAGTTTGCTCCTACTATTCACAGAGCTCTTTCTAGAGTCATTTTCCTATCCTAGGTTTTTGTTCAGGAGCTTTGGTATGAAAGGAGCCTGTCTCAATTTTCTCTTTTCAGAATAATAAATTGGAAAAATGTATCATAAATTTCCTCTCCTTCTGAACATGTTTTAATTCACAATAATTGAATTCTCCTAGAAGGTTTCCATCATTGATTCTGGTAGTCAGTAAACATTTAATATTTTTACTGTATAAAGTTTTCTGCGATTTGCATCTTTCCCCATAAAACCTAGTTAGTTCTGTGAAACGACATATGAGCAGTGAAGCACTAAAGAGAGTAGATGAGTTCTTTCCCTGAAATTCTGCTTATAACATGTACCTAATGGATTAGTTTTTCAGTGGAACACAATTGTATATTTCAACAACAGTGAATGAAACAACACTGCAGTTTTTAAAAATCCAATTTATTAGTTTGCAAAACTGTCTATGGCATTTTACAAATTATCTTAACGTGTCCTCCATCCAAGCTAGGTGATACACTAGAAATTATACAATTCGCATTAAATGCCAAAAATAGCTCTTAAGTTAATTCATTATAGCATGTTTACTTTTATTTCTTATCAGATATTTATATACTACAGTTTTTAAAGACAAAAACACACAAGATTAATTTATAAATTGACTAGTAGATATAAATATTCTTTAAGACTGATAAAGAAGTACATACTTTGAAATAAGTGCATGAACTTTATGTGGTTAGACTGCAAAGATTAAGGAAATTAGTTTATAATAATTTATAATTTTTCATTTTCCAATGATAATGAACTACCGGATATTTACAATTGTGGCTTGCAGCTTATAGTCTGCTGGGTACGAATCATAATGAATGCTTACCTCATTCTATCCACTTGCATTGCTACTGCTTATGTGCTACAGCCAACTACCATTAAAGACTACATGAATTATTCAGAGAAACTTTCTAGTTAAATGTTTTAAAATGGGGAGAAATGTTTAATAATTGAGTTATTTTCAAAAAAGTGAATTAGCATAACAGACCATCAAGGCTATGAAAACAATCTTCATGCTCATTTAAGACAGGTAAAAAGAAGAACTTAGTCTAAGCAATTAGGTCATCAAATGAGGGCACTCTTTAGTTTTTAGAATCCCTCAATCAGCAGGTTGAACTCCTTGTTATTATATTAATCTGACATATAATTCAAAATTGAATTAAATAAATTCAAACAAGAGAGATATTATGGAAAAACACAGACATAGAATCTAACTGATTTATTATTATTATTATTATTATTATTATTATTATTATTATTATTATTATTATTATATACTGTATGTTTTGGAGAGAGAGACATGAAAAGACACAGCAAGTGATTGAGCAAGTCAGAAAGAGACATATAGTGAGAGACTTGAGACTCGAGGGATGTGTAGGTGTAAGTGTGAACATTTATGTAAAGGCAAAAGCTCAACCATTGGCCTTACAACTGCAAATCTGTCCTTTTTGAATTTTCTTGAATGCTTGCCTTTTTACTTTCCTACTTCTTACTAATTAAAGGAGGTTGTTTGGTCAGTAATCCCCAGGACTCTTACCCTCATATACATACAGACATAAAAATAGTAAAAAGAACCCAATATATTCGACTGGACTTCAGACAATCATTTATCTGAACTTCTTTTTTATTGAGCTCTACATATTTCTCTGCTCCCATCCTTGCCTCTCCCCTCCTTCTTTCAACCCTCTCCCAAGGGCCCCATGCTCCCAATTTACTCAGGAGACTTTGTCTTTTTCTACTTCCCATATAGATTAGATCTATGTATGGCTCTCTTAGTGTTTTCATTGCCGTCTAAGTTCTCTGGGATTGGGATTTGTGGGCTGGTTTTCTTTGCTTTATGTTTAAAAACCACTTATGAGTTAGTACATGTGATAATTGGCTTTCTCTGTCTGGGTTACCTCACTCAAAATAATGTTTTCTAGCTCCATGCATTTTATTTTATTTTATTTTATTTTTGCTATGTGTAAATATACCACATTTTCCTTATCCATTCTTCATTTGAGGGGCATTTAGGTTGTTTCCAGGTTATGGCTATGACAAACAAACCTGCTATGAACATGGTTGAGCACATGTCTGAACTTCTAAATAACGCCATTATCCTATGGGAGGATTATGAATTCCTTTATAAGAAGATGCACTTACTCTTGTTAAGTATTCAAATTATATGTAAGGGTCCCATGCCCATTGGTATATGACCAACACAGAATTCAATTGTGCCGCGCACCGCGCCCCCGTGTCTGCATTCTGCGCGCTAAAAACTAGTTACCGAGCTTTTGGGCAAGGGGGCTGGAGGTTAAAATACACAGACACACACAAACAGAGAGAAAGCGACACGGGTTATCCTTGAATTCCCCATGAATGCCCCCTTTATTGTGTTCAGGGGCAGATTATATAGAGATAGCCACGCCCCAGCCAAACCCACCAGAAACCACTTTCCTGCCAAGGTCTTGTGCTCAGAGCAGCTGTAGGCACTCAGATCAGGGGAAAACAAGTTGTTTACAAGAAATTCAGGATCTGGGGTCTCACTGCTCCCAACAAATTGTATTTTTGCAGTGATTTGTTTTGTGTGTGTCTCTCTCTGTCTCTTTGTCTGTCTGTCTGTTCTGTGTGTGTGTGTGTGTGTGTGTGTGTGTGTGTGTGTGTGTATGTGCGTATGTATGTGTATGTGTATACAAATGAGTGTGTGTGAGGGTAGGTTTGTGTGTGTCAGTGTACATTTTGGTTTCTCATGTTTCTCCTTCCATTTTCCAGTTTGTTTGATTGCTATTTTAAATTTTGATTTTAAATTGTGATTTGTTGCTTTCTTTGACTATTTGTTTTCATAAGAGAAAGAGAAAGAAGGACTAGAGCTGGATGGGTGAGGTGTTGTACAAGAGCTGGGAGGAGGTGGGGAAAGGGAATCCATGATCAGAATATATTCTGTGAAAAAAATTTCATTAAAGCCAGAAAAAAATGACTAATACCAAGTTTATCATCTCAGTATTTCAACTCTATGAAACACATTCTACTTATAAGAAATACAGAATCGACAGAATGCTAAATCATATTGCAAAGAAAGACTGTGTTCCTCTACTGTTAAAAAAAAATGTTTGTATGCTATTCACATAAATGAAAAAAAAAACATGTATTACAAATCGGACATTTAAGTAAACAGGAACCCAAAGAAAGTCCACTGATACTATTGTTTCTAAAGATGACATAATTTGTGAAAATACCAATAACGAAGCATGAGAGAATAGCAATACTTACAAGGTTATCTTTTATGGAGTGAGGAAATTATATTATTATGCCATTTAACAATCTGTATTGGAAATATTTTAGAAGGAAAACCACAAATGTTTTGAAATAATAAACACTTATAAATCAATATAGTAATTTGTGTCACAAAACCTGACTCAAAACAAGTAAGCCATTTCTTGAAACAAGTATATTTATTAATATGACCAGTAATCATTTCATTTGTTTTTTTTTCTGCTCTTCATCTTTCTTCCTCTCTGTTATATTTATCCAATCTAGTCAGTTATTTTTATAAGATCTTGAACAATAGTATAATTATCATTTTTCAACAATGCACATGGCTGCTCTGTTATCTCCTGTGCATGTCTACTGCCATTCACCCTTAAGCCCTTATGTCTAGAACTGCTAATGAAGTGTTTGCTGGATGTTAGGAGGAGACCAGGGGCTAACTCACAACAGAGTCTAGTAAGTTGAATATGGCCTATGGAAGGCATTGTTGGAATACTGCCACCTGAGATGAGAGAAGGGACAAATGCATGGTGCACTGTATCTTTCTCGTGGGTTATGTTGCGGTGGAATAGTCCATTCTGTTCTGTGAATCTGAATTTTGCCAGACAAACCCACCATTTGTTCTCCATCATCCCCTACTTCCAACACCTGTTACCCACAAACGTGGGGATAATTGACTCTTCCATTTGTGAAACTGAAATAGGTTCTTAGCACATTGCTAATCTCTGAGTTATTCTATCTCGGGAATTTAGATTTTTAGCTTTTCTTCCACTTGAATAATTAATTCTCTTCAGTATTCTCTATAAATACTTTGAGGGTTTCTGTTATAAGGTTAAGCTTTTATTAACACTATAATCTCTGTGTATTGCCCCATTATTCTAAAATTAATTAGAATGTGTTATGATTAGGAGTAACAATTGTAAATTCTTCTTCCCATTTCTATATGGATAAAGATATTCTGAGACTGCAATTTGGGTTTGTCTTAATACTTTGCCTCTGGGAGTTTCCTTATGGCCAAATAGACTTCTTCATGATAGAAATAGGAGTATGTCTATTCAACTATGTGGTCAAATGAATAATGAGATTTCTTTTATTAAAAAGTGGGTTGTATTTCATCTTTAGAAGGAGAAAATAAAAACAATTTTATTTATTAAAATATGTGATATATGTATATTGTTCATCACAGCAAATTAATCTAGTGGAATCATATTTAAATTGATATTTGTGTGGAAAGTCTTCAGTCATATGTATTCTGTGAGGTCATCTAAAGAAACAACAGCTCCTGAAAGGTCATGGTAATTCATTGGCCAAAAAGTTATTTCGTTTTTTTCTTCACTGTCCTTCTTTACATATCCTCCTTTTTCATTTAAATTTGATTTTCTCAAATAGAAGCAAAATATAATTTAAAAAAATAAGAGAGAAATTGTAGGTCATTTTAAATTAATATAATAAATAAAATAATTAGAACAGTACATTGATTTTGTGCTCATTGTATAATGAATATGAGTATATAAGTTTCATAAATATCAACACATTGAATGCTTATAAGTATTATCTTGAGTTTAGCAATATTATTTACCCCCATTAGCATCAGTAGGTATTATGGATTCAAAGGCCAAAGGGAATCTGCATAATTTCATTATGTTCTAAGTTTTTCAATGTTATACTGTATAGTAAATGGCGTATTTAATACCATGAAATTATAATTGAAACTGAAGTCCATATGAATATAAATATGTCTCATGTGGTGTCTTAGCATCTATGCTTAGTGGAAGAAGCCATTTCAAAGACAATGTTTTCCAGAAAAAAAATTGAAGACAGAAAACAGCAGTGGTAGATTCACAAAATGAAAATGAGATAAATAATGACAAATTGTTCTTTAATAGAAACATTACACTGTAGAAATATCTAATGGCTTGTTCGATTTATATCGGCACAAATAAGATCACAGATCAATTTTTTATCACATCATTTTTCTGTCAACATGAATAGTGGTTGACACATAAAATCCTAGTTCCTTCTATTTTTTCCAAATAAATTCACTCCTCTTATTGTTTTCACATACAAGTTATTTATAAAATTAAATTTATTATTATTATTCAATATTAGTATTGATTTGAAGAAGATGACAATTTTCACAAATCACTGAAATAATTCAGAGATTGTTTCATGCTGCGATAATGCTGAGACACTTAGATTCATACTTTTTGTATTTAAAATATCTAATAAATAAAACACTTGATTGAGACACAAATCTTACTTTGAATAATCCATACTTTCATTTATAAGTCAAAGTTTAAGCTTTAATTTTAGAATTAAGACTCTTTTTTCTCTATCTTTATCCTTTATCCATTCTTGCTGCTTAGTGTTTCTTCCTAAATTTCATATTCTATTTCTCTTTTCAAAGTCAAATTTTGTCTAATTAGAATAGAGTTCAAATTGTTCATGGAAAATCTAGTTCTTTGCTTTATCGCTTATTTTATGGGTATTGATCCTTTTCTTTGGATTCCCTAGGTAAATAAATGCTTCGCTTTTATCTTGAGATTGTTTAACCAACAACCAGGAACTGATTTTCATTAAGAATTTCTAAGGAAATGATGTTTTCACTTATAGACAATGTGAGAAATCTAGGAACCAAGAGGAATACTTAGCTATTTAAGAATCATCTTATTTTTGAATACTTCTTGTAAAACTCTTACTTAACTATTTGGTCTCCCTTATAGTCCTTTGTCATTTGTTTCAGTTTACCTACAAACTTATCTATGAATCTTGCTATTGTCTGAAATATCCCACTCAAAATAGTTTGTGGATGGTATGTCATCCCTTGACATAAGCAGTCGGAGTAAAATGAGGCAATTAGAAAAAGCCGAACTGCCAGTAAATTTACTGTGACACACACAAGCACGCGCGCACACACACACACATGCAAGATGAAAATAGGGAAGCCTGCTGTGAAGAACAGGGCTTTAGTAGGAGTGTAAGGGGATAAGAGTAGGTGGGAGATGGTTTATATGATCCAATAACACTATATACATGTATGAAACTGACAAAGCATAAAAATTACAATGAACTTTTCAACAACAATAAAAATAAATATAAAATTTGAATTGAAATGCATAGAGTGAAGGTAACACAGTCGGAAGAATGAGTAGAATTATGCCAGGGTTTACGCAGAGGCAGTAACTGAGAGTCGTATTTGTGATTGTATAGTTTCTGAAAATATCTTGCCTTCAAGGAGATTGAAGTCTTGTTGGACCTTGCAATCAAGTTAGTAATATGCCTTGAGATAATGTACTTAAACTTCTATCTTGCTATGCACTTAGCTTGTTTAAGTTTATTCTGCCTTTAAGAGAACAATGGCTAGGAACAGGCATGCTGAGTGTGGTGATAAGACACTTGAGAGTGTTGTGAGACCCACATTCACCTATAATTTATGTGGTGAGTTCTAAAATTTAAAAACACCTTAAAAAGGCATGCTAGTCTGTAATTACTGAACTCATTCAAATTTGTAACATATAAAATGGTTTATTTGAATTCAGGAAATGCTCCTGTTATGAAGAACTCTGCTTTAGAAAAACAGTACAAAAAAGGAAAACTCTAACCCAAAACTCAACCCATTTTACATGTAAATAAACGAGGAACATCTGGGGAAAAAAGAGAGAGAGAAACGTAGTCAACTTCACTACTCCTTGGATATCACATGAAATTGATTTTTATACCCAAGTTAAATGTTTAATTTTATTATTCACCTAGGAACTCTTCCATATCTCTGATTCAGAATAAGATGAATGTATATGCCTGTGTGTGTGTGTGCGTGTGTGCGCGCGTGTGCGCATGTGCTAAAAGCAGAAAATCATTGAAAGAAACCTTAAAAATAAAATATATGCACTTTTAAGTGCTGTTCTATGATAGTTGGTATTAGAAAATTAATCTCCTCTGTTAAATACTTCTTTTACATCATATTTTATATGCTGTTCTGTTAGTACAGACTTCAAACTCAACTACAGAGCTATAGTACTGAAAACAGCCTGGTGTTGGCATAAATACAGGAGGACCAACGGAACCAAATCGAATACAGCAACAACAACTACGAACACTTGTTTTGCTTTCTTATTGTGAAATTGATTAATTAAGTGCCAAATCAACTTAATACAGCCCCAAACAAAGAAAATCTGGAGCAGCAGACAACTAAAGAGACCAAAACCATATTTACCCTTAGAAATTTCACGGGGATCACAACCTTATTACTACCCTGATTTTAAAACTGTAATACACTCTCTGACTTGCACATTTTCCTCTCTCCCCACTGTATATATAATCCAGTTAAACACACACTCACACACACACACACACACATTACTTGGACAACTTTTTGAACAACAGCATTAAACAGCTTCACTTTGAGCACACAGCTAATGGATTGTACAACGTACATTCATGTGTTTTCTTATTGAGCCTGACAACAGTTCAGCTTGTTTAGAGGATGTGTATCTGCCAGAAGAAGTGAATTAAGGACAGTGTCACAGCTTTCACCCCAGGCAGAGCGCTTCTCTCATGAATATGAATGTAAAAAGTTCATTCACTGATGCTCATGAATCTCATTCTTACATTGACCTTCATGTCCTTATTACTACTCTATTTTCATATCTACCTTTAAGAAAATTAGTTTTTCCAATTCTCCCATTCCATATCTGATTAGAAGTGGCAAATTGAGTGGGAAGGAAGGGATTCAAGAAACACTTACAAAATAGAAATTACTTTAGGGCCCAAAACTTGTTAGTTTAAGAACCTACCTTAGAATTTAAATTATATTACTAATAACCCTTGGAGACTGGAAATTTGAGTGAATTCCTCAAAATTCATTTTCTTCATTTATTAAGTAGGAAACAAGGCCAGAATTGCAAGGACTCTTAATTATATAGCTTTTGGTAAGTACCCAAGAAAGAGATAAAGCAGAAAGTTGTTAGCAATGTAATGATTCCTATCTATATTACGTAGTAAAAATAGTGTTGTTTCCCCAGATGAGATGATTAAAATCTACTGATATATTCTCAACCCCCTTTGGGATAAAATGACTCTTTCACAGGGATTGCATATTAGATATACTGTATATCAGATATTTACATTTTGATTAATAACAGAAGCAAAATTGCAGTTATGAAGTAGCAATGAAAATAATTTTGCAGTTGGGGTAATCACCACATGAGAAACTGTAATAAAGCATTGCAGAATTAGGAAAGTTGAAAAGCAGTGATTTCTAAATTCTTGTTTAGTTCTATCATTATGTCTAGATTCGATCTGTATGTCTAATTCAGTTATTCACAGTTATGAGGAATTTTTTGATTTTGTACCTAGTTTGATTACTGGAAATGCCATCTCTGTTACTGAGGTCCTCTTAAATGTTCTACTACTAAACAATGCTAACAGCTTCAATTATTGAGATTGTTTTTGTAGTTGAGGTAACTGTTCTCTGTAAAAATTTTTGGAGTTAGTAAACTCACTTCATTCATCCTTTCTTCTAAATCTTCATTGCTAAATACATTTATCTATTTTATGATTACAAATTTTAAACCCTTAGTATGCAAAGTTAAGAAATAAAAACAAAGTTTTCTGAATAAACAGATATAGTTTAAAATATTTTCTCATTTTCAAAATGAAGATACCCAATTCTATATGCAAAATACTCAAAACCATAGAGTTTAAAAATATTAATTCTCTAAGAATGTATATAGTACCTCCAATTTATATGTATATACTTTTTTTGCTCATTTAAATTTATTTTCATTATTTTATTTGTCTCTGTACAATATGTGTGCCCGATGCCTGTGGAATTGGCCAGAGTAATTTGGGAAACTATGGAAATAGAGTTAGAGATGGTTGTGAGCCATCATGTGAATGTTGAAAATCAAACCCTGGTCTTAGAACAGTCAGTGCTTATTATACCCACCTAATCATCTCTTTATTGCCTATTTAGTAACTATTAATAAACCTAGGAGATGATATACTGATATTTTTCTAAGAGCATATTATAGGTATGAGTTCATTTAGCTGATATTTCTTGGGTAAGAGATTGCAAATAAATGTCTAATATTATATTTTATTCTTTCTTTACTTGTTTGGTGTTTTTAAAATAGCTTTCTTACTTACCCCTCAATGCTTTGGAATTGGCAGCGACGTTTCTGTTTCCAGTTCCCACGTGCTGAGATTACAGTCATACAGGAACGTGCTACCGCACCAATCTGATGACCACATAAAGTACCATTTGGTATAAGTACTGACTACAAATATTAAAGACAAACTTGTTCGAGATATTTCTCTCTTCAAATTCCTTGGCTTTAATCAGTTTTGTTCCACTTTAGTGACAATAATTTACCCAGTCTCATAATTTGTTATGGACTTAATTTTATTGTTTAAAATCTCTTTTTTTTTTGTTAAAATTGCAATGTAAGAAGAAAATCTACAACAATAAACCCTAAAACTCTACTTCAGAATTTAAATTGTATGTTTTCTAGAAAACTTCGGTTAGACAGCTTGTATGATATGCATTGAAAAAAAAGACCCATTATATGAGTGTTCTGTAATTAAATTTAGAACTTGACAATGTGCTCATCAAATTGTGTATGAATTATTATTATAAGATGAAAATTATGCAATCCAAATACTTAACTTTATTTAATTATTTTAGCCTCAAAAAGCTATTTTGACAAAATGAAAGGAAAGGTCAGATGTTGGCTTATGAATATTTCCTAAACCAAGTCAAAAGGGTCACACCCCCACTGTCACCAAATAAATAATGTTCAACAAGTCATTTTGTAAAATATTTGAGAGCCAAATACTGTATTTCTCTTTACAGATACTCCCTACTGACTTACCTTGTGAATTATAAACAAATCAGTAACTAATAATTTGTATTTATATGCTGCCTTTCCTTCTGAGAAGCTAAAAAGATCAAATTTCTTTCTCCTTCAGTTTTTTTTCCCTCAAAGGTTAAAAAAAATTATAATGCATTCATTGCCGCATGATGTTAAAAATAAAGGACTTCAAAATGCTCCTGGCACTTCTGATGAACAGTACTGTGTAAAAGTACTATGATTAACTACCCATCGATGACAGGATGGTCATGTTAAAGAATACCTTCAGAACTTAGAAATCTTTACTGCTGTTTTGCACAGAAATAACATTTGAGTAGAAAAAAGAAACACATTTTTAAATTTTAAAGCTGAAATGTCAGATAGTTTAGTGTGCATTTGTTTGGGGCATAAATGCAAGAAGGGAAAATGTTCATTCCACTTACTACCACTCAAACCTCCCTCCTTAATGCCTATTCTGTTTTTGTAATGCATTAAATTATTCTTTGGGCAAAGTGTCCATTTAAATGATTGCTATGTTTTAAGCAATTTTGAAAATGCGATGGGATGGCCAGTCCTCAAGCTGTCCAGGTGATCCTGACTGATTTTGATGGCTAAGTGATCTCAGTGGGAGGGAGAAAGAATCACAAAAGGTAACTATAATCACAGGAGAACACAGTGAGTAGAGTCATTTATGTGGTTCTCCCTCCTCCTTTTCCTATCAATTAAAGTCTTCTTAAATGATTCAACATCTTCTTGGAAGAAGAACTCTGTTTCTTATCTTCAGTTTCAGTACATGAGTTTTTGGGAAAATACAAGTATTCTTTCTGCACAGTAACACGATAAAATTCTTTATTCAAGATCAGCAGTCATTACCATTATTAGAGAGCACAAACTCCAACAACATGTGACTTTCTTTAGCATAGGAATTTATCATTTAAAGCACATTTCCTAATGTGTCACAAAAATAAGAAGGCAATGAATTGCCTTTAAATGGAATAATTGGAGATATTTAATAGAGCTAGGTCCCTGGTCTTATAAAGAGCAGAAAAGTAATTATCTTATCAGATTTCTAAACTGAATTTGTTGCAATTTCCTGTTCTTTGCTGCAGGCCTTGTAATATCTGGTAGTGTTATAAAGAACAGTGTTTAAGCAGAGTCTTGGATCACACTATAGACAAAATAAGTACTTGCTCAAGATCTGGAAAAGAAACATAAAGGGAAATATTACTGCTGTAAAATGTTGATTGAGACAATTGTATGGCTCACATAAATTAAAAGGGGGCTTGAGCCACAATAGTGTAGTGTTTTTGTTTGTGTTTGCATTTTTTTTCTCTTAGTAATAGTCTGCCTTTGTTCGTTCAGGGAAGTGGAAGAGGGCATGCTTGTACACCCCAGGAAACATCACTGAGGCTCTCTTATGTCTATCTTCCGGATAGGAAATAATGGATTTACATTGTAGGTGAGGATATTCGGTAAACAGATATAAGGTATTGGGTAGAGGATGATATCAATAATAGAGGCAGGACAGAGGAGAAAGTAGATTCACAAGACCACACCACAAATCCAAGGTTAGAACTGCCCCCAACTTCAGGCAGAAAAATGGAGCAGCTACAGAGTGGCACCTGAGCTGGTTTCTAGGCAGCTCACAGCAATTGCCTGGTGTCACCCACATAGCAACCTCATGTTTTTCTCATCTTAACTTTCTTGTGCTTTCCGTTAGAAAATGAAAAGACACTGCTGCGAATTGGTGTTTCTTTCGCATACCATGACTGTTTACTGCCGGGTGACAGAAGCTCTCGGTCCTGTTTGATAGTGTGTGAAAAGACATTCAATAATCTATCCTCTCAAGCAGTTTCGGTTTATCCAAATTCCTGGGGGTGCATTTTAAGGTGCAAAAGTCACTATTGCATGTTTCTCTTGAAATAAAGTGGTGAGTAGCAGGAATTGATTGTACCATCTGTACGTGCTAGAACACCTGCAGAGAAATAATTCTCACCACTCTTGGATATAGCCTATAGTTTTTACAGATACAACGTTTGAGAATGGTTTATGTTGTTTTGTATTCACAACTAGGGGTTAAATACCAAGGACATTGACAGGATTGCAAGTTGTAGCAAACATTTTTAGTTAACGCTACTTGCCAGACTTACAAAGATCAGTCATAGACTTAGACTTACTCTCTAGGACTAGATGAAGATCAAATATCAACATTCATATCATACAGTTCAAGAAATAAAAACGTTAACATTTTTCTAATAAGAGATTACATAGATGTATGTTGAGAAAAAGTCACTGCCCCTTTACATGTGTTTTGCAGGTTATATAATTCTCAAATAAAATTATTTTTGAGACATATTGTAAAGATTCATCTCGTGTTATAACAGCACTATTGCTCATCTTTTTGCTATTGATCATTTATTAGAATGAACAAAAACTTGGGCACTGATAAAAATGCCACTGAGGGTGTGAAGTAACATAGGATCTCATTCCTTTAAAAATGTAATTAAAATATATTTGCATCACTTCCCTCCATTCCTCTCTCTAACCACTGCTATGTCTCCTCCCTTCAATCTGTCAATTACCTTCTTTGCTCCTCCTCAAGTTGCAATACTATTTCTGTTAATGCACTTGACTGCCCTTTGTTTGTTGCATAAATATTTCAGAATTGCAATGCCCTTTGGCAGATTTTTCTTTAAGTAAGTATGTAGTGTCCTTCCTTGTCCCTTCTGATTAGTTTTGTTTTGAAATCTATTTGTCAGATATTTAGAATTGCTACATAAACTTTTTTTAGTCCATTTCCTTAGAATATCTTTTTTCATCCTTTTTATCTGAAATGATAGTTAATCTTGATGCTAAGATATGTTTATCTTATGTGGGTTAAGAATAGATCCTGTTTTGGAATTTATTCTGTTAGTATCTCTGTTTTTATTGCAGAGATGAGACCATTGATAATGAAAAATATCAGTGGGTGTTCATTCATTCATGTTATTTTGTTCTTGTTGTCATTGTGGTGGTGGTGATAATGATGGTAGGATGTGAGCATGTATGTCACATCTTTTGAGTTTCTTGTCTGGGATTTTTATTCATTGTATTTTGTTGAGTATGGTTTACTTCCTTTGGTTAAATTTTTTCCTTCTAGCACCTTTTTTAGGTCTGGATTTGAAAATGAATAATGCTTAAATTTGGTTTTATCATGGACTATCTTATTTTCTCCATCTACCTTGATTGAACATTTTTCTAATTATAATATTTGCGTTGATATATGTGTTCCCTAGAGTCCAAGGAACATATATCCCAGGTCTGTCTAGCCTGAAGAGTCTACACTGAGAAGTCACATTCTAATAGTCCTTCTAATAGGTTAGTTTTGTTTCCTTTTCAGTTTATCCTATTCTTTCTTTGTCTTTTATACTTAGTGTGCTGATTATTAGCAGTGAGAGCAATTTCTTTTATGCTCCAGTTTTTTTTTTTGTTGTTGTTGTTCTGAATCTTGTACCTTGATAGGCATATCTTTCCTTGGGGAAACTTTCTTCCATGTTTATGCTGAAAATATTTTTGTGCCTTTGACCTAGGTTTCTTCTCTTTTTTTTTTTTTTTTGAGACCACATATATTTATTGTTACAGTTTTGGAGTTTAGAAGTTGGAAATTAAGATGCCAGTAGCACCTGGCTCTTTCTGAAGCTGGATAGAGGACCCTCCCTTGTCTGCTCTTCCAGATTCTCTGGCCTGCAGACAGCCTTTCTTTTCTTTTCTTTTCTTTCTTTCTTTCTTTCTTTCTTTCTTTTCTTTTCTTTTCTTTTCTTTCTTTCTTTCTTTCTTTCTTTCTCCCCTTTCGTCCCCTCTATCAGCCCAAAGATTTCCTGCTCTCTGGGAGTCCGGCCACCCACCGCCATCGTCCAGTAAGGTGACTCCCTCCTGCCTCCCCCCAATCAATGGATCAAACCTGATATCCATATCAATCTTCATCAGCCCAAAGAGCCATCAGGGTTCCCTGCCCTGTGGGAAGTCCAAGGACCACCCACCTCCATCCAGGTCTAGTAAGGTGAACATCCAAACTGCCTAGGCTGAAGCTCCATCCAAGATGAAGGCTAGAATCTTCCGTAAGCCAACACCTTGGGGTGCTTAATAGTGATTTAAATAGGTTAAGAGGTTGAAGCTAATGGGGGAAAAAAAAATTTTTTTTAAAAGGGGGGTGGGGGGTTTTTTTAAAAACCCATTGCCATTGTTCTTGAATTCTCAGTAGTCCTCATCGTCTCTATGTTTTTTTTCCCAAGACCAGTTTTATCCCAGGCTTTGTCAGACCCAGGTCAGCTGGCCTTGGTGAGTTCCCGATAGAACATCCCCATTGTCTCAGTGTGTGGGTGCACCTCTCGCAGTCCTGAGTTCCTTGCTCGTGCTCTCTCTCCTTCTCCTGATTTGGACCTTGAGATTTCAGTCCGGTGCTCCAATGTCTTCTCTTTCTTATACGGGTAATAGTCTTAGGTTTAATATTTTCATAATAACCCATATTTCTTTACTGTTTGTACCAGAATTTTCTTTTGGAATTAATAATTTCTTTCATGGAGGTGATCATTTCTCCTGTCATGTCATCAATGCCTGAGATTCTTCCTTTCATATCCCATATTCTGTTGTTGAGGCTTGGCTCTGAGGAGCCTGTGTGAGTTCTTACATTTTTTCAGGTCTAGATTTCCCTTGTTTCAGTTTTCGTTATTAATCCTGTTCCACTTCTGGTCTTAAACAGTTTTATTCTGTTTCTCTCACTATTTTGTGGCATGCATGTTTTCGTAGATTTCTTTAAAGTGTTTGTCCATTTCCTCTTTAAGGATCTCTATCATATTTATAAAGACTATTTTTAGGTACTTGTATTATGCTTCCATTGTGGTGAAATTCACAGGCCTGCTGTGTTCAGGATGCTGGAGTCCAGTGGAGGCATATTTTTCTTGCTGTCATTGATCGTGTTTTTATGTGGGTTTTAGGCATTTGAGACCACTTCCATTCTATGTGATAATATATGGTCTTATCTTTTTTGGTGCTGATGTTTGCTCCCTTGGTTCCCGTTGACCTCTATTGTTTTAGAAGGGAGCTGTACTTGTGTGGTCTTTGTTAGGAAATTCTTCTGGAATCCTGATAAGTGTGGCCCCTAGAGTTTCTTGGTAAAAAAATGTGTTTCTACGCATTGGGTGCTAACAATGAGGAGTGGGTATTTATTGATGATAGAGGGAAGGCCTCTGCAAGAAAGCCAAAGACAGGATTTTTCACTAAGATCTGCTTAGAGTCAGTCTACTGGGGATGGGGTCAGGAAGAGAGAAGGGCCATAACAATCAGTCTGTTGCAGAAAATGAGATGACAGTAGAAGGTCGGACATGGAAGAGATGGGAAACTGAAGATCTGATACTTGCCTCCAGGCTTTGCTGGATTATTTGCTTCATTGTCAGGCTTGGCAGGTGGTATTCCAGGGAATGCCTCTTGGAGTTAAGGACTAGGATCACAGAAACTCTGGTGAGGAAGTTTGTCAGAGAAGATCTGTGTGATGCACTGAAGATGGGAGAATTGAGGAGAGAGAGGCCTGAGCCAGTGGTCTACTAAAGAGCTTAAACTGAGACCCAAGAATTAGGTTTGGAGGGAAGGAGACATAGGTGATGACCTGAAGTAAGCCTTGCCTGCTTGCCTGGCTCAAAGGGCCTGAAAAATCCTACAGAATTCCTCCAGGAGTTGGTACGGAAGAAATGGATTCAGTATGTGGACAGAAATCTATGGGAGGAGATCTGTGATCCACTGATGGTACCTACAGAGAGGAGGAGAGTCTAGCATGTGCTCTGCTACAAAGTTGGAATGGATTTGGAGGAAAATAGAGAGAAGTGAAGATATGTACTGATTCACTGGCGGAGTATATTTCAAAGTTTCAAACAGTAATTGAAATGAATTCCTAATCAAGTAAATATAAAGTAAATGATAAGTCTGTATTTTCAAAAACAGACAAGTAACACATAACGAACTAAATTATTCTTATATAAAGTTGATCACACTATGACACTGTTCACACAATTTTTAGGAGCATTATTCTGATGAAAGGCTATGATACTCCATGTACTCCATGAATTCTGCTAAAGAAGTTATAACTTCAATACATTTTACCAAACAAAATTTATCCTGATTATTCCTAACATCAGAAATGTTATAAGTTATTTGTACATTTCTTTTGTTGGAATAGATTTTGTAGGTAATATCTTTCAGGTTGTGTTCTTGACTTTACCTATATTTCTAATAATTATATTCTTTATATATAGACAGCAGGGCTGCTGAATTTCATTTTTCTGCACCATGTATTTTAAAAATCTGTAACTCATTTTGGAATGGTTTAGAAGATAAATGGCTTAAAATGTATGTTCACAAGAAGCCTGTGAAAAACAGTATCAGAAGTTGCTCCAGGGGAACAAGTCAATGCAAGCTGAATTCTCTGATGCTTTCTTCACTGTCTTCTTTCTTTTCCGTGTGTACAAAATATTTATTAATCAAAACATGTAATAGTATATGTGACTTTTCCTACTGAATCCACTGTCCATTGCTCTTTACATGGCTTTTAATTGTAGCCTTTAATTGACATCTTAATTATCGCCTACTCAAAAAGGCATTGATGACCCTCTTTCTAAGTTGGGTGTATGCTTCCCCTTTGCTATTTTCCATGATATGATGCAGATCATTTTCTCACAAGCTTCAGAACATATAATTATGTATTTAAGTATATAAACACATATATAATAGAATATGTGTTTATGTGCAGGTGCTTCTACACATCTTATGTGTATGCTTGTGGAAGCCAAAGGACAATATTAGCTATCTTTCCTCAGGTGCAGTCCATCATTTTCAATACTATTATCTTCATTATTCTTTTGTCTTTTTAATATATATATGAGCTACACATTTTTTTCCTCCTCTCCCTTCCTCCTCTTCCCGTTTTACCCTTTCCTGTGACCCCCATGCTGCCAATTTACTCAGGAGATCTTGTCTTTTTCTCTTTCTTATAAAGATATACATGTCTTTCTAGGGTCCTCTTTGTTATTTAGGTTGTCTGTGTTTGTAGGGTGTAGGTTAATTTTTCTTTGCTTCATGTCCAGAAGCCACTTACAGTGAGTAATTATTATATTTGTCTTTCTGTGTCAGGATTGCCTCATTCAATATGGTTTTATCTGGATCCATCCATTTGCCTATAAATTTCAAGATGTCATTATTTTTTTTTACTGCTGAGCAAAACTCCATTGTATAAATATAACACATTTTCTTTAACCAGTCTTTAGTCAAAAGACATCTATGTTGTTTCCTGGTTCTGGATTTTACAAATAATGCTGCTATAAGCATAGTTGAGCACATGTCCTTGCAGTATGATTGAGCATCCTTAGAGTACATAATTTACAACAGTTGTAACATGCGGTCCTGCTTCTTGGGGTTTCTGTCCTGCCAAGTTCCCACAGTGATTTATGTTCCAAAGAAATTACACAGAAAGTCTGCATTAGTTATAAACTGATTGGCCCATTAGCTCAGGCTTCTTATTAACTCTTGTGACTTATATTAGCCCATTATTCTTATCTATGTTAGCTACATGGCTCAGTACCTTTTTCAGTGTGGCAGGTCACATCCTGATTCTTCAGTGTATGGGCAGATCTGGGAAGGAATGGGCTTCCTCCTTCCTCGAATTCTCCTGTTCTCATTGCCCTACTTCTACTTCCTGTCTGTTTGTCCTCCCTATATTTCCTGCCTGGCTATTGGCCTATCAGTATTTGTTTAAAACATAATTGGCAGAATACAGAGTTGTACTGCACCAAACACTATTTCTGGGCCTTGAGGTAGATTGTTTTGTAATTATCCAACAAATCACCATAGTGATTTCCAAAATTCCCATACAAAACAACTCTATAATTTGATTTTGCAGCTGTCAGAATGGCTAAAGTCACAAATACTGATGACAGCTTATGTGGGAAAGGATGTGGGGTAAAGGAATCTCTCCTCTATTGCTGGTGGGAGTGAAAACTTGTACAGCTGCTTACTTTCATTTTTAAGAAATAGAATTACTTATTATGTATATAGTGTTCTGTCTACACGTATGCCTGAAGGCCAGAAGAGGATGCAAAATCTCATGACAGATGATTGTGAGCCACCATGTGGTTGTTGGGAATTGAATTCAAGGTCCCTGGAAGAGCAGTCAGTGTTCTTAACCACTCAGCCAACGTATAGCTCAATTAAAAACAATAAAATATAAAAATAAATAGGAAATGGTTTTACATGATTTATATCATGCATGATTACAAAGCTCTATAAATTTATGAGCCATGTTGCCTTTAACAGTGATTTATAAAAGAGGGTTTTCAGCTATCATGGAGCTTGGAAACATTGGAAAGTTGAAATTTATAAATTAATTGCTTGCCCTTTTTTGACAGCACAACAAATTTTCCCACTATAACTAACTCTTTGATTTATTTAACAATTGAACTTTTGACAAAGACACTTATGCTACTTAAAAGAATAAAATATAACAAGTACTTCAGGGAATAGCAGAAAAAAAGAATAGGATAGAGACAAAAATATTGAAAAAAAATCTCTTGACTTTTCATATTTTTAACAACAAAATTTCTATTTTGATTTTCTATATCAGTTAGGTTGTTTACTAATTTCAGGATAATTTTTCCCCACAATGTTTTTTTTAATTTGCTCTGCAGAAAAATATTTAATGCCAGTTTTTAAAATATAAGACTGTCAAATCTTATGTTCATCATTACAATATTTGAAGGTCTCACAACATCAAGACACATTGTTTGAAATAGTTTTTTATAAAGACATTGGTTTTTATGACACAGCAAGAATATTTTTTCATAAATTTTAAACATATGACCAGAAAATCATCAGAACCAACCTTGAGAAAATGATGCAGCATTAGTGGTATAGTAGAATGTATTATCTAATGTTTTACTTTAAAACTCATTCATTTTATTCATCTTACATCAAAATATGATTTCCAATTCAAAGATTATGGACAGTCCTGAGTATCATTACATCATTTAACACATTTCTTAATAACACAGGATGAAATTGAGGATGTTTCAGTCTTTGAGTTGTCATCTGTGTCTGGACTATGCATACCCACTTTATCCAATTAATTTTTGTTTCAAAAGGTCAAATTTAAAAACATCAATAAAATATTGTATTATATAACTGTTAGCCTAGCTGTTTCAAAATGCATATATAAAAGATATTGAAACTCAATATAGATAAAATGCAGGGAATAACAGTACTTTATCAAAATAAATCTTTTGATGAATATTAGAAGTCCTATGATAATGGACCTTATTTTTTTCTTCAGTCTCATTTAATTCTTGTCTAGAGCAAGTGTTTTATGGGTATTAGGTAAATGATAATACTTTTAACCACTATCAGTTGTGTTTGCATTGATGTAACTAAAATGCTTTACAGAAACAACTATCAACAAACTGTTTTTTTGTAGTTGTTGTTGTTCACAGTTCCTGTCATATCAGTCCATCATGGCATGAAAGATATAGTAGTGTAACACTATTTACATCCTTGAAGACCGGTAAACAGAAGCAAAGATAAAATGACAGGTCAGATTCCTTCCTGAAAGACCTATCGAGGGTGTCCATATAATTTCAGCTACTCTCTATTTCCAAATTTTTACAGCCTTCCAAAACAGTGCCATTCACTGAGAAATACACACCTAGGGCATTTGGATTCAAACCATTACATTTCATTATGTAGAATTAACAACAAAATAAATATCCTAAAAATGTGTCAGTTTCTGTATTTTGATGTTCAATTGTTCATTTAACTGCTTAAAATACATAATAATTAGGACCATCCATGATGGTAGGAAGCACGGAGAATATATATTATAAGCAACTTAGGACTAGACCCTGTGTTTAAAGTGACAGTAAGAGGAATGACTGATATTATACAAGTGCTTATAAATATGTTCAGCATTATGAAAGAAAGTAGCAAGTACAGATCATTTGCGGTTAAATACAGGAAGCCAAGGACACTGAAGAGCATGCTATTACAAATAAAAAAAAATAATAACACTTGGAAAGATAGCATTGCAACCCAAACGATATTCCCAGAAAAATTTTATGACAAGTAAAAACCAGTGCAGAGTTCATTAGCTTTTAATATCTGTTGTAATAATTGAATAAAACTAAAGACCAGAGAGAGTGCAAGATATTCTATAATAAGATATGCTCCTTTAAAAATCTGATATTCTTGAAGTTAATATGATGTGTATTTCCACTATGTTGAAATCTTTTGTTAAAAGAATTAACCAAAAGACAAAAGCCAGAATTGCTCAAAATATATGACGTGAAGAATGGAAATTGCATTGAACACATTTGAAAAGAAATGTTAATTAAATAATAGAAATGAAAGAGAGAGAATAATAATAATTCATATACCACATAAAAATACTTCAATGCTCATTCTATAGAGTGTCTCCAGTGATCAAATAGTACTCTTTTTTGGAGCTGACAGCTAAGAACAAAAGACTATTTAACAATCTATGTCGGATTGGCCTAATCAGAAAGAGGCCTGTGAAGATCAAATTGTGGTCACCCAGCATGAATAAGCTTAATGAAAACAACAGAACTCATTTATTTAATAAAGTGTACTGAGTCTTAGAATTCCCTAAAATATCACATACGAGTCTGATAACTCTTCTTATGGAACTTATGCCTTAGTGAGAGTGATAATAGATTTGTAAAATTAACTGTAAATCAAATTAGGAAGACACAGCATGCAGGATTTCCTCTGACTCAACCCATAGGTTGACAGATCATAACAGAGGCTCCCAGCTCTAATATACTAATGCAGTAAGCAGATCAGAACTGAAGTGCTGTGTACAGCATAAAACATGGATTTTGGCATCAAAATACATGTCTTGCCTCAATATGTGACTTGCTAGGATAAGCCGTTCAAATAGAATTATTTTACTTGCAGAGTGAAAATCATAATGCCAAGTATTTCATAATGACTCATAGAAGAGTTAGAAATATACTGGTTATGAAACACAGCATGCTGCTACCTGTTACATGATAGAGTCTTGCTTTAAGTTGAACTCATAAGAAGCGCTCCAGCTTCTAGGAAGGGATTGCCATGTAAAAAGTACCTAAGGATAAATACATGAGGGAAAGTAAAGAAAGAATGAATCACAAAATACCCTCAACTTGCCTCACTATTAGGTGAATCTCTAGATGATAGCGATCTTCAAAATGTGGAGAGGGTTGACAGCTAACTTTCTCATGTATCAGGAACATATTCTTAAGTCGTAAGGAGGATCATTGAGGTTTTTCCTTCATTTATTAAATAATTCAATTTATTCCATGTGTTCTTTAATTTTTCCTTTAGCTCTCTTATTTTGTCTCTCATTCTCTCACTCCGTGTGAAGGCCTTAAAATGTGTGCCTATTTCTACTTTGTCTAAAAGTCAGAGATTTGGAGGTTACTCTAATAAGTGGCTGACAAGCATAGCTGTCCATCCCCATTCAGAATGTAATTACTTGATTCTTTTGACATTAAGATAGTTTATACAAGTAGGTCCATGTCATCCTGACAGGTGGTCAGGATATAAAAAATGTCTTTTTCTCTTTCTTTTTGTAACTATGAAGTCACCTGGAGAGTGGCTGCCTTCAGGATACATGGTCTAGGGCAGCTTCACTGCCTAAATAACAAAATGCTAATGATTTAATGTCTCAAAGTGTTAAAGCGATTAACTGTTTTAGTTGTCACTTGTATCATGATAATAAAGTCTATTGTTACATTCTTCCTCCCGTTTGTATTTGGATATATAAACGTATGGAAAAATAAATGAGTATTACAGGCAGGGAAGACCTATCATTGGGAAAAACCCCTAACACTTTTCCAGGGTAGAATTCTGGCTATTCCAAAAAGAATCTTTCTTATTAAGGGTTGCGGGAAACTAGACACTGCAACTTTTATTTAGTATCGGCGGCGTTTATTTGGAGCAAATTCAGCTCCAGGAGCTGGACGGTTGAAAGCAGGAGAATTTCCACCAATTGCTCCAATTCCTTCCATTGTAGCAGCTTGGCCAAAACGTTCAGTTGTTGGTGGGGTCAATCCCAAAGTTCCATCTGGCATCATAGTGGCAAGTCCTGGAGGAGCTGGGGTCCCAGTTGGCACAGGAGCAGGGGGCATGGCACCTCTATTGTTTATGCCCATAGCACCCCCCATAGTCATTTGGCCCATCCGTATCTCTTGATCTCTCACATCAGGGAAGGTTCCCTTGAATCCTTCCTGCTGTCGCCGCATCATTTCTTCTTGTTGCCGCCGCATTTCTTCCTCACGGCGCCTGCGTTCCTCCTCCTGCTTGAGCTCTAGCCGCTTTCGTTTCTGAACCTCTTGGTTATGCAGCTCCTCCTTTCTCCGAAGCTCTTCTTGATGCCTCATCAAATCCTGCCTCATTAGCATAACCTGGTGCTCATGGCGTGCTGCCTCCATCTCCATCTCCAGCTTCTCATGAGCCTCCTTGATGTTGCGGTCCACTTGATCCTGCTGTTGCTTCTCCATCTCAATGAGTGCCTTCCAGCGCATGGCATACTCATACTCAAAGGACCCTGGCTGTGCAAATCTGGGTGGCTGTTCTCGCTCCTTGTGAAATTGCTGGTTTTTTATAACCAGCTTCTCTGGAAGTCCCTCCTCATCATCTAACTGGTCCATAGGTTCCACAGTCACAGGCCGAGGAAATGTGGTTAGCAAGAAGGAGCCTTCACTGCATCTGTCCAGAGCTTTCCGAGCAGCTGGCTTCCCTGAGAACTCAACAATGCCTTTCCCTGAGGGCCTTCCTCGGTCATCCACAATGACCACAGCCCTCTCCACCTGGCCAAACACAGAAAAGGCTTCTTCCAGCAGTTGGTTGGACACATACTGAGGAAGGTTGCGGACTGTAAGGGATGCACTATGACAGGCAAAGCGCACACGTAGCTGCTTTCCACGGAGTGGCATATTATCCAACTCCACTTTGGCAATTTCCGCTAGGGTTCGTGTTTCCAAGCGAATAAAGCCAAAGCCTTTATCCTTATGAATGAAAACCTCGCCTGCTTTCCCATATTTCTCAAAAAGTTTCCTCATTTCCTCCTCAGTGATGTCAGGAGGAAGATTGCCCACAAACAGACGGCTTCGCTGGGTGAAAGTCTTCTCTCCTGGTTTCCTAAAGTTCTTCAGGTCAATGGTTAAACCTTCATTCTGGCTGCTGGCCTGCTGTCCATTTGCAGGTATTGGTGGGGGTGGTTGCTGCTGCTGCTGCTGCTGATGGTGCTGCTGGTGGTGATGTTGATGGTGCTTCCGCCTGTAATACTCTAGGGAGTATGCTTGGAGGCAGAGGGCAAGGGAGGGGTGTTATTTAACAAATCAAGTCTGTGGTATATTGCTTTCTCAAGTCTGTCTGGTGCATTCCTGAAATGTGTTGATTATTGAGGGCCTTGAACCATAGCAAAGTAAACTCAGAGAGCTCCATTAATCTTGATCATTCCTGTTTCCTTCTTCCTTGCTTTCTTCTTCCATCCCTCCCTCCTTCATTCATCATGTTTTAATTACTGTTTCATCTTTATTCCTCCAACCCCAGAGACACTGCCACATATATACCACAAAACCTAAACATCCTCCAATGACCTAGCCCAATTCCTCCATTCACTCCCAGGTGAGAATTCAGACAAGTGTCCTCAGAGGTTACAACATACATACGGTTCTGTTATATCTCATATATAACCCCTTCATGTCCTAAGGAAGACATTTTCTCTTAGAGGTTTTCATTTTAGTATATCTTTAAAAAAAGAAAAAGTCTTGTGTTAACTTGCCTTCATGTTTTTCTTGGGTAAGAACTACTCAAGAATGAATGCTCTTTTCTGTCTGATATTGCTGTTCACAGCTTTTCTTGATAGGCCTAGTACAATCTTGGGAACAGGGTTGCTGTGTGTTGAAGGTCTGACAGTAGCTCTTAGCCTTGCCTATCTTAGGTAGTTACGCTGTGCATTTTTTATTGGTGTACTATGTTTGATTTGTTCCTGGTACCTTCAATTTGAAATTTTTCTGAGAAATGGAGCAGTAATGCAGCATCAACTTATTAAAATACATCTGAAGCCTTTAAAAAAATAAATAAATGAGGGCGATTTCAGTATTCACTGGAATGCCCTCCTGATACTTTCTATGGTTTCAGTTTTATTATTTTTATATGCATCTTTGTATTCTTTACTTATTTTTCAAAACCCCAAGGCCCTACCCTGGCAAGAGTTGTTTTGTTGAGGCTGGTTCCTGACATCTCAGTCTGTCTCCCTTTCTGCCTCCCTCCTTCCTCCCTTTCTTTCTCTCTGCAAGTATGAGTGAATGTTTTTATGTGTGCATGTATGTGTGCGGGATACAAATGTGGAAGTCAGAAGGCAACTTGGAGGAGTAGATTCTTTACACATTGGCCCAGGGAATCTAAGTATAGGCTTTGAAGCAAACACCTTTACCCATTGAAGCACTTTGCCAATCCTAGTGACTATTTTAATATTAAGAATATTTTTCAAAAATTTTGCATGGACTTCATTCACCCGAGTTTTGAAATGTTCATAGAGATAAAGTATGAACATATTTATTAATAATAACAGTAACTAGTGGCTTCCAAAAGAAGCCAAGTGAACAATAGCCCACCAGGTATCATGTCTAACAAGAATATTAATGATACAACAAAACTTTAACTTTGAATTTGTTTAATAAAATATTGTATAGTGGAATTAAGAATAAAACAGCTTAATTTTTTTAAAACATTGTGATTAAATGGAGTTATTGCTCAATATGTTATAACACATTCATAGATGAGAATAATCTTTGACCATTAAGAAAAACTAGTTACATCTTTAGTGCTTGCATTTGAGAGGCAAAGGCTGGAAGATTTTTATTTTAACACCTGTCTGCATTTTAAAACCTTGTGTAAAACAACAACAAAAAGTTCTGTTAGTGAATGTTTATTGATACTTACATATTCATGGCTTAAATTTCAATTTGTGCAGAGAGAGGCATGGGTCAACTTGTATATATTGCATCGTATGTTTTAGAGACTGACACAATTGCCCAGTAATGACTACTTGAAAACTAGAATTTTTTAATTATTAAACATTTATTTTTTTGTTTCATGGTTTCATACTTTTATATATTTAATTTATTAGTTTCACCCCAGTCTCCTTTTCCATTTCCTTCTCATGCTTAATAAAATTTCCCTTCCCAATTAGGGCCCTTCCTTCCTCGTACTTTCATAAATTCCTTTTTGTCTTTGAGCCTTTTTTGTATTTACTTAATATTCAGAGTAAGAGAGAATGCCTGTTGAAGGCATTGGACACCTGTATCCCCATCTTTTCACTGCGTTTGCACACGGGACTGTACTCAAGTCCTCAGGCTTACCCCTTGAGCCATTTCATAAGTCCAAGTACATGTTTTAAGAAATAATATCTGTTAAGAACTAATACTTTTTGTTTATTTGTGTTTTGTCAGCATTTTGGTTAAGAAAGATTAAATGAAGAACAAATGTGGCAAAAATCCATGATTTCATAATGATAATGTTCCAGTCTACTTTCCAGATCTATGGTCATAGCATAAACATGACAAAAATTAATATCAAACAATGTTTTTGCAAAAGTTCTACTCATTACTACTTTTGACTTGGACAAAATTTCTTCTGGAAATAGTCTGTTCTTGAGAAAAGTACCATTATTTATTGGGGGAGGACTAAAATAACAATATTTACCAGTTATCACTTATTCATGAATACCGAAGAATGGAAGCTATTATACTTATTGCTATTTTAAAATGTATCGAAACCTCAGAATATCCTCTTTATGACATGTACTATAAAATAACATCAAAGAACTCATTATATATATATATATATACATATATATCCTTATATTTCTCAAAATAATATGAACTACAATATTTTAGAAGAGAATAGTGCTAACAAAAATGAACAATTCAAAGCCAACAAACATATTATTTCAGTAAACAATATTCTTTTTGGCATGCGCTTAGAATAGTAGCATAATATAAAAATGTTCGTCAATTATTAAACTTTTAACAATTTTCATATAAAGAGCACCAGGGTGAATTAATGTGAGAATATTTGCATTAACTTATTAAAAACATATCCATTGTTAAGCTGAGGAAGGGAGCTAAGGCCTTTAGACAGCCTTACTAATCTATTAATCATTTGATTATGTTTTTGTTCATGTACTTGCTTCACTGAAGCTTTATATTTATGTAAAATGACTGCTACCCAGATCACAGTTCATTCTTGCTGTCAAAAATATGATACATAACATTTCATTAGATATTTTTATCAGTGCATATTAGTAAAATTGGAGAAAAGTTTAATAAAATATGCATTTCTAGGATTCCAGTCTTGTGAAATCTAAATATATTTAATAAAATAAATGTCTATTATTTTATGTATACATATATTTCCAAATATATGCATATTCTAGGGATAGTGTTCTTTTAAGCATGTAATATATATGAAATTGTATGAATCATGACCAATACAACAGTGAATACTGCAGGTATTGTATAGAAAGAGACACAAATACAATGTTTAATTACAAGTTTTTTATAGAAGAAAATTGAAACTATTGTGATGCTTATAAAAGAAAATCTTTTGCATAACTGAAACATGATTAAATGATTATATCTTATCAATAAAAGTAGAAAATATTGGATATAGAAAAAATTAATAAAATGATAGCTAATGATATTCTGCTGTACTAATAAATAGTTTAATGCCTAGAACAGTAGTCATCAGAGAGACTTTTGAAATCCAGGAAGTGATGGTAGCAATTACAGAGACCCACAACCAAATATTAGGTGAAGAATGAACTCAAATTAGAGATCTCCATCTGGTCCTTTCATTGGAGCTCATAGAACCCAGAGGTGCAGGCCAGGGGCAGGGGAAGCCGTAGGAAGAATTGTGAGAGCCAGAGGGATAAAGGATATCAGCAGAACATGGCCCACAGACTCATCTAAGCAGGCCTCATAGAGGCTCATCGAGACTGACAAGATTGAAGAGGCAGTCGTGGATGCTGCATGTGTCTGCACTAGGTCATCTGCATTTATGTTATGGTTGTGTTCTTGTGGGACTCATAACAGTGTGCATGGGGGTCTGTTTTGCCTAACCTTGGGACCTTTTCCTCCTATTGGATTGCTTTAGATAGCCCTCTATTTTTTTTTTTTTTTGCCTTGTCTTATTGCATCTTATCTTGACCCGTTTGGTTGGTATCATGTGAACCTGCTCTTTTCTGAAGAGAATTAGAAGAATAGTGGATAGGGAGGAGAGAGAAGGGGGTTACTGAGAGGAAGAGAAGAAGGGGAAAATGTGGTTGGGATGTACTGTATGAGAGAGAACAAGAATAATATAAAACAGTTACCAGGAAACAAGAAAGCTTAGAGCTGAAGTACACTAGGCTAAAACTCGTGAAATAATAATAATAAAAAAAACAAGCAGAGATTACAGGTTACCAATAGATCACTGGATCACATGAAAATCCAGGTACAGGAGAGACCTATAAGTCATGTGACATAGGACTATTGCATATTAGCTAAGTAGATCTGAATATGACTGCCCAAATATCATTGTTTGTCGTGTGTGTGTGTGTGTGTGTGTGTGTGTGTGTGTGTGTGCTGATTTGTGCATATATACACGTGAAGGTTCATTTGCCCAGAATGAGGCCAGTGGTCAACGCTGCTATCTCTCTCCATCCATACTGCAATTTATTTTATTGAGAAAGGGTTGGAAACAGGTCTGTTCCAGGGGAAATATACTATTACTTACTTGTACAGGGTTTTTCTCCAAGTGAATTAAGGGCTACCTTTTTACTGACATTTTGACTAATAAATCAACTCTGCATCCCCCAGCATTGGCATTCCAGTGTATCACTACTCAGCTTCTTCATGAAGGCGGAGGATCTGAACGCAGAGTCCTCAGGGTCTGAAACTTTCACACCATGTACTTTACCGACTGATTGAACTTCTCAACTCATTTGCATTATTTCCTTCCATTTATTCCATGTCTTGTCATTTTGTAATACTGATATATTTCTGAACACTTTCAAAATGTTTTACTTAATATTCCCCGCAAGTTCTTCTGTGTTCCATAAAAGGAAGGATGAGGACAGAGCTTTACTTGGTGTCAGATAGCTTAGGTTTTGAACACTGGAGAACGTAAAACAATTGTCATTGGGGTAGATGGAGTTAGAAATGAGTGGTGGCAGAAGGAAGGACAGATAAACAACTTATCTTCACTGGGAAGACTTATACCCATGGGATTCAAGCCATAGTTAAAGTGGAGTGGAATAAAGAAGGGGAAATGGGAACAAGTAGAAAATATTCAGCAAGATTTGGTTACCACGTAAGAAGTCCACAGAATCTGCAGAAGTCGTGATTCACCCTTGGAATAACCAGAATCTTAATGTGTGTGGTTTTAATTACACGAGAGAGTACAAAATAATCTCTTATGTTGCTTTTTGAGATGAAATGAATTCTTATTTATTTCTAAGGAAACAGCACAGGCATTTTTTACAGCAACGGAAAATGGATGTAGGAATGAAAAACAACATGCAATTTTTCAAAATTACACAAAAGAGCAGGAAATTAATGGGTGTCGAGCTTGTCAGTCATGTAGACTCACAAAAATCACTTCACTTTTCTTCTGAGACATCATTTAAGGTTTTTACACTCTGCCTATACACATTAAGTGCTTGTCTTCTGTTCAAATGCTCAGCTAATGTGTTTGAGTTGTAGTGCCCTCTCATAGAGTTAACAAAAAGGAAGAGAAGAAGCGATAGCTATACTTGCATCATTAAGAACAATGAAGAATAATGACCATTACAAATGGTGAAGAATATACCATGTATTTCATGTTGGCATGCTCAATATTCATATTTATAATGTGAAAAACACGTGTTCAATGATGGTACATACATGATGAAACTGAGTGTCAGTTTCCCAGGGTATATAATCACCTTGGAGGCAGTTTTCTAGATGTGTCTGTGAGAGAGATTACACACTGATTTAACAAGAATGGAAAGATACTCACTAAAAGTAATTGGCAACATTCCATGGGTTGAGATCCTGTACTGTACAAAAAGGAGAAGTAAGTTGAATATCCGTATTCACCTCCGTGTTTAACGATTGAGGATGCAATGAATTCAGACACATCCTGCCATTACCTCCACATCCTGCCTGTCACTGTAACTACTCAAATTATGAGACAAACTTTGTTTCCTCCTGTATGTTGCTTCCTGTCAGCTCTTTGATCATTGCAATGAGAATTATAAGCCAACAACTACATTTTTGCAACTCGAATGTTAAAAGGTTGCTCCTTTGTAATAATATCTTTCACTTTGTTGTTATATAAATGAACAATGATAAAATGTAAAACTCAAGGAAGATAACTTAAATGCTATGCCAACAACTGCTACAGACTGGGAGAATTGGAATAAATGGATGTGGCAATGGCATAACAAATTTCATTGTAGATTAATTTAAAATTGTAGAATAATAAGACATAGTAGAGAATTTTGGATAATTACTGAAAAAGCAGATCCACAAGCCAAATTATTTCAAACATACCTACAGCTTTATCAATAACTAAACACAATGGTAATTTTTTAAAGTTAAATTTAACTTTTATTAAAGCAATCTTATTTTGAAAACTTGGCTCAATTTTCTTAATTTCTTTTGGTTAAGAGATGATTCTAAAGAGCTTAGGGATAATATCCTACAGAGTTTGGGGATAATAAAGATATTATTAATATTGTACAGCCCAACGCTGAATATGGTCCATACCCATAAACTATTCCTTATTTATGTTTCCCTATGTTTGTATGTGCCAAGGTCAAATAACAAAGTCAGATTGATTTTTTTTTTACTTTTTTTAGGCCAGTCTATGCTATTTTTGACAATATTAACACAAACAAAATACATGTAAAAATGTATGTTGAACCATAACTTGCTATCTTTACTAAATAAACTATAGGCCACTTCTCTCAAATCTTGGCAGTTTCTTTTATTGTACTTGGAATACTTATTTTGAAGAATAATATACATAGTTGTTTTAAATAAATATGCCATTACTTGACTTAAAGTCACTTCAGGAGTTTTTCATCATACATAAAATATCCAGAATTAAAATGTGGCACCTTCTGATCCTCACAAATCTGTTGAGTTTTCCACCTTATCTCTCTGTCTATCTAGTGGTCATTTTGATCACTGTGTTCCCCAAAGGCAGATGTAGCATTCCCAACATCTGGGCTTTCCCTCTGAAGTTCGCTCCATCTTACTCCCTCTGTATCTCTATGACTATGTGCCACCTCTCCTTAAGTGACTCTCTTTGAGTTCTTGAAGGAAATCATTGTCCTGTCTTACCCTGTTTTATTCTTTTCTTACAAACTTTATGTTTACCATTTATTTCTGTAACTCTTCCCACTTCTTACAGTCATAACATAGTGATAGAAAGCACAGGTTTTACACCATATTTCTTGGGTTTAGGCCATTGCTAGAGATGCAGCTGTGAACAGTTTTGCCTTCACATTCTATTCCTGACTTTCTTTGACCATAAAAATGAAGAAAACTGTAATAAGTTGTGCTAAGTTTATTGTGACTATTTAATAATATTACCCTCAGGGCTGTGTGTAGTGCACAGGAAACAGCTACCAACAGGCGATAATTGTATAACTCAGTATAATATCATTATAAAAATGATATATTATTTGTACTATAAACCAATATAAGTAAATATACTTATTTATACTGTTACGTCTTTAGCAGAGTTAAAGATTTATGGGAAGAAATAATTTATTCATTTTATTTATGGCTTTACTCATAAAATTGAGAAATGTTTTGCTTTTATATTTGCCAATTTAATAAATTAATAGAAATAGTAAGGTTAGAAATTCATGCATAAGGACAGAGGAAGAAATTAGTAAGTAATTGAATTTAATGAGAAATTCACGGACAGTATTAAATAAGCATGGTTCTTGTTTTAGTATATATTATTGTTTTCAATATATAGTATATTTATTAGTATATATTATTGCAAACATTCTTTAGAAATATAACAAATACATCACAGTCCAGTAAGTCAAGGTGGTTGCTCTAGTCAGCTTTATTTTACACACGATCAACCTGAGGTCTGGAGCTGTGACACGTACAGTTGTGCAAGCAATATTATATTACCTTGTCCATTCACATTCTTAGCTTGGAATCTGTCGTTACTTTGACCCAGTAGTCTGTTTTAATCCCAGAGATTACAGAGTCACTGTTAAACAATAGGGATATTATAAAGTCCATGGTTATGCTTGTCTTCTCACTAAGTGTTGAACATGTATGAGGAATAAGGTAGGCACATCGGACATAGGGTGACTGTATCACATATCACACCCCCATTTAAGATTGTTGGGTAATGTCTCTGAGTTTTCTAGCAATTACAAAAATTTTATATGCCCCTCACTTCAACACTGAGAATATATATTCCTTTTTAGCAGTGTTGTTGTCTGCCTCATGCAATAATTACGCCAAGTTTCATGGAAAAATATCACTTTCCATTGTTGTTAATTAAATGATTAGTTGCAATTATAAAAAGTGAAAATCTTGGAGGAAATATGAAGAATTATGTGAAAATAGGTCTAAAGAAGGAAACCCATTTGCACTGCTAAAAATTTTTGTCTTTCAATATTAATGTTGCCGCACTACACTGATTCACCTGTTTCTACTCTAGCCTTTTGGTTCGGATCCTATCCTTTAATGGCTGAGCCATCTTTCCAGCCCCATTTCTCCTCTAAGTAGTTTACTTAGATAAATAAAATTTGCTTTGGTTTATCACAAAACAAAGCCAGTGACAAACAAGCTGTTTCATTTGAAGGCATCATCAATGAAAAAAATGTGATTTATCTCATGAATAAGCTATTATCGAGTGTTAATTTCCTTTTACTTATTTGTGTTTTCTCAGCAACAGAATGAAGGCTTTATGACTGATTTTTGGCACTGTAGACAATACCTGAGATAATCAGTTTATGAACAGAAAGCCTTATTTGGCTTTCACATTTAAAGGCTCTACTTTCTTTTCTTTTTGATTCTATTGAGCTATACATTTTGCTCTGCTCCCCTCTCTTCCTATTCCCTCCCATTCAACTTTCTCCCAAGGTCCCCATGCTCCCAATTTACTCAGGAGATCTTGCTTTTTTCTACTTCCCATGTAGATTAGATCCATGTATGTCTCTCTCGGGGTCCTCATTGTTGTCAAGGTTCTCTGGGATTGTGAATTGTAGTTTAAGATCAGTTTCTTTGTTGCTTTGTGCTATGGTATGTGAACAAATCTTTGCAGAAACACATGGTAATCAAGACCTGTCAAATCAACACCCTGAACTTAAAAAAGCAAAGAAAAAAGGAGATGAGGTTCCATTATTCTCTGAAAAGTATGTACCCATGATCTGACAGCTTCTCACTAGGATCACGTGACTTAGGTTCTGACAACTCTTGATAGCACTAATCAGTGGGCCAAGTTTTCAACACTTGGATTTGGGGGAGATATTCCAGTTCTAGACTATAGTACATTAAAAAAAATCCTGTTAATTTTTTCTAGATTTTTCAAAAACTTTTCCGCTTATATAGTTGTGAATAAAACTTAGTAAACTTTTAAAATAACTGTGTATTTAGTGATTATTAAGAACTAATTAACTACCATAATTAATAACTTTGCTTGTTATCATGAAGTAAAGAATTAGTAAATATAATCCTCTTGCAAAAATTTTGGGAAAAAAATTCTTGTTTTGTAGCAGTAATTTTTATGACAATATTTTGCACAAATAGGCAGGCTAAGGAAACTTAGATTCTGACTGATTGGTTAACAGACACTAATGATTTTTATTTACAGACACACAGACATATATTTATTTTATATTTTAGAGCAATTAAGGGTTATTAGTAGTTTTACATAAGCAGAATCAGTTTAGCTGTGTGAGACTCTGATAATTACTTCAAACTTGTGAACTTTAATACTGCTATTGATAAAATGTGAATACATATGACTTACTCCAAAGATACCAACTCTTAATATCATGATAGAATAAAATAGCAAGTAGAGCTTTGGATGGATTTATAGTGAGCCTTGAAATATTTATCAGTTAAATTTGTATCATGATGACTTATCAATATAAACCACAGTTTTCATTGTAAAATTAAAATGATTTTTGTATTAACGATCTCTTATAATACTTTCTATTATTAATTAGCTGTTGATGATATAATTGAGAAATGACATTTTATTTCTGGTGTTACAGCTTAATGATTATAACTGCTTTAAATTCAGTCAATAAACTGCATGAATTCTACTTAGGAAAATGTACACAATTTGTTACTGTTTAAAAATAGTAGAAGGACACTGTTTTGTCTTATTGAAAATAGGTGATTTTCATACAATGAATTCTAATTGTGGTTTCTTTGCCATCAGCCTCTCCCAATTCCTCCCCAATTCTAATCCCATCAAAGTCCACATCATTTCTGCCTTTACTTAGGTGGGGAAAAGCAAAATAAAATAAAATAAACAATTGTCTAAGGTGTAATAATAAAATGAAATAAAATATTTAAAATAAAATAAAAATAAGTCAGAAAACTACAAAACAAGCAAACAGAAGAAAAAGAGCCCATAAGAAACAGATATTGCCGATATCTCGGTGGGGACCTCCAATTGCCGCGCACTGCGCCCCCGTATCTGCGCTCTGTGCGCTGGCACCCAGTTGGCGAGCTTCGGGCAAGGGGGCTGGAAGTTAAAATACACAAACACACACAGACAGAGAGACAGCGACGCGGGTCATGCTTGAATTCACCAAGAATGCTCCCTTTATTGTGTTCAGGGGCAGATTATATAGAGATAGCTACGCCCCAGCCAAACTCACCAGAAACCACTCTCCTGCCATCAGGAACTCCTGAAGGTCTCCTGCTCAGAATAGCTGTAGGCACTCAGATCATGGGATTACAAGAAATTCAGGATCTGGGGTCTCACTGCTACGAACAGATATATTCTCAAAAACACATTTGTTTGCACATTCAGGGAACCCATAAAAACACGAAATTAAAAATGTATATGCACAGGACCTGTAAAATGCTATGACTCATCACTGTAGGACAGAGAACCTTCAAGAATGTGCCTGAGTTTATTTGTATTGGCCACCTATTTTTGGGTATGGGGACTACCAGTCTTAAGGCTTGCTTGTTACTCTAGTGTGACTCCCTTGTAGAAACTTTCTCATTTGCAAGTGTCTTATTGGTTATGGGTAGGATGGTGTCCATTTTTCTTCTGAAATCTGGGACATTATTTGGTTCAGGTACATGTTGCCACAGTCTAAGAGTTTATATAGGTTACATTTATACTATGCTTAGAAGGGTTTGTTTCTTTGGTGTTATCCGTCACCCCTGGCTCATAATCTTTTTCTAGCATTCACAATCAAACATTAATATTGCAAGCTCACAATGGCACAAATATAACAAATATAGAAATTGTCTTAGTCAGTGTTCTATTGCTGTGAAGGGTCACCATGATCAAGGCAAAACTTATAAGAGAAATAATTTAATTGTGGCTTGCTTACAGTTTTAAAGGTGCAGTTCATTATCAGTGAGCATTGTGGTGTGCTGACAAATATTGCTCTGGAGAAGTATTGGGGATTTCAACATCTGGATCTGCAATGAGCAGGAAGACAGAGAATCTAGACCTGGCTAAGGCTTTTGAAAATTCAAAGCCTACCCCTAGTGACACACTTTCTCCAGAAAGGCCACACCTCCTAGTCCTTCTAATCCTATTAAAGAGTTCCACTCTCTGATGACTAAGAAATCAACACTCTGAGCCTATGGGGCCATTTCTATTCAAAACATCACAGACTCTTTTTTATTAAATTTAAAATTACCAATATAAACAAACACTTGCAGAACAAATTATATTATTTGTATAAGAAAGTAGAAGAAACATATTTAGATATCTTCTTCATACTTGGCTACATTTGGTTAAGAATATATGAGCATTGGCCATTCAAAGTAAAACAAGGGAATGAGAACAATTTGATTTTGAATGAAGAATTAGGAACAGTTTAAACATATCATTTTGTATGGACATCAAATAATACACAACACCACTAACAGTATTAAAAAAAGTGATTTTTTTTCACAGTCAAATATCTATACTGCATTCTTTTGAATCATCTGATATATAGATTTTATGAGAAGGTATATATACAAAGTAAACTTTAAATTCCTGAATATAAAAATGTTATAATATTTGAATATTACATTGAGAACAAGATATAAATAGGAAAGGTTTATATCCTCTTGAATCTTATATAATGACAAAAAACATAGACAACAAATTTAATGACAACTAAAACAGAGCATCTATACAGATTTTTGAAGATATTCTGTAGCACCTCTCTGAGGAGATATTTATGTCAGGAATTTAGGTGATAATGCATACTGAGGTAAATGGCAATTTTCAGGTTTATGAGAATGTTTAAAGTGGAAATTCCTTGTCAATCTTTTTTTAGTTACTAACTGCAATAATTTAGTTTCTTTCGTGCTCTATGCTTTAAAAAACTTTGCTTTTTCAGTTATTGACTGTTAGACTAAAAAAGGTGCCTATCCTCCTAAACTTTTCCTCATAAAGTTCTGAAAGACTGAGTTAAATTTACATTAATAGCTTTAACTGTGATGATAATGATCTATTACTCTAATATCTTATATTAGATGGAAGTCAAGACAATGGCATCCATAAAACAATCATTTTCTGAACACACTCCTGAGAAAATAATATCAGCTATCTGTATCTCTGCATTTACTTTTTAGCATAGGAACATATGTATTAATTTGCTGAATATAGAAGTGATTGTTTATTACTTGAATTTTTCTATTAGGAAAAATCAATAATGCCATAAATAATTATTTTCAATAAAATTTCTTTGTGTCATTAGTTATGAAACTATATTTATTATAACAGTAACTGGTGTTGCAGGGGGAGGCCACTTCTTCATCCCGGCTGCCCAGTTAGCTTAGCACTAAAATAAACACATAGAAACTGTATAACCTTTATTTTAGATGCTGAAAGGCTTTATTGAAAACATAATAATATTAACACTGATTATAAAATTAGAAGTAAAAATGAAAACATTATGTAGTAAATTACACCCCTTCAAGATAAACTATGAAGGATAATAAATTACTTTGTAGAAGAACAGACACATTTTGCACATAAAACAATATTTTGTCTTTGTGTACTGATTTTTCATGAACTCAAATAAAAAGTCAAATCTTATTCTCTATAAGAATAACATGTGTGACTAATAAAAATTAAGTGTGTTAGTAGAAAATGCAAATAAAAAGATGAATAGAATTATTTTTCTAGGAATTTGAATTCTAGGAGTTCATTGTTATCACTTTTAAATTTTCTATGTTAATACTTTATTATATATAGAAATACCATCTTTACTTATGTTTACATGTGTGAAGCTGCATGAAATTTTATAGCAACAAAGTATTGGGGCGGGAATGTCTTTTTGTCACCTTGAGAAAATATACATCATAAATAACTTAACAGAAGAGAATTTTTTTGGTTTGCAGTGACAGAAGGCTTGGTCCATGTTTGAGTGGCCTTGGGGCTTGGAATAAGTGTACATCATGATAATGGGAGCAAGTAGATAGGAGCTCATAACCTCACCTCAGGGTAGACAGGAAGCAGTGTGACAGGAAAAAGTTAAAGCAGAATACAGTCTTAGAATTCATGGTAACAAAAAAACACTTATTCCAGGAGGCTCTTCCTCCAGACATTTACTCCAATCTTCAATAAAGAAAGATGCATTAAGACCATGGGCCTACATGTATAATTTCATATTCCAGGCACACAATTGTCTTTGATTAAGCTTCAGTATAGACTCTGATTTAAAAAGATAGACATGATAGAATTTCTCTTTCTCTGGACCATGAGTTTGAATTTCACTTGTTTGAGAAACTGTATTTTTTTATCATTTTCTAAATAAAAGATGACAAGTGCCTAATAAACAGAAGACACTTCTGGTTTTGTTTGTTTTTCACTCATAACACTATATTTCTTCTGTCAGGTAAGTGTGTTTAAAAAATGCTGCATTATGCTATGATTATTTAATAATACACAACAAAATCTTTATATAAAATTTTAAGTCAATCTGAGTCATCTTTTTTAGTGCCTCCAAATAGACAGATTCATCTTGGAAGGTCCTAGAGGTAAGTAACAAAAGGCAGAATTATCAACCTTGAAGAATATATCAGCAATTTGCTACATGACAGTTTCATTGAACAACTCATCTGTAATACTGCGGCTGAGCGCATTGCATTTCTGTGTGAACTGAATCTTATTAACATTTAGTCCACACAGCTCTCATTTACAATAAAGTGAGAGAGGAAACACTCAATTTCTGATGATGATGGTGACTCATGATGCATCATTGTTGCAATTTATAAAAACCCATGTGTCTGATGCTGACTGTAATCACCTTTTTCATACATCTTGTGTCTTGGGTGTATTCTCAGAAAAAAATATAAGTTATTTCTATAAAAGTAATTGGTAATTGGAACTAAAGCCTATGTATTAGTTTTATAGTCTAATGTTGGAGAGTAGTAACTATAAATGCTCTGCAATAACAAAATTTCTTAAAGTTAAAAATAACTTTTGTTCTAAATTTATACAAAATTAAAGACACATATTTACAGATATTCTTTACCTCTAAAAATTCATGCAAACATGATAAGATAATTTATATTTAGTGAAATCAATCTCAAGCCATAAGTTTGGATTTACCAAACAGTGTACAACTATTGCTATGCAATCTTTGCAGGGAGTTGGTGTTGAAGGTGAGAGATCTCAACATGAGAATAGTTTTATTCACTTTTTAAGGCAAGGGAAAATTTTTAGTCATCGTGCTTAAAACCCTGAGCTGAGCAAACACTTGGGAGATTCTGCATGATGTTACATGAGAAGTTATTTAGATATTATTGAAGGTACATATTATTTTAAGTTCCCATTTTAATGGAAGGTTAATTTAAAATATAAATACTAAAGACAATATACTATTTTGTTTTGTCTCTCTAATTAAGGAAATAATTTAGGTCATTGCAAAACGCATTTAAGAATATACTACTTATTAATGGCAAAAACAGTATCAGGGCTTTGTACTCTATCAGTGTTGTATTGTGTGGCTGTCTTTCTTTTGATCCCATCGCCATATTTTTATGCTGTACTTGCTTCATTTTTCGCACACTAGCTTTCTCTTCTTACCTTTTTGTGTAATGTTAAGTGTAGTGTTAAGCTCTAAGATCTTAACATTTCCTCACCTTGAGTTCAATGTACTTGTTAGCTATAAGATATAGTAGGATCTTTCAAAAGAAACTGCCTTTCTTTAAATCAAGGCATTTTCTCTGTATATTACTCCATGGTTACTGAAGAGGTCTTATTGCCCTAGGAGCCAAATCCTCAAAAAAGATTTAGCTTTAAAATTGCCTCACATAGTAAATAATTGAAGAATGGTAATTTAGGATAGGTTTTAAATTATTAGAAGTATGTATTAATGTTTATCATATCTTTAATTCTTTTATTTGGTATATGTTTAAGCCCATGAGACACTGTGCATTGTGTCATATAGAGTACTTCTATATGAGTACTACATGAGTCATCGAGACCAAACTCAGATTATAAGACTTGGTATTAAGGGCCATCTCAACACTTCTAAGAATATGTTTTAACCATGAAATTTTATGCTGTACATGTAAATAAATGAATAGTATATGGAAATATATGAAAGGTGTTTTGTGGCAAGGGCCATATGACTAATTCGGAGAAGAAAGTCTGAGAATTGCATGAATGGCCCTCCTTGTGGCAAGTCCCTGGAGACCATGAATCACTGGTAAAGACCTGTGGAGGGTTTATTGCATAATTCTTGACATGACTCGAAGAGCAAATATGCTATGTGCTGTCATGTTTTCACCATACTGCTGGCTTGAATAAGGCACAGTAGGTCATAAATTTTAATATTACATATTTGCATAACCCTTCTGGAAAGAATTATTTTAAGCACAAGAGTATTTGACAAATGTTATTAAGTAGATGATATCAGGAGTTAAAGGAATAGTATAGAATCAGAGAATGAAGTAGAATTATAGAAACTCAGTTTTGTCAGTTATTTTAACTGTGTCAATTTTCCAAAAATTAAGGAAGAAAGACATGAGAACAAAGGATAAACAGTACAAACTATTAAGAACAAGTTTTCAAGTTATGTTGCTTATATGATAAAAGTAAAAATCTGATGTCCCCAGAGGAGATAGAATAGAACAAAATGTAAAATGTATTGATTCAGTTTTGGCTGGTGAGTTGATTGTGAGGATTAAGATCTTACCAGATATAAATATTAAGCACAAGAGACAAAACTGTCTCTTACCCTGCATTACACTGTAACTGCATACGATGCCAACCGGTCCCACTGTTCTACCTCTATGTGTGCCTAGTTGGAAAACTTTCTTTATAACTTTCAAGAGTGCTTCTAACAGTGGACATACAGACAAAAAAGATAATGATTCCTGGAGGAAAGTTGGGGAAAAATGGGGGAAAGAAGTCAGGAACAAACTGGTAATTATTGTAATAATTTTTACATTAAGGAAGCAAAACTGATTGAAAAAATGTTCATGCAACCTATTGAAAATTATAAATGAAAAGAACGCAGGCTGGCTGGACCACTTGTTTGAACAACAACAGGTGATCACAATTTGATCATGGTGCCAACTTCACACTCCATCCCAGGTCACTGAACCAGTCCGGAGCAAGGCTGACAGCACTTATGTTTGCATACTTCCTTGTTGTGGTAGAAAAATGGAAAAAGAGACATCACAAAAAGATTATATACATAAATTTGAGTAGAAAAGATATGCATAGCATGCATTAAGTATTGAAAGATGCCTTAGCTTTTTGCTAGTTTCTGATAGAACTCTGAGAGTTGAATTAAGATAAATTATAAGAAAAATTTGATATCAAACTTCCTAAGACAATATTGAGAAAATTAAATTATACATGGATTGAATTATCTAAAATTATGAAAAATATCAAGATACCAAACTATCAATAACAGGACTGAATATTAATGTCATTGTACACATACTTTCCTAAACTTTCATTGTAGAACATGGGTCCATTTGGCAGACGGAAACAGCTCTGCACAATTTGCTGCTGAGTATGAAGTAATGTAAATCAAACGTTTCCTGAGCTTTACCAGAGAACCCTCCCTTAAGTGCAGCATCATTATGACCATCCTGAGTATGTTTACTTGGAAGCAGCTTTCCATGGCAACACAAAATTCTTCTATGAGACATAAGAATTTTCAAAATGTTTCAACCATTAAAGTGCCACTTTATGACACACCCCTTTAGCTGAAATGCACAGGCTTTTAGGAACGCTGTCTGTACGCTCTTCCTTTGATGAGTGTGGTTAAAATGTATCCCTTCTTTCTTAGCAACAAACTGAGAGTTTAGTTTCATATCTACTAGCATCTGCATTCATTTCTCTGCTCCTTTCTTTAGAATCTAATGTCTAAAGGATGGTCTAGAAAACTGACTTATGTCTAGAGATATTCGATAAAAATAATCAATTTTTAGATTCATATATATATATATATATGACACAATCATTTGTAGATTCATAATGACTTTTAAAATTGTATTCGGCTTGGATACTGTCCATAAAAACTGGAACATTTTTATTTCAGTACTTTTACATATATTATAGATATTGTTGTTTTTGTTTCTTCCTGTGTAGGTGTATAAATATTAAAAGAGTATATGTATTTATAGTGCGCATAAACATATACTTAGTGATGTTCCAGAATGGTGATAACTTCCCTGACATTTATATTGCATAGTATGCATGAAAGTATTTTTCTAGGGCTGTTAATAAAGGCACAGTATAGTCAAGTGCAGAAAGAGAGCTTTAATTATTTCTTTAGCTTTGGCTTTTACATGTTAGAGGGATGTTGCCTGGTAGCTGGTATAGATACACTCTGCTCTTCTCTGATAGACCACACATGCATAGGTCTCATTCTCATTAGTAAATATACTCTGCATGGTAGCAAACTCTTCAGGTAATTGCTTTAGCTTCAAAATTATTACCAAGGAAATATAAATAACTTATTTATCTATTTTATGAAGCTGATTGCCAAATAATTAGTCAGGGGCTTTGTGAATTACATAAGCTAAGTCTGTGATCACTGTGGTTTCATGCACAATAGCCACAGTCACACAGCAGGCATATTAAATATAGATAGAGAATGATAAATGAAATCAAACTTATTTGGACAAAAACAAGAGCAATACAAAACAGATATGCTATTATTTTTTATGTGGTGCACTTAATATAAGAATACCAATACAAGAGACTTGGCAGTTGATAAACTTGTTAGGGTGACAAGAGCATCACTGATATATTTAAAAAGAGGAAGGCTGTTTAAAGTAGATCAAATCTACTTATTGCGAGGCGATCTAACTATCTTTTTATTCCCAACTTTTGACAGTTTGGTGAATCACAAAGCAGTAAACTCAGCCATAATAATTTCTTCTTGCTTATTCATTAAACAAACCTCATTAAAATTCAATTGCTGGCATTTGTAAGATGAGTCTTCAGTTGGTATTAGTCAGTATCCCAAATAACCTAGCCAACCATCATATCATAAAATGTTGGATTTTATATTTATTCATTATGTAAAGAAAAACAGAAAACCACACATGGACCAAAGGAATAAATGGTTCTTTTTTTTAAATATTTATTTATTTATTATGTATACAGTATTCTTTCTGTGTGTATGCCTGAAGGCCAGAAGAGGGCACCAGACCTCATTATAGATGGTTGTGAGCCACCATTTGGTTGCTGGGAATTGAACTCAGGACCTTTGGAAGAGCAGGCAATGCTCTTAACCGCTGAGCCATCTCTCCAGCCCCTAAATGGTTCTTTTGAAAAAATAGATTGCCACAGAAGGTGAAGAAGCAGATATTATAATAGGACTAACACATGGAAGGAAAATCAGAAAATATGAGCAAAAATTTGTAAATTATAAATACAGTTTACATCAAGGAGTAACTTAAACTAGCTAGGCATAGCTAGTAGAAGGAAAAGAATCATGACATTTTTATGAAGTTGCAATAATCAGTGATATGGAGAGGATGACTATTATTAAAACTGAAATGTTATCTAGCATTAACTCTGTAGCTTATGGAAAATATTTGTAAACAAGTATAAAAAGCAATGAGAAACACAAGATTTCAATGAATACATGAATAACTAAGTGTGTCAAGCATTTTAAAGAAGATATGAAATACCAGAGAAGGATGGAAAATGCTTTAGGTCTCAGTTTTTATGTCAACAGAAAGCAACCTTAGAATAAGGTTACAGACCATATTTTATATTTAAGGGAAAGGATAAACAAGTGCTGTGGGGAAAAATGTCAATCAATCATCATATTCCTTTAACTCTGAAAACTGCAGAATGAGATGCAAAGCATATTTTGACATTTTCATTCATGAACATGTTATTGAATTTGCCATCTCAGGCATATAAATGTTGACCGTTACAAACTGGTCTAAGAATACACCAACCAGTTCATTTCAGATCTGATATACCATCAACTGTCAGTGCCCTGTCTGCCCCTTGTAGTCTCAGCAGTAATGATTTCCTGCACAAATCCTGTACAAGATTGAGCCTTCCAACATCCTACATAGAAGGCGGAGAGGCACATGGAACCCCACAATTCTCAGGATTTACATGCATTTGATGGTAAAGGGAGAGAGATGGCTTCAGCATGTTGTAGAATTTGTTAAAGTGCCATGCTTCTGTAAACAACTCTTTAGCTATATTCTTGGAAGAAATCTTATCCAATCATTGAAATACCACTCAAGTAGAATAAAGAATAGCTGAGTAGAATAAGAGAAATATATTAGTAAAAGAGGAATGGGGCATCAAGTCTGAAGATGAAAAAATCCCTTATATATTTGTACAAAAAATGTCATGCTAAAATCCTTTATTATATATAATTACACATGCTTTGTCAGAACAGACCAAAATATATCTTGGTCCATACATAATAAAAAATTTAAAGACTCCAGTTGAGCTACTGATAGCATCTATAATAAATTTAAAATATTAAACATGCACATGGTGCTAAGGTATACTAAAACTGAAAAGGAATCTAGATGATATAAATCACATTTGAATATTAGATATTTGCAAGTGAACATTTCCTGCATCTAGTAGAATTCTATTTATGTAAGGGTGATACTTACACAGAGGATAATTTTATTTTACAAAGGTAAAGCCAATGATCTACAGTTCTAAATCTTCTCCTTTTCTTGTCTGAATTTAACAACATTGCACACACACATACACACAATCATTTTGTGTATTAGATACTATCATAAAAATTGGTCAGGGATTCAATCGTTAATTGAAAACACAAGACAAAATAATAAAATTGGCTATGAAGAAACTGCAACAGTTAGAAAAGATAAAAAGGGCATAAATGGTTTTCAATAGGTATGTATAAGGGTGCTACAATGTGACATGAATCATAACATGTAAGTCGAGTGCAACTTTATAAATCTATACCTGCAGTGGATTTCTATTCTCATCACAACTGCTAAAAGCTTCCTCGAACATACACAGCATGTCACTAGTGGAGCATATGCTGGAAATGTGAGCAATGGCAGAATACAGATTATTGTAATTGTCTAGAGATAAAGATTCACCACCACCACCCCCCTTTGCGTCATTTTGTCTATCATTGTTTTAGTGACCAGGAACAGACTGTTTCATTTCAATGAATTCACAGGAAGTCAACTGATGCTGCATATCTAGATTACTATATATCTTGGTTGTTTTTCATCCCCCAAGCAAATGACTCAACTTGCTTTTCTCTGAGTCACAAGTGTTCCTCATTGAGTTCCAAATACATTAACACTGATAGGTATTCTAGCAATATGAATTTAGCAGTTCCTTGACATTCTATCATAGGTGGAAACGTTGATTGAATCGAATGAATAGACTGTATCATCACAGTGTCCACTGAATAATTATTATTCAACGATAAATAGATATACTAAAACTTAATGCTCAAGGAACTTTGCAGAAGATATGGTGGAAAAATTGTAAGAGACAGAGGAATAGGGAATTTATTATGGGACTTCTTCTCTGACTATCATCAGAAACTATGTCACTAGTGTGACAGCCTAAATATGTGCTGAACAAGGTAAGTAACAATAGACATGCTAAAGTTGACAGAGATAATTTCAGGAGGCTTCAACCTTACTCAAAGAACTAAGCATCTAGGAAATATCAAGAGTGGGAGAAACAGTCTTCTCCAGAAAGAGGACAAGAATTGCTCATCCAATATCAAATAATCAGCCTTTGGAAGCAAAGATGTGAGTAATATTATATACACTAAACAGGTGGTAGTCATATATATATATATAGACATGGAGGTATGTCACAAAAATTAATGAAAAAAACTATGCCATCAATTTGAAAAAGAAATAGCAGGAGTATATGGAAGGGTTTGGATGAAGAACATGTAAGGGAAAAATGATATAGTTATAAACTTCAAAAAATAATAGGAATAATGCGTAATTATATTTCAAATTCAGAGCCACCTTCCCTCACTATGTAAAATTAAACACTAAATCTCTACCATTTAGAGCTTTTAGAATATCTATATATTAGACATTTTCAAAAATATGCACATAATTTAACTTTTAAACCCAGAGCCATATGTTTTGGCACAGACGCTGTTCCTTATGTCAAGACAAAGATATGGCAGCCTCATTCATCAAAGGCAGTTAGGGAAGTCAGAAAGGGGAAAGAGCATCAATAAATAATTCCACATAATTTCTGTAGACCACAGATGCTTAAGTTGAGCTATATTAATAATTCCATATTTCATGATATATTAATTTACTATAGGTTAACAACTCCTGCTGTTTCATAAATCAAAGTGCTAAAACTATATGAGAAAAATTGATTTTAGTCCCTGAGAATATTTAAAACACTTAGCTGTTACATCTACTTGTGTTGCGATCAAACTGAAACCTTTTATGCAATTAAATAACTCTACCACACTGAGAATTCCACAATCTAGATAGTACGGCCTATCATACTATAATACACTGTATTTAAGATGAATTTATCATTATTTTATTTTTTAAAATAAAACAAACTATATTTTTTCATTATACATACCAATCCAATTTCCCAATCCTTCCCCTTCTCCCATTCCTCCCACACACACCTCTACTCCACCCCTATCCACTCCACAGAAAGGGTAAGGCACATTGCTTTGGGGAAGGTTCAAGGCTGAGCAAGGTATATTTCCAACAAGAATAGGTTCCCAAAGAGCCAGTACAAGAAAGTGACTTGTACTCATTCTGCCTCAGCCATATAACTGTAAATCACATTTAGAGGGACTAGTTTGGTCCTATGCTTGTTCCTTTCCAGTCTGGCTGGTGTGCGTGAGTTCCCATTAGCTCGGGTAGACTGTTTCAGTGGATGAAACCATCATGGTCTTAAGCTTGTTGCTTAAATTCTCATTCCTCCCATTCTTCAATTGGACATTGGAAGCACAGTCTAGTGCTCCCATGTGGGTGTATACCTCTGTTTTCATCAGTTTCTGGATGAAGGTTCTATGGTGATATTTAAGATATTCATCAGTCTGGCTATAGGGCAAGGCCAGTTCAGGCACCCATTCCTCTATTGCTTAGGGTCTTAACTGAGGTTATCTTTGTTAATTCTTGGGAACTTCTCTAGAGCTATGTTTCTTGCTAACCCCACAATGACTCCCTCTTCGAGATATCTTTTTCCTTCTTCTCATCTCTGTCCTTTCTCTATCTCAACTATTCCCTCCTTCAGGTTCTCCTTTCCTCTCCCCTTCTCCCCTTCTCTTTCCCTTCCACCCCTATGTTCTCAATTTTCTCAGGTGATCTTGTCTATTGCCACTTTCCAGGTGGATCTATACATGTTTTTCTTAGGGCTCACCTTGTTACTTGACTTCGCTACAACTGTGACCTCTGGGCTTAATATCCTTTGTTTATAGGTAGTATCCACTTATGAGTGAGTACATACCATATTCATCTTTTGGGGTCTAGGTTATATCACTCAGCATGATGCATGCAAAATTCGAGATGTCATTGTTTTTTACCATTGAAGAAGATTACTCTAATATGTAAATGTGCCACATTTTCTTTATCCATTCTTTAGTTGATGGGCATCTAGGTTGTTTCCAGGCTATGGATATTACAAATAATTCTGCTATGAACAGAGCTGAACAAATGTCTTTGTAGTATGATTGAGTATGTTTGGGTATATGCCCAAGAGTAGTATTGCTGGATCCTGAGGTAGGTTGACACCCAATTAATTAAATGACATTAATTCAGCAACTCCTCATCTGTCAGGGGGTTTCATAGATTTTTTTTTTTTTTAGTTTTTCGAGACAGGGTTTCTCTGTGGTTTTGGAGCCTGTCCTGGAACTAGCTCTTGTAGACCAGGCTGGTCTCGAACTCACAGAGATCCGCCTGCCTCTGCCTCCCGAGTGCTGGGATTAAAGGCGTGCGCCACCAACGCCCGGCTGGTTTCATAGATTTTTGTGGGACAGTTTCATGATGTAGCTCAGGTTGCCTTGTAATTCACTTTGTTTTCTAGGCTGGTGTTGAACTTTAAATAGTCCTCCTGCCGCAGCTTCCAATGCTCCACAATTTTCAGTATGTGCCACCATCACCAGTCCCCAAAACACAAGCATTAGCAATGAGCAATGAATTGAAACTAATCATAGACAAAATATTGCTACTGCATAAGATTTGATAGCTTGAATGGAATGTAACTAGAAAATAATATTATAATTAAAATTTGCATAAAGAAATCAGAACACAGCAATTTCTGGAGAAATATCTTTTAGCATATGACTCAACTAAACTACTCTGTGGGATATTTCCAAAGGACTCAACATTCTTTTTCACAAATACTAGTTCAGTCACATTCATTGCTGTTCTGTGCATAATACCTAAAAAATGGAAATAAGTTAAGTGTCTCAAAACAGGTGAATTGATAATGCAAATATTGTATATAAGCATTATGGAGAAATATTAATTTCTTGGATCTCATAAAACACATATCATTATATGTGTGAAAATCAAGGTATTTTGCCTTTTTAAAGGAATTAAAGGCATCTATTTCTATAATTCTCACAGTGAATTCCATACAACTATGCATAGCCAAATAAAGTTACATTGGATCTGTTTTAAAAATATTTGATTTCCAAAATAATATTTAAATTAAATCATGATACTGTAATCATATGTTTTTTCAGGTGAAATAAAGTTTTCTTATTTTTAATGATTATTTTGGAATTTTACATAATAAACCACAAACACCCTCAATTCCCAGTTCTCAATTCCCTCAATTTTCAAGTCTTTTACTTACCTTTGGGACCCTCCTCCCTCCTCTCCCCCCAAAAGAAGTTCAATTTATTTTGCTCATACTCTCACTGGATCAAGGTCAAACTCCTGGTATTGGCCAGCCCCTTAAGGAATAACTGTATCCTTCCCCAAGGCACCCTAACTAGAATCCATCAGTTGTGAAGAGCTACCTCTCAGCATCCTTACTACAGATTTAGAGGTATTTTTGATGATTTTCTGTCTAGGCTGTTACTTTTGGGGTGAAATGGGTAGTGGTTGTCACAGAAGCTTTCTAAGTTCTTTCTCAAAACTGAGTCTTTTTTCATCAATGCCATAGCGAAAATAGCTTCCTTGACCTTAACAGTCAGTGGGCATACAGAACATGAACTTGCTTGTTCCATTAGGACAGCATATCCTGCCTTGTCTGGGCAATGTATAGCAGTCACTATCTTTTGTATCCTGCTAGTCTCATTAGTACAGCATATCTCACCTTGTCTGGGCAAGGTATGGTAGTCACTCTCTTTTGTATCCAGATTGTTCTATTAGAACAGCATACTGTCAGCTGTTGAGGCAAGGGTACTCTCTTGTTCAGTGGCTTACTTTTGCAACTAAAAATACAACCTCCATGTGGATGCCCATCATCTTCTTTGAAGCAGATTGCTTCTGCCAGGAACAGATATGTCTCATTGTCATAAGAAAGGAAAAAGGAGCCTACATTATTAAAATATCTTTAATGAAATATTCTATAGATCTCTGAATGTTTGAAGGTAACCTGTCTATCTAAAATATGCATTTTTGCTTCACCTTGAAAACATACTTAATATGACAGCAACATTAACTGTAATACGTAACTAATTACTAACCTATATATTTTTATTATTCTATACAGTTGTTAATAATAATTTTCAAGGACTAGAAATTCGCATTACCTTGTTAAATGAGCTGTATATGTGCAACACCTTCAACAAGATTAGAATATTATGTATAGTCTTTTTAAAAAAAACAATGTCAAACTTATGTCAATATACAAAATTTGTATACAGTAAACAAAAGTCCAAACAATGAAAAATATTTAAAACTAGTAGTTGTTTTTAAAAGTATATTCAATAACCTACCTTTTCATCTTATCATTTATATATCTTCCATTTTTCTTTTCAAATCACTATAAAAATTTGTCCCTCATATTGGCTTAATAAAACGAAAATTGGCCGGTAGCCTGACAAGAATTATAGGTGGGTCCACCTGACTAAGAGAATTCTGGAAAGAGAAAAGTTAGAGAATAAGTTGTAATACAGAAGCAGAGGAAGCAAATGTGAATGCCTTACTGAGAAAAGGTACTAAATCACATATGGCTAAACATAGCAAAGAATTATAGGTAAATTTAAGTTGTAAGGGGTAGTTAATAATAAGTCATAACAAGATCAGTTTATAATTAATATAAGCCTTGGTGTGTTTATTTGGAGATGAATAGCTGTGGAACCAGTTGGGACAGAAACTTTTCTCTACACAGCACTGACCAACCATAGAGGACTTTGGAGAAGGTCCAATACAGAAAAGGAACTCTTCTTCATCTTGAACATTCTGTTGTTGCTCAAAATGAGGGAAATCGTGTGTCTGGGCAGCCTGCTAGGGATTGAGTCTGTGCAAGCTTCAGGCTGCTGCATACCATCCTATCAGCCCTACTTGGCAATGACACATTCCCCTCTGTCACTGTCTCACACTTATCAGTGCCATCATGTCTCTAGTTCTGCTTCTCTCCACTTCTCCCTTACTGCTCTCTTCCTCCATCTTTCAACATCTCTGTCTCATGTTCACTTGCCATAGTGATATATAAAACTGCAGTGTTTCACAGATTTTACACACACATACACACACACACACACCCAAGGAGCTTTACTTGCATATATTTATTTCAACGAATCATTGGTCTGGTTCAAGGTTTCTGACTTCTGACACACCACTAATACTGGGCTTTCACTGAGACTCTTTTCTGATATCCTCCTGGTGACCAGAATCAAGGTGATTTTGTGACTATTCAGGGTGTTTGGGGCAGATTCTGGTGTGAGCTCCCATTTGCTACCCATTTTGACCTTTGTGTTTGTAGCTTGCAGGAAGTACCACTGCCCTGTGTTATGTCTCAAAATAGGACAAGCAGCTTGGTTGCAGTCACAATGGCTCTATTATTAGGCATTGGCAGGTGGGCCTACGACCAGTGCTATTCAGTAATGACATCTGGTTCTACAGCACCAGCTCCATCACTCAGTCCAGCCGTACTATGATAGAGCAGATGTTGTGGCAGACTGACTCAAAGCAATGGATCTTGGACTCAGTTGCAGATGAGCTGGTGAGCCTTCTTCTGGTCACAGTAATGCCTTTTAAAGCTATTTAAGCTTTAATTCCATTTGTAAAACAAAAAATAGAAGAATATCTATTTGCTCAAAAATTGTATGATATATTCACTCGAAAATAGTATCAGATTGAGAGTTACTCAAGTTAAGCCTAAATTAACTATTCTTGCTCTTGATCTTTTTTTTTCTTCTTCACTTCCATTGTAAAGTCTTCAAAAGTCAAAGACCTCAATATCAATCTGAACACACTGAACCTGATAGAAGAGAAAACACTGAACCTGATAGAAGAGAGAGTGGAAAGTACTCTACAACTTATTGGCACAGATCACTTCCTACGTATAACCCCAGCAGCACAGACATTAAGAGCAACATTGAATAAATGGGACCTCCTGAAACTGAGAAGCTTCTGTAAAGCAAAGGACACTGTCACTAAGACAAAAAGGCAACCCACTGAATGGGAGAAGATCTTCACCAACCCTGCAACAGACAAAGGTCTGATCTCCAAAATATATAAAGAACTCAAGAAACTAGACTTTGGAGTTCTACTTAACCCAATTAAAAAATGGGGCACTGAACTGAACAGAGAATTCTCAACAGAAGAAATTCAAATGACCAAAAGACACTTAAGGTCAGGCTCAACCTCCTTAGTGATCAGGGAAATGCAAATTAAAACAACTTTGAGGTACCTACCCCAAGAACCAGTAATACCAAAAGTCAATAATGGCTTGGAAATCTTTTTTGTCATTTCATAGAGGGAGAGGAAAGAAATATTGGTGTTTTATGAAAAGGGTAAGCAGATTTTTAGAGAAAACTCATACAAATATTGTTTATTAAGTACTATTTGGGGGAAATAGGAAGCTTATCTTGTTTTTAAATAAGGGCATTGCTCTTGCAGAGGACCTTAATACAGTTCCTAGTAACTAAACCCTGAAGTTTACAATTGCCTGTAACTACAGATCCAGAGGATTTGTTTCTTTTAGCATCCATGGACAAGGTACTAGTCTGACAAAAGTCACACATGCACATAATAATTGTTAAAAGTAATAAAAGTATTTTTAAAAATTAATTTTCATTACTATCACAAAATAAAAGGAATTCCAATTATGTTTTAAAATAATTTTTGCTGTTACATCATTTTTGTCTAAATTTTTAAATTAAACTTGCTTTGTGATAGAGTAAAGCAATATAATATATGTACATTACTTACATGACATGATTAAATGCCAGGTATGTTTGAAATTAAAAAAAATACTTTTTTTCACTTGCTTACCTTCAAAAGTTTTGTTAATAATCAATCCAAAATGGATTTTTTTTGTTTTTTTTCTTTGTGAAAGTCACTCAATGTTGTAATTACGCACAGTGTTCCCTGATTTTTTCAGTTATTTCAGGCTTCTTCATTACCTTGATTGCATTATCTTATACAGCGACCCAAAAGAAACTCTTATATTTCTTTCATTATTTGACTTATAAGTTAGTGCATATATTTAGAATATTTTACTTGTCCTTCTTTTTTCTTTTTCTTTTTCTTTTTGTATTCTTTTAAACACTGCTTGGCCAATTATATCTAGCCTCTTCTTGGCTAACACTCGCACCAGGATTAGCCCATTTCTAATAATGTGTGTAACACCACAAGGTGCGCTTACCAGGAAGATTCTAGCCTATGTCCATCCGGGTCGGAGCTTCATGCCCAAATCAGGGAAATGCAAATCAGGACAACTTTAAGATAACACCTTACATCTGTCAGGATGGCTAAAATCAGAAACACCAATGATAGCCTTTGCTGGAGAGGTTGTGGAGAAAGGGGTACACTCATCAATTGCTGGTGGGAATGCAAACATGTGCAACCACTTTGGAAAGCAGTGTGGCGGTTTCTCAGGAAATTCGAGATCAACCTACCCCTGGACCCAGCAATACCACTCTTGAGAATATACCCAAGAGATGCCCTATCATACAACAAGAGTATATGCTCAACTATGTTCATAGCAGCCTTGTTTGTAATAGCCAGAACCTGGAAAAAACCTAGATGTCCTTCATTGGATGAATGGATGAAGAAAGTATGGAATATATACATATTTGAGTACTACTCAGCAGTAAAAAACAATGACTTCTTGAATTTTGCATGCAAATGGATGGAAATAGAAAACATTATCCTGAGTGAGGTAAGCCAGACCCAAAGAGAAACATGGGGTAACTTTTATTTTTCTTGAAGGTAATCTTATTGTTGATTTTATTACTCAGAGCTGCTGTCTTTCATACTTTAACTTATATTCAATGGAAAAGTATTGAAGTTATGCAAGGTGATAACACATGCATAAGAATTTAGAGTATAGTTATAAGAAAAAATGTACTTACCTCATGGTCTTCTCATATGGCATGTTCTTGATTATTATATGTGTATAATTTTGATTATCATGTTTTTCATAACTGTGTGGTACCAACATTTGTCTTTTCAACAAAAATTAGTGGAGCTTTTATTGGCAGAGTTTTTGCACTAAACAAATATTCAAGAGGAAATTTCTATTTCTGAATTCTTAAATTTTGACAGGTAAACTAATGTTAATACTGAAATCATACATAAAAATAAAATAATAACATGCTTGGCATTAAGGAAGGGACTGATACAATCCTATAATAGCATGAAGTTGGCTGACTGTAGCTGCTTATGTGAGCTGATGGTCAGTAGTATTTTAAAACACAAAACTAAGTTGAGATCTACATGAAGAAAAAAAAAGGAACATATTTGACAATTTCAACTTTGGTCATTTAGGTGATATTTTAAGTACTAAGTTAGATATGAGACAAGTTATTGAATTATAAAAAAGGCCAGAGCAATGGAAATTCAGCATAGGATAAGAAAGTTTATAAAATATCATAAAGGTTAATAAAGAGGTCTAAGAGACATATATTTTGAAATGTAATCATACAGAAATCTTGCTACAATTTATACACATAATGTATTGTATATAAATACACACACACATACACACACACACACACACACACACACTATATATATATATATATATATATATATATATATATATACAAACAATACATTATTACCATATCCTCACCTTGTAGGAAGATATTAATGGAGAGTAGTTTATAGAAAAATGGGTTGTTTAAGTAATATGAGTATAGATAAAAAGTTGATAGTTGAATAGATGGAATATCTTTGTGGGAATAATCAAATAAACAAGTGAAAGTTGCAGTAATATTAAGTTGCAATTTAAAGGTATAAGATCAAAGTTAATCCCTCAGAGAGAATATGTCAAAAATCAATTTTATTTAGATGCACATGGGAAATTTCACAGGAATTGCATGTAGGGTAATGCAGTCGTGTTGACATTGACTCGGTATAGCTTACTTTTGCATTATAGGGCCTCAAGATTAATCTGCAGAGATAAATGCCTTTCTGCTGTGATAAATTAAATCTTAACAAGATGAAAGCATGCACAAGTTCCTTATGATGTGAAAAGGGAAGCGGTCAATTGTCCCAGTGGGTGTTTAGAGGTGGTTTAGAGAAAGGTGCCAAGGAAGTTATTATGGAAATTTCTTAGAATACATTATTTAACTAGTAACCAAGTACAGCAATTATCTTTCTGAAGAAAAGATTTAAGATGTTGAACATTTGAGCAATGGAAAGTTGTTCAGGATAAGAAAATGTTAATAAAAAATTCTATGGTTCAAGGTATATGCAACAATTTATGGTGTCTTTTAACTTTTATTTTGCATGTTTATAGTAATTAATAAATTATCTTGGTTTTATGTTTTTTTGTCTTCATATTTGCTCTCCTGTCCTGATGTTAATTTTCTGAAAGGAGGAAATGTCTCAAACCTCTCATTTTATCTAAACATGTCACTATGTTTACTGAATATGAGGTGGTTAATGAATATCTCATTCCTGTAATAACCAGCATTGATGATAAATATCAAATAAAATATTTACCTAGAGTAAAAATCTGAATGTACAGACTATAGCTTCTCATATAGTCATTCTGATGATAATGTTCTGATTTAAATAAACAAGTCAGAGACTTCAAGCTACTTCTAATGAATACTCAAGAATTATCCTGAACAATATACAATTCAATAACTTTAAACTCAAAAATGAATATATTTATTAAACTTCCTTATCTCAGGAGACTCAAAAAATAAAATAACAGCAACACACAGCAGCTTCTGAAGTACAAACTGTTTTGCTATTTCTCTTACTGAAGTGAGAGTTCTACAATAAGACACACTCTAAATGCAAATTAAAAGGAAAACCAGACACTCTAAGTCTGAGAACTGCTTGTAGCTGGTTTGAATATTTTGAAGGACTGTTGTTGATTTTCTTCCAAAATATAGGGACATACACTTGTAAAAATAAAAAAGAAAATATGGAGTTCAATCTAAAACTTCCATCTTATCTCAAACCTCTTATCCCAACTGTCTCTCCATTTAGTATAAATTTAAAAGATGAAAGCTTTTTGATCATGAATCCTGCATTAAAATGTGGAAATTTGGAATAAAAACAATAAATATATCTTGTGGCACTAGTGGACATACTTCTGAATAATTAAAAATAAAGTATCTGAAAATAATGTCTCTTCTTTTCCAACTTTTTGTAATAGAATGTTTTACCTTACTTTGGAACAATTTTTTATCATGGTTTTTAAAATATTATTCATAATGGTGTTAGTACCCAAGATCCTGTAGTTACAGTATGATATTTCTCCTATTCCTGTTTCTTCTTTGCCCATTCCTCTTCTTTTTTCCCCTCACTTATATTTGAAACAGTCTCTCTATTAAATATCACTCTTCTGGAAATTCAAATGTAGAACAACTAACAGTGTTGGACTTGTTTTGAACTCACAGGGATACTTCTGAATCTGTCTGCTATGTATTGGGAAAAAGATAAGCAGAACTTCACTAAGATTCCTAATGATGTTTTTAAGACTGCTTTTAACTGAATACAACTGGACTACTAATAAAATGAAATATCACATCTGATATTTTAATACAGCACACATTATAGTATTGGAGTCAACCATGAAATATTATTGATAAACAATCTTATCTTTTATTAAGCAATATTTTTAGAGTGTTTCATAGGAACCCATAAAACAAAGTCAAATAGTTATATTTTTTCTTCTTCCCCTATTTTTTTTATCTCTATATTTTTCTCTGCTCCCCTCTCTGCCTCTCCCCTCCCTTTCAACCCTCCCAACTATCTTTTTTCATAAGGATCAAAGGACTGCTAGCATTTAATTCATAGTGAAATAAATGCCCTCTTTTCAAAATCTACAGAGATAGATAAAACATTAAAATATGCATACTGTGTACACTATATTACATAATTCTTGCAAAATTTATATTCACAAGTATTCATAAAACTATTACAATTCAGTATAAAATTAAATATTCCATTTAAAGAATTCTATCCCACTCTAGACTTACAAAGGTAGTGACTAGACAAAAAATTCCTTATTCATACTTTTATCATTTACATTTTTCCTGATGAGTAACCACAATCACACAAATTTATGAAGTAGCTTTCTATACTTATCATTTTCATTGAAGAAATAGAAGCAAGCAGGTCTCAAATATATCACCGAAAGAAAATTTCTACAAAGCATTCGGAACATAACATAAATGTTTGGGAGCTAAAATTAGTAAGAAAGATTTTTTTTTCCAGGCAGTGGTGGCACATGCCCTTAAGTCCAGCACTTGGGAGGTAGAGGCAGATGGATCTCTTATGGAGGAAGGTCATTGGTTAAGTAATAGAGAAACTGCTTCACTTCATAGGTTAAAACTTAGGTGGGAGAAGTAAACAGAACAGAATGCTGGGAGGAAGAGGAAGTGAGGTAGATGCCTCAAACAGACGCCATAGCTCAGCTCTCGGTAGGCTAGAATCTTCCCAGTAAGGGAGCTACACAAATTATTAGAAATGGGCTAGTCCAGGTGCGAGAGTTAGCCGAGAAAAGGCTAGATATAATGGGCCAAGTAGTGTTTAAAAGAATATAATTTGTGTGTTGTTATTTCAGGGCATAAGCTAGCCAGGCGACCAGGAGCTAGGGAGGCAGGAACACAGCCCACAGCTCCTACAACAGATCTCTATGAGTTCAGGCTAGCATGGTCTCCAAGAGCTAGTTCCAGGGCAGGCTGTAAAGCTACAGAGAAATCCCCCTCCCAAAAAAACAAAAACAAACAAACAAACAAACACAAAAGAACTTTTTTTTCTCTCTAATGTTTCTTTGAGAACTTTAGCTGTTATTTTAAAAATCAATTCCTTTTGAATTATTTCTTACTAATAGTTACTCTTCAAATTTTACCTGAATGTGTATAATAATTCAGTACAAGTGAGATTATGTAGTTTTATTTAAGTTCAGGCATGAAAAACTACAACACAAATATGAGTTAAACTTAATTTCATAATACAAAATTAATCTATAAAAAAGAACTGCTTGGTTAAGAGGGTTTGACCATCTCAATAAATGACTACTGTTTAAGCTCTTTACTCATTCCCCTGCAATGCTTCTGCATGCTCAATAAAAATCAATGTGGGTGAAAGGCTATGAAATCCTTACCAATGAAGTAGAGAGAAAAAAAATAACACACTAATTTGAAAATATACTTCAGCTACCTGTCATGAGCTAATTAAAAAAACAGACATTTAATGGCAAGAAGTGCACCCCTGGCCAGCAACATCAGTGGCTTTTGTAGATGATTCAGCACATTCAAATCTTAAAAAGGATTTGCTGTCTCCCTGCCTTCCTATCTGAAAGCAGCATTGTTCCTCCATGGAATTAGCTACTTCAACTTAATGTAATAAGTCTAGAAGCAACGGGCAAATTTTTCTCATACTGAATTCTCCCTACTACTTTTTAAAACAGCAACCTTTTCTGTAGGGTGGTCTCATTGCTTGACACTACAACACAGAAAAAATGATGTTATGCATTTCCAGTATTTTGAAGATAAACAAAGAAGGAATAGCTATAAGTGTTGATTTCAAAGGAGCAAAATAATAAATGTGACTACTGTCTGAAATTTTCCTGTAGTTTTGAAGGAGAACAAATGAGTTGCAGATAACACTTGAGTTTCATTTGTCATAAATAGGAAAACAAATTTACTGCATAAAATGTAGAAAGATTAAAAACCTGTAAAAATGATTAGGAAGTAGACAAGTGTCACTTTAATTTCTGACTCCAGCTTGACTCTCAACAGTGTGATGTTGTTTAAATCTTCTGAAACCCTGGCTTATCATATACGGGAGGACTTTCATTACTTCATCTCTTCATTACTCTTACCTTTGGTTCTGTCAAGATTTTCAAGTGTTTATCGGAAAAATATCTTTATATTTTACAACTCATCTTATTTTTACTTTATTATTTTATTACACTGGGTATCAGTAATCTGTCTTAGTGTATTTTATTTACATTTTCATTAAAGTTGTCATAGAAGCAAATATTAGTCAATTGAAACAGAAGGAAATTTGTAGCAATTGATTTTGTCTTGGGAACAGTTTCTTTCATCTAAATACCTGTTGAAGAGGCAAGTCATCCCTTCCTGCTGAAGTTTTAAGAAGGTTCATAGGAAAGAAAAATATGCCTTGTTTAAAAAAAACAACATGGTGGTTAATATGGAGAATAGTCAGAGTTAACAATTTAGAAGAAACTACATAAAATGATAGAAAAGTAATAGAAATATGTTTAAAGAAGGAAACATGATGTGAGAAATACAGAATTGACTCAGGTTAAATCTGTTACCTAATAACACCTGCATACAGAGTTCAGGGGCAGATGTATCATTTTAAAAATCTGATGACCAGGAAAGTGAACTCAGATAAAAGTTGAGAAACAGTCTAATATTTCTGATTTTATGCAATGGTCTGGTCTGTCTCTTGCCAAAAGAAATTTCTTTGATGATGGGTGAGGACTGTACCTATTTGTGAGAAGGAAGATGAATGATTAGAGTTTAAGTAGGGATCATGCTGGTTTAGTAAAGTGGTGATTGTCATTTCTCCTTTAAGATCCATGACTTTATTAGTCGTAGGTAGGTGACTAAGTTTCCAGTACCTGGCATGATTTTCTTCTTGTTGAGAAAACCTTAAGTCCAATTAGACCAACCCTGATTACTGCCAAAAAAACTGCTAAGCAGAATTTTGTTTCCTGTGTACGTTTAACTCTCCCATATCTTATCCATCTCAAGGATTATTCTTTCTCTTTCAAATTGTTCTTTCTCTATCCCTTTAAAAGTATTCTCACTATATAATTATTTATCCAAGAAATTATATAACATATATAAATGTATAGTTGTCAAAGTCTGTATGAATCCTAATTACTGTGTTCTTGATTATCTAAAAGGAATGTGTTTCAAAATTAATAAAAATATATTTGATGTTTTTATGAAAGTGATATAGGTTATTTTTCATTTGAGATGGAATTGTTAAAAATTATGATGTTTATCTGTTATATCATCAGTTTGGTAATTAAGTTATCTTGCTCTCACTGCATCCTATTTTGTGATTACTCATACATCCAGATGGTGCTAATGTTTTTCACAAAAATGTTTGCGATGGCAAACCATTAGTAATGTTTGACCTGTGTAATTAACTGAATTTATAAACTTGTTTTTGATAATTTGGGTTGACAACTAGTTAAAAACATTACATATCATCATTTTTGGCACTCTATTTTATGTGGGTTTTTTTTTTCTTCTACCATTTAAAACAAGTACATTTACCCAGACTACAGGTTCTCCACTTCAACGGTAGATTTGTGCTGGATTTAAACAGTCATCACTTATAAAGTTTTTAATTAATTTCAAAATATAATTGGATGTGCAAGTTTTATAGAAAGGATGTCACATGGAGAAAGGATGAAACATGGTGTAAATTATATTTGGTAGCTTTACCTTCAGTCTTCAGACTACGACTTGCAGATACTTGCACCATTCTTACCTTGAGATGAAAGGGTTGTGACTTAGAAACCTGCTTTTAAAGAAGGATCTTTCACAAGTTATTAACCAACTGTTGATGTATAAACTAAATTATTTGACTGAGTTTCTCACTATCTAAAGTTCTTTCTATATGGTGAGAGATACAACAACCAATCAACACGATGACACATGGTGCCATCTTTTACATTTCATTGTTTTTGTTTTTTTGTTTTTGTTTTTGTTTTCTGTCCTACTTAATTTTACTAGGGTCCTATGTGTGACCCTAGGTTTGGAACTATCTATTTTATGGCCTCACCATTGAGTATAATCAGAGAGGATTCCATCACTTCTCTCATAATCTTTTAGTTGCTAATAAATAAAGTGCAATTTGTCAAGATCCAAGAATCCTTCCCTTTCAATAGGAAGGAGTGCCCTACTCATCTGTGTCCTGAGTCTATAGACATAGACGCTGTGAGTTAATGCTTTCAGTAATGATGCCATAATTAGAAAAATAATCATGGAATTTGTCTTATCTTTTAGTTATTATTTTCATTCTATCCGTTCTTTTTTTAATTTTTTTTTAATATTTATTTATTTATTATGTATACAATGTTCTGCCTGTGTGTATGCCTGCAGGCCAGGAGAGGGCACCAGACCTCATTACAGATGGTTGTGAGCCACCATGTGGTTGCTAGGAATTGAACTCAGGACCTTTGGAAGAGTAGGTAGTGCTCTTAACCGCTGAGTCATCTCTCCAGCCCCCTATCCGTTCTTTTTTAAAAAAATATTTTAGGTGCATTAAAGTTGATGGGGGAAGCTTTGTTAACCAATCATCTTTAAGAAGTAGAACCTAGTTATGGCGTGGCTACCTGGAGCCCAGCAAGAAAATCTGGGATGGACCAGGTGCTTGCTCTTTCTGGGTAATTCCCGGGCATATAGCGGAACTTGGACGCTCCATTCTTGTGGCATGAGTTTTCCCTTATAACAAGTAAAAATATAATTGTTTATCTTTAAGGTAGCCTGATCATTTCATGAATCGAGCTAACATCTACATAAAGTGGTGATATAATTTTTTTTAGGGCTTAGACCTCCACCTTCATAAATTTTAGTATCTTTGCATCCACATGTCTTTTTTATTTACCTCTATTCATAAGCAAAAGGAGGGGAAAGGATGATTAAGTCTGAGAATACTCTATGCCTGTGGAATAAACATAAATACTTAGAAGATGGCTGGATGCTGTGATAATGTAGCTAAAGAGCAGTCTTGGTTTCCTCCCTAGTGCACAAGACTGATTCATCATGGTATTTTGAACAGGTTTAAAGAAGTAGGTATGGGTTCCCTCATGTGGAATGGACTTCAGATACAACCACAAAGTGGTTGGTTACCCCCACCATGCAGTGATCTTATTTCCTGTTGGGTACATCTTGCCTACTACATTAATGTTGTAGTCTATAGAATTTACAGCTTTGTAAGACCATTCTTGTGATTACACCCATGCCCTCACAAGAAACCTGTGTGTCTCCATCTAAATCTATCAAAACTAGTGAACATAGAGGAAGTTTTCAGATTTATTGAAGTTTTATTTCTATATATCTTACTTCCAAAATATTTGGTTGTCGCGCCAGCCTCGACCAGCAAGGAAGACGCAACACCGGAGCTCTTCTTGCAAGCAGTTTATTCAGGACCTTGTTCACAGCAATCTTTCTCCTCCTTTTTCTCTATCTCTCCCTCTCTCTCTCTGGGCAAACCTCTCCCAGCCCTTAAAAAGGCACAGGCTGCCAACCCCGGATTGCCAGGTGGGCACTGACCATAGGTCCACGCATACGCAAGCAGCTATTATCATTGCGTGATAATAGGATGAGTCAGGCCATAGCCATATTAGGAGCTGATTATCACAGAGAGCACTCGCTTTTGGGATCGCAGAGGGTGGGAGCCAGCACAATCAGGTGCGGCTCCACGCGGCTCTCTACATTTGGTGTCTTCAGAAATAAGTTCTTAATATCTAGTTCTAATGAGTAATTAAGAGGGATGACAAAAGCCTATAGTTAGTTGCTTTGGGGTCTCTAAGATTTCCGTGAAAAATAAATTCAATAAACCTATCATATATTTTTAACTAAGTTTTCTTTTTTTGATGATCCGTTATTTCTAGGACCACTGTTGTATGCCTTATAAAATTTTCAGTCAGGGTATAAGATAAATTTCCAACATTTTTTTTCTCATGCCAACTTCATTTTGGTTAGGCCTTATTCTGCTTGTATCTTATTTCAACAGAAGACAATAACCAGAACATTACATTTATTTCTGATAAAGGGGTTTAATAAGAGTATAATAATATAAAGTTATATATTGTATATAAATATATTAATATAAAAGACATTTCTCTGTCATATTTAGTCAAAATTGTAGAACAGGTACGAGTACTAAAGAACTAGTAATATAAAAAAAGAACTAGTAATATATTAATAAGTATTTCAAAAATTATATATATATTGCTAGTGATATACTTTTTGATGCTTAAAATATGCCTTTAAAATTGTATGTAATTATTTTGTCATGTGTATATGTCCTTTTTTAACAAAACATGTTGGTATCTTCTAAATAGATCTTAGGGTAACAAAATGATGCATACTCCCTTAAAATTAAAAATGTTTAATAATATACTGTTATTCCACTCTTTACTAGTGATTTCTATAAAAATAAACTAATTTTATATTAAATATATATAGCACATAGAATGTTGAACAACTTGCAAGCTTGTTTATATAGCCATCATAAGTACATTGGCAACCATGAAAATAAAAAGTATTCCTTTGAGCTTAATTTCATTATTTAAGACAAAATATTTAGTGCAAAACCATAGTACTTTGATCTTAAATATTAGTTAAATATATATAATGTAAAATTAATTATTGAACCCTATACATTGAAAGACAGTTAGATTAAAAATCTCCTCATCTATCCAAAACAAAAGAGTTACTATTAGAAATGCAAATAGTTTTATTTATTGATTTAGTAAATTATATTAAACTGTGTTAAAAGTTAAAAATCTTTCAGAAATTGTCTTTTAAAATCTGTCATTGCAAAGAAAACACAAATAGAATACAAATAAATAACATAGATCACAAAAATGCCATCTGGGAAATTTACTGAAGTTTTAATTTGCATATCTTATTTATTAATTTTATTACACAGCTGATTACTTATCCCAAACCACAATAGTACACATTTTATTCATTGTACAAATATTTCCATGACTCAAATTATATAAATGTTGATCTACAGTGTGTTCATAATCCAGATGGGAAAATATTTGCAAAATTCTAACACAACTAAAAATATCTGAGAAACTAAACTGAATTTCAAAGGAAAGTGAAATGAAACTATATTGAGAACACATTAATAACGATTTTTGTTTCATATATTGTTCAAATAATTGAGTACATGTTTTAAAATGCATATTTAATTTGGACCATTATTTTAAGAGGGAAAAAGACAGATAACTAATAATTTTAGTATATTAAAATTTCTGATAATTCTTATAAAAGCAAGACATTGAAAAAAGTTTTATGTCTCTAGCAGTAAACATTGAAATAATTATTTATTTCTTATTTTAAAAAAGTATATAAAATCACAATGAAAAGAGTTAACAGATGTAGGTTGATTAAGTTTGTACCCATATAAATGTGTACACAACTAGACAGCAGGTTTTGGATTAATATTTTTATTTTTATAATTTGTCACACTTAATTGACACTAAAATTGGCAAACAAGTTAGTTATTTTGATATTATAATAATCTTCTCAGTTATAGAGAAAAACTATTGAGATAATAGAGAACATTTACAGATTTTTAAGTTTTAATCCCTTTATTTTTCTTCTGATCTTTTTTAAAGATATTTATTTTATGAGATTATAATTATATTTTTCCCTTCCTATCATCCTTTTTCCCTGGTTACTCTTTTTCAAGGTCATGATCTCTTTCCCATTAATTGTTGTCACATATATATGGACATATATTCATACATATATATTATAAATTATATATATAATATATATGTATATATATATATTTGGGCAAATTGGTTCATTCTGCATAACATTATTTGTATATGCATGTTTTCAGGCTGACTCTTTAGTATTAGATAATCAATTGTCATGCCTTTTCATGGAGAAGGCTAACTCCTGCTACCAGTATTCTTTATTTGGGTATAGCTCAGTGTGTAGATTTGAGGCTCATGAACTTTCCTCTTCCAATACTAGCACATCTGTTGCTGTTGTCATTGTTCACTTCATATCTAGGCTGGCAGGTGGTTCAGGTGTTATGTGTATAGCTTTCGACATTTGTAGGCGATACAACTTCATTGCAAATCCTCTGATTCTTTAATTTTCTCATATTTCCTTTACCCTCTTCCACAATGATCCTGAACCTTAGGTTCAAGCATTACAAAGTAGATGAACGCATTGGAAATTGACTGCACAACTTTTCATTTTGTTTAAGTAATGTTTCATGTAATGGTCATCATCTCTTGAAGACAGAAAAGTCTTTGATGGGTGGTAAATACAACATTCATCTGTGAGTTTAAGGACAAGTTTAGAAGGTAGTTAGGGATTATACAGGTTTTGTTAAAGATACAACCCAAATTTTATTTAAAATAATTTAGAAAAAAAGAACATAGAACACCTAAAAACATGTAATAGCAGGAAAGAAAAATAGAGCAGCAATCAACGAAATAGAAACTAAGAAAATACAACAAAGATTCAGTGAAACTATGAGCTTTTCTCTTTCTCTCTTTTTTATTTTCTTATGTTTTATTTTGCAGATAAAATAGAATAGCAGCCACTTAGCCCAGCTAATCAAAGGAAATAAAAAAGGGGCCCAAACTAACAGAATCAGAAGTGAATATGTAAATATTGACCTGGATACTAAAGGTATACTGATGAATGGAATACTTTAAAAATATGTATTCCATTATGCTGGAAAACTTGAAAGAAATGGATACATTTCTAGATTCAACAAAACCAGTAAAATCAATCCAAGAAGAAATCAACAACTTTAAAGACCCATAATAATGAACAGATTGAAATAGTAATGAAAAGCCGTCCGACCGAAGAAAGTTCAGGATTAGATGGATCCGTAGCAGAACTTTACCAGATAATCAAAGAACCCCAGTCAGCATTTCCTAATTCATTAAAAAAAAGGACAGGAAGAAGGGAAGGAATAAAGAAAGGAGATAAAGAGGACTATTTCTAAACTTGTTTCAAGAAACACAATAAAAAGAAAAAGCAAAAACTAAACTAAAGACATTATCATTGATGAACATAAACTCCAAAATGCTCAATGGGATACTAACAAATAGAATGCTGATATACATCACAAAAATTATCCACCATGACCATGTTGTCCTTTTTCCTGAAATGCGGGGATGGTTCAAAATATGCAAGTCAATAAATTTAGCAAACTGCAAAAAGCAAGATAGGAAAATCAAAAATCCCATGATTATTTCAATAGATTCAGAAAAAGCCTTTGACAAAATTCACCATAGATTCATGATAAAAGTCATAGATAATATATAACAAAAGGAATATATACCAATATAATAAGAGATATACAAGGGAAACCCACAGATAGCATCATTCTAAGTGGAGAAAAGCTTGAAGCAATCTCACTGAGTTCAGAAATAAAATGAGACTGTTGACTCACCTCACTCTGTTTAAATACAGCATTTAAAACACTAATGAGAGCAATTAAAGAATGGAAGAAGTCCAGAAATAGGAAAAGTAGTCAAGCTATCCCTATTTACAGATAGAATATTGACCCCTAAGAGATCAAAACAGTTCTACTGGAAGACTTCAGCAAATAATAAACAAATTTCTCAATGTGGTAGATATAAAATGAACATACACAAATGAATACTTTTTCTACATACCTACAGCAAAAATAGAGAAAGAGATTGGAGAAATTCACTCAGTGACAATATCCTCAAAAAAATTAAGTCTCAGAATAAACCTAACCGAGAAAGTGAAGGATATTTACAATGAAATCTTTAATACTTTTAACAAAGAGATAAAAAAAAAAACATACGAAAGTGGAAGGAAATTCCATAGTCATGAATTGGTAGAACTGAATTTGTAAAGCTAACAATTTAACTAAAAGTTTACAGATTTGATACAATAGCAACGAGGTCTCTGTAATATACGTGAAAATGGTGGCATGAATATGTATTCCTTTTTTGCATTCATGATGTCAATTTTGATGAAATATTGAAATTTGCTTTTCTAAAGTTTCCAAAATGAGATAAAAATCTCTCACATTAAGGCGTTTTCTTCTTGGCTACAATTTAAAACAGTAAGTTTGCTAAGTGTGATAGTGTATTCCTTTAATCCCAAGACTCAGGAGGGATAGGCAGGTAGATCACAATTGTAGGCCAGCCTGGTCTACTTAGTGAGATTCAGGTCAGTCATGGATACATAATAAATTTTTGCAACAAGCAAACAACAACAGCAAAAACAACAGCAGCAACAAAAAAATCCTTAATAAATAACTTGGCAAGTTATATCCCCAAATTGGACTATATATTTACCTAATAAAGACTCTTGGAGCTGAAGTCTTGGTTATTATTAATATTTTTGGCAATTAAAATCAAAGCCAACTTTTGTGTCATGTTTATCAGTAATCAAAATAAAATTTGAAAACTAATAGCTAAAGCAACCCCATTAAAGAAAATTAATCATATGGAAGTTGTCCATGAAAAAGGAGTCAGTGAAATCGTTTTTACTGCAGGTCTTCAATTAAGATAAATTAAATGTCAATGTAATTTTGAATAGTGTTGAAAAATATACCATATATCAGGTCACAAGTCAATCAATAAACATAACAGAACGTCCAAACAGATGGTGTGCCCTGTCATGAATGCCAGGGATAGAGAGAGTAGTAATTCTCACATCCTTGCATTACATTTCTCATTTTCCTTGATGCTATGGTTTCTTTAAGCCCTTCATTTTTATGGACCTTTAAGTTTGTAAAGATATTCATTTAAAATAGCCTATGTCATGCAGTCAGCCTTTTCCAATGGGAAGAATTAGTTCTTCCTTCCTTAGCCCTGTTCATGAAACTGGAAGTTGTCCTTGGCTTATTTACATTCGCAGGCATATTACAAAGAGAAGCTTGAATTGCTGAACCTTTGTTGTTGGTGTTGTTGTTGTCCACCAGAAAGACATGCCAAAAGTCATGGTCTCCATCAGGGAAGAAGATACTTATACTATATATCTGTTTGAACTCTTGATGTGTAATAAACCTAAAGGCTGCAGATTTTACCAGGCCTGAGTCAATAACTTGACAGAGTAGTTAATTTATAAACAGTGAATAAGATTTTATATTTTCACAAAAATTGTTTCTTAGCTTTGGGGTGGTTTTGTTTTATATCAACCTGTGATAAACTATAAGAAACTCAACATTTTAATAATTCTAACACCAAATTCTTTATTGCATGTATTACATGTTAAATATTTTCATCTGTTTGAAAAAGTATGTTCGGTTTGTTTCAGGAAAATAAACATAGTATATATTTGGAGTATAACTGTGGGCCTTCTCATTATTTAACTATAGTTGTTAAATCAGATGACAAAAGCAAATATTGAAGAATTACACAAATATAAAGGGACAAATAGTAACACTTCTTAAATTAATTTGTTGTGTTGTCATGAAAATGTTAGACAAATTATATTCTTTATAAAATGTGATTTAAATTCTTCTGTGAAGTTTTATTAGATTTTGTGACCAGGAAAATCATGATGGAATGCTTCCTTGATTTTCTTGAAATAAAAAATTATTATTGGTCTATTTAGTCTATAATTATATGGATTTGTATTTGATTTTCAATGTGTTGAAAAAATCCAACACTACTTATGGAGAGACACAAACTCTAGAATTAACTTTTTATCATGCACTCAATTTATTGGTGAACAGACCAACATGCTAATTGTATACTTCTGTAGCATTCTAAGAAATGGTGTAGAAGCTTAGGTCATTCATGCAAAGCTTTCATGACTAGTAATCAAAGCTAAACTAGCAAACAATTACGTTATTAATGTGAATGTGAGAGGCAGGCGGATCTCTGTGAGTTCGAGACCAGCCTGGTCTACAGAGCTAGTTCCAGGACAGGCTCCAAAGCCACAGAGAAACCCTGTCTCGAAAAACAAAAAAAAAAAAAAAAAAAAAAAAAAAGTGAATGTGTTGCTAATGAAAGCTTTGGCTGTCAGTACCATCCTCTTATTTTCTGCAGGATAACTATATCACTAATAGTTAACACCTGGATGAGAAAATTATTTCCTCATTTGGAAATAGGTGTTTGATTTCAACATGCCAATATGTTATTGGCCAGCCTGAGACAGAATGTAGTTTGACTGTGAATTTAGAGAATAAATGCAGTTTAAAGAAAGGAAGAAGGACTCATCATGGCAAGTGAACCCACAGAGTGTGTAACTAATATAATATGAAAACTATGACAGTACACACTCATGTATTCCCTTATTTCCTAAAACAGCACATCACAAAATTGATTTGTACTGAAATTTCATTCCCATTGTGTAGAGTAAGACCTCCGCTGATATTGGTGAATGAGTTCAATTCCATTAAGTAAACAATCCTGAAATGTTAAGATAAAATACTCCAGAAACTGTTTTCTGGTAGAAATACATTGTTGACATTTTCTTTCTATTTAAAATAAAATTTAATCACAATCCTGTTTATTCATGAGAAATATTTTTGTTATATATTTTTAATACCAGTTCTCATTAACCATGCCCAGCTTTAACCACATATGTGAAAAGAAAACCTGCAATGTTTACTTAATAAAATAACAAAACATAACCTCACTATATAGACTGTGATAGAGATCTATAAACATTTTAGACTTTCACTACCTATTCATTTGCACTGAACAGATAGCTCATAAAATTAATAAAAAATTATTACACAATCCACAACCTATATATTCAAGACCCTATAAGTTCACTTTCTGTTGGTGAAATACAAAACTAAAGAAGAGGTTATTTTTAATCCATATGTTATTTTGTTATATTACCAGCTATTGAATGCCAAGCCCAAGTGGCACAAAGTGGTATAGTCTAGAGGATGTAATGGTTGGTAGGAAGCTTATTTGTTCACATCTATTCTTGTTTCTTTGGTTGTTTAAACATAGATATACATCTATGGACCATGCTTGGTTCTAAACATTTCTCCAAAGCAGTGTATCTGGACACCATCGTTTAAACAATGTTTTACCTTCTTGCTTTCTTTTCTTTTTTGTTTTCTTCTTTCTTTTCTTTATTGTTTTCTTTATTTTTTCTTTCTTTCTTTCTTTCTTTCTTTCTTTCTTTCTTTCTTTCTTTCTTTCTTTCTTTCTTTCTTTCTTTCTTCTTTGTTTATTTTTTCCATGGGTTTTCAGGACACAGTTTCTCTGTGTAGCTTTAGAGTTTCCTGAAGCTCAACCTACAGACCAGACTGACCTTGAACTCACAGCAATCCACTTATCTCTGTTTCCCCAGTGGTGGGATTAAAGGCACGCACGTCCAACTCCATGCAAGGTTTCACTCTTAACACCTTACACTAGGACATATAAACACATGAATCCCTGGGAAACTCACTTTTACCATATCCAAGTGCTGAGATGTTAAATTGAATTATATGGGCAGAAAATTTTGTCTTGAATAGTGATCTGTCTTCTATCACCTAAGGATATTAGAAATAGAAAAATAAAACAAAAATTAGGTGAAGTAGGGACAACTCCTGATTCTTAATAGAAGTTTTTGCAAATATATCTTACAAACATGAGGTTAAGTTGCTGAATTTACTATATCATTTTTTTCTGTCTCTCTATAGGAGGTTACTAAAAAATTCCTCTACTGTTGTATCTCTCCATCATTTGTTATCTGCGAATTTGTTTAACTCCTCATAAATTATTTTGATATTTTTTTTTATGCCATATATAAATATCCTTCTTTGTGGCCTTTTCTTGGTTATCTTCTATCTGTTTCTCATTAATGATATCTTATCTTAGGTTTCTCTACATGTGACAAAATATTCACCTCCTAGCATATAACGAGTACACAGAGGAGGAGGCATCTCAAATGAACATTTCAAAAGCACATTTTTAACAGCTAACTTTTGCTAAACAGACTTTATTCTTGCTCTCTCTAGCATCTTCCAACGGTACCCATTGATTGGATACCAAAGCTACAGCATAGAGATGACTGGCAAATGTTCGAAACACAGAGCAGAGCGATCTTTTGCTTCACTTATTGACTGCTGGCTACTCATTGCTATCCCCTTAGGGGAAAAAGAATAGATAATTTGACTCATCATAAAGTTGTGTATGTCTAAAAACATGTATCTCATATAGATAACACTAAGGACTGAAGTTGAGTCAAAACATTAAATGAATCCTTTAGAGTGGTATTATTGTGATAATACTTAGAGAGATATTTAAAGGAACAATTCTGCACGAGAACCATGTAACAGGTATAAAAATCCTCTTGGAAGTTTTGAGGTGAAATTCATGGTATATAAAGTATTCTAAGAACATACTAGAACAATAGATCTATGAAGCAACTGTTGTGGAATCCAAGACATAGATAAATCAAACATAATTAGGAAGGAACTGACTATTATAAATCTATGCTTTCTTAGTAATTAAGCAAGGCCAATGTTCAATAATCAAGAAGTTTAAGAACTAGGATATAACATTCTTTTGTCGTACCTTCAACTCTATCTTTTCATTCATTTATTTAGTGTTTGAAAAGCCTTTTATTGTAGTTCACACTGGGAAACACAGATGTAATGTGTCTGGTGCATAGATAAAAAAAAATAAAGCTTGGTCCTGATTTGTAATACCCTTGTTTGCCATTGTGAGACAATGAAACAGGGAGAGAACATGTACCGGTGTCCTCAGAAATAGTAATGATGTGTGGAGACTCTACGCAGAAGATGGAAGGATGGGAGAATGACACAGAAAGAAAGATCAAAGCGTGCCTCTCAGTGAGCTGAAAAACTCAATGAATGCTCCTCAAGAAGGTGAAATGTTGAAAATCTGCTCTCACAGCATGGATATAACAGAATGATTGGGCAAATTGTGATTTGAAATAGAGCACAGACATCTTAACTTCTGGCGCTGTTCTATACAATCTATAAAAAAAATGCATCCAAGAAATTGAAACTGTTTATAATATTGTATAAACTCAATGAATTATGAATAAAACTAGAAATAGATTGATACAAATATCAAGTTTCCTTTCGTGCCTAAGAGGTATGACAAAACTGTCGTCCTTTCCCACAAGTACATTTATCTTTTATTCCTTCATCAATGCACACTGAACTGGTTGTTGCTTATCTCTTTTAGAGACAGAAAAAAAATAAAGCAGTCATTGAGAATATATTTTCCTCAGAAAAAAAGTGTTGTTCCATTTTAGAGAGAATTTACATAACACTGTACTATGAGTTTTTTTCTTTCTAAACTTCAGAATCTAAAATATTATAGATCCTTCCCCATACTCCTGCATGAGCGTCTATTAAATACAGAGATGATGGGCCATGGTGCTACATATTGACACGGCCACATATACTATATATCTGAATACCATGATAAATACTAGATCTGTTTCTGCCAGCAATATACCAGCTCAGCATCTTAGTACATCATTTAATAGAAATAGAAATATTTTCTATTCTGGAAAATGAAATCAAATGTGATGATTCTAATATTTCCCCTTCATATAAACATGTGTTTATCTAAGTTTATAATATTAATATTAATTTGTGAAACTTTCTAATAAAAATAAAAACACATAATTCATACTGATTTTTTACTATAGTTACATTTACAAACATAAAATACCTACTCATTTTTCATATTTTTAAACTCTGCATTAATGATCAGTATGTTAAGGCCATGAATGTTCTTGAGTAAATCTTTGTAGCTATATTAAGGGAGTATGGGGGTGGGGGCAGAAGGGAGGGTGGAAAGGGAAGAAGGGGAGAAGAGGGGAGGAGAACTTGAGCAAACAGGATAGTCGAGATGGAGAAAAAACAGAATAAAACAAAGAAAGAGATATTCTGATTGAGGGAGCCATTATGGGACTAGCAAGAAACCGGACACTAGAGAAATTCCCAGTAATCCACAAGGATGAACCCAGATAAGACCCTAAGCAATAGAGGAATGGGTGCCTAAGCTGGCCTTGTCCAGCAGTCAGATTGATGAATATAGTAAATATCACTAAAGAACCTTCAGCAACTAATGAAAACACAGGGAGAGACCTGTAGTGGAGTAGTTGGCTGAGTTCCCAAAGTCCAGTTGAAGAGTGTGAGGAATGAGAATATGAGCAAAGAGTTGTCAACATCAAAAACCTTATGGTTACACACACAGAACTAGTTAACCTGAGCTAATGGGAGCTCACCAAGTCCAGCCAGACAAGAAATGAAGCAGCATAGGTCCAAACTAGTCATCTGAATGTGAATGACAGTAGTATGGCTGGGACAGACTGAGCAGCTACTGGCAGTGGCACCAAGACTTATCCCCACTGCTTGTACTGGCTTTTAGGGAACCTGTTCTCTTTGGAAGGATACCTTGCTCATCCTAAATATAGTAGGGAGTTCCTTGGACCTTCCTCAAAGCAATGTGCCATACTTCTCTGAGGAATTGGGGGTTGGGGAGTATAAGTAGAGGAAATGAGAGGAGTGGAGGGAGAGGGAACTAATATTGGTATTCAAAACACAAAAGATTGTTTTCTTTTCTTTTTTTTCTTTTATTTATTTTTTTTCCATTAACAGCTTTAATTGGGTGTGGGGCAATAGAACTATTCTTCGCACAATTATGGGTGTGGGGTTCCCTGCAGACTCCCCAGGGTGATGGTTCCTGTAATGATTTTTAGGGGGAAATGGCTCCCAACTAGATCCCCCTTTCTCTTATATAAAGGCTGGTAGTAAAACTAAATTAAATAAAAAATTAAAAAGAGCAGTTACAAATTTCTCTTTCTCTCTCTGAGGGAATTTCACAAAGTGAATTGTTCTCATAAATCAAGATTTACACAAGAAGCCAAAGGAAAGGACACCATTTGCTGATTACTTTGCACATTCCTTACTTATTCCAGAAATCCATCAATCTACAACAACCTGTCTTCTCACTGCAGAGAAAGTAGTATTGTACTTCCAAAGCCACATTCTGCACGAGGGAGCTACAGTCAAAATGAGAAACAAATGAAACTGAAGAGAATATAAAATACTGAACAAGTGAGTCTCACTGGATGAAGGCTCTTTGTTAAAATTCAGAGAAAAATGAAAGATAAGTGGATAGCTCCAGCCATCAGCAAACTACACATAGTAGAAAGCCTTGAAATAATGTGTCCACTGTTATCCTTTACTCTGCTCTTTATTTATAAGTATTTTAAGCCATCAAATTTTGATCCCTCCTTTACTCATCACTTCCCCAAGTGTCTCCTCAAATTTTATTTTCAGTAAATATATCCCATCTCACTTCACTTTCACTTTCTAGTAACTTCTCACAAATATGTTCTCTTTAACACCCACATTGTTCGTTTTCCTTCTTGTTCTTCTCCTCATTGTGACATTTTTCACATTAACCGTCCTATATTCAAATTTTTATTGCATCACTCCTTCATTCTCCAAACTTTGTACACTTCTAATCATAATAGATGGGCGTTATTGTTTTATTAATGAGTGTCTATTTTTCATATGTTTAGTTCCTATCACTGTGTATCAGAAACTTCTCATGGTGCTTTGACCAAACATTATCCCAGCTTCTTTGTGTAGCAGACTGTAGTCGGCAACAGCCTCAGTGGCTGCTGAAATGATTTGATTTTTCTTACTTCAAAGTATACACAGTCCCATTCACAAGGACAAGTACCTTTCGATATCTACTTAATATCTTATTGATTTCCACTTTATATTTTTTTTAATCATACACACATGCGTACACTCAAACACATACTCGGAGGTGTACACACACAAATAAACATCCCATTCAATTAATGCAATTCTTTTTTTTTTATTTCATGACTGATTTTTATGTAAATAGTCATCTGTGTTTCAGTTGCTATGGTACTCAGTTTATTGAGAATTCTCTTCATCAACAGTAGAATGAATTAAATCTCTTGCTTCATTTAGCTACTCTATAGTACTATTTTCTTTTACTACATAGATGTGTAGTAGTTTGAATGAGAATGGCTCCAATAGGCTCACATGTTTGAATACTTGATCCATAATTACTACACTGTTTGAGAAGGACTGAGAGGTGTGGTCTTCTGGCAGTAGATGTGACTTTGGAGTAGGTATGTCACTGGGCATAGACTTTGAAGTTTGGAAAGTCCATGTCATACCCAGGGTCTCTTCCTCTCTGCCTACTGTCTATGAATAATAATTTAAAGCCTTTAGATACTGCTCCATATTCATGCATGCCTGCTTCCTGCCATGATGTTCATGTACTAACTATTTTAAATGGTAAGTAAGCCTCCAATCAAACAAGCTCTTTTCAAAAAATTGCTTTCCTCATGGTGCCTCTTCACATCAGTAGATAATTAACTAAGACAACATCCTCACATGCCTTATTGAATGGCATATCTAAATTTCCCTAGACACTTGTACATGCTCTATCTATATAATATGTGTATACAATCTCTGGGGACAGATTTTATTTAATGCACAAAATACTCATACACTTGTTCACTTTTGGAGATCAGACCAAATTCTCCTCTCTTTAGTTATTTTGGAATTGCTTTATTCATATTTATTATCAGTATGACTGTTGTGCTAGGAATACTAATAATAAAATTTCTGTTTTGCTCCTAGTTTGGTTTGATGGGTCATTGTGATATTTAGGACAATGTCCAAGTAAGAGTTCACAAAGGGATAGAAAGTTCTTCCTCTACTTCATAGAGACTTAGTACTCAGCAAAGGTATTTGTTGTTGTTTTCCAATTTTCTAATATTGAAATTAGAAGTCTCTTGCCTGCCATCAATGAACAAGAAGACTATCACTATTTTATGTGAATGAAATTTTTGTTTGTTTGTCAATATAACCTAATTTAATCAAAAAGAACTATTTATTCAACTATACCTTTCTTAAATTTCAAAACTTCTAACATAAATTTTGATTTTCGTGCAATATACCGTATAATCTTGAGTCTAGAAAACCTAGTAAAAAGTTGGTTTTAAGAATAGTTAGCCGAAAGTGAACAACTGATAGAAGTCTTATTATTACCAATGACTATAAAAATCTATGTATAAGTTGTTATATAAGCATAGGACTACTTTCCTATCTGTATTTTAATTAAATGTATTTTGAATAAATACTTTTGAAAAATCTTGCACACACAATGAACAAGCAGTTCCTTTTGCTTCCTAAGAGATTCTTTGTACTGTAAAGGGAAGGGCAAATCATTATCGATAAATCCATAAGTTATTTTTGTAGGTTTCCGAGATGTGTTTGCTGGTATAGGGTTGGCCTTAAATACATTTGAAACAAAAGTAAAATACAGATTTAGAAATTGCTGACACAGTATCACAGGCTTTTATGTCTATAACAAGTCTGTTTCCAATTTTACAAGAAGGTCTAGCTGGCAGTGCTAGCAGTTTCCAAAAGCTGAAACGCAGCCTCTGGTTTAATAGGATTCTTTTGCTAACAATGAGTTTTCTTTGAAATTATTGATGCACTTCCACATACGGCCATACATAGCATTGTGAAAAGTGTTTACTATTTGAAAACAGAAATAAGGCTCAAAAGTAATATCAAATAAAGGACATCAATACTGATACTCTAAAATCAAGGTTCTTAACTTTCCTAATGCATTATTTTTTTAATACAGTTCTTGATGTTTTGGTGACACTCATCTACAAAATTATTTTATTGATATTTCATAGCAGTAATTTTGATAGGTATAAGTATCTGATATACTACACAAAGTGGTCACAACCCATAGGTTGAAAACCATTTATCTATAGGTAATTTAAATATAGAAAAAGCATTTGCCTAATTCTTTTTGCATCTCAACATTCTTTTTTGCAAATAAACATATATAGCCATGGGTGATGTCGCAGGACTTTAATGCAGGAGCAATATATGTATATACATGCATATATATAAATATATATATATACACATATAAGGTATATCTATATTTATATCTATAATTTATTTCCATCAATATCTAACCAATTACTTTTCAACAATTACCTTGAATACTATAAAATTCCCTAGATAAAAATAGGAAAATTACCATATATATTTAAAATATTTGATTGATAGATGTTGAAAATCAGTGGAGTAAATTATGTAAATTAGAGTTTGTTGTATTTTGAGTAGATGGGATTGATCAATAAAAATCCTCATGAAGAGTTGCTTGCCCCTCAAAAGAAAAATAACATGATCTCACTGATCTTTATATTTCTTTTTGGTAATAAATGTGCTTCATCCTTTCATGGTTGAAGAAGGCTTCCAAAAGATATCAGTGTAGCCTCTAGGTAATGCAGTCATAACCTTCTGTCTTATTTCCATATTTGGGATCTATTAATTCTTATCAAGGACTTTAAAATATTCATTATAGTCTCTCCATGTGCACTCAACAGTTATCAATGAGCATTCTTCTTTCTGAAAACTCAGTTGCAGCTTCATCTTCTATTCCTGACAGTGCCAAGGACTTCAAAGACACAAAAAATCAAAATAATTGTGAGTGTGTGGCGCCAAAGAACTCTTATATGTTGTTGGTTAAATAGCGAATAAGAACATTGGAGAATTTAGGTTCTTTTATTTATTTATTTTGTACATGAAATTCCATTCTTAGTTGCTATGAGTTATGTATATTGAATGTCAGTTTTCATCAATTCATTTGTGAGTGTGTGTGTGATTTCAAGAAATAATTATCATAGTAGAAATTCACATATTTTAAAAAGAAACCATTTTCTACATTATCCCTGTTAAAATTTAAAATCAGAAGCAACAAAAATATTAAGAAAATTATCTAAAATGAATATCACACAATTAGAAAAATCGTATGATAGCCTAGCATGCATGTATATTTATGAATAAAATTTAACTTAATAAATATATTTAAATGCAATTTGATTGTTTTCATATTTCAGCCTATTGTAATTTTCTACTTTATATTGTGTTCCTATTTTATTTAGATAAAATTTTTTCTTATGAAAGTATGAATCCAACTTATTTACCATTATTTAGTCATGGCTAAAGTTAATCCTTAGACAGAAGCACAAAATCCATGAAACAAGGAAACAGCTTTGAGAGTTCAAAGAAAGAAACTTCATACTATGCAAAGTAGCTTGAGATGCTGTCTGAAGCTATATAATTAGTCAATGCATGTTTGTTTTGATAGAATAATGATGGTTTCAATTTGCTGGAATGCTTGAATGCAGTGCTCAGCAAGAAAGCTGTTCAATTCTGTTGCAATGCGTACTCTTTTCTCCTTGGTAATGATATCTGAATTAAAACCTCATGAGAAAGTCAGTCAGAATTTTTTCAAGTCTAAGCTTGCCCTGAATTGCAAATTATTACTTTTCTCAACATAACTATGATGGTTGCTTTCAATTTCTGCTGTGAAACAGCGGTTTCCAACGCCAAATTGATGCTTAAGAACATTAGGGAAACCTACTGCGGGTCATGCAGAAACCGCATGGATTTGATTCAAGAGCCTTATAAAGGCTTTACAAAGATCCTGTTTGGACCTTTAAAATTTATCACTATTCTTCCTATTATTGATGAGTACTGATCCATTCCCATCTTCATTGATAGAAATGCTGTTCTACTCATCTTTTCCTGTCCTGTAGACTGGAAGCTTATGAGCAAATTTACTAGAATTAAAATAATTTTTCCTTTTGTGCAAAATCCATCTTTATAGCTACTGTAATTAATCCTACCATTAAACATTATTTTAATGTTCACCCATTTCGTTATACAGAGAGGTTTGGCCTATCTTACATCTTGACTATTTCCTATAGAATAGTTTAATCAAAACTATGTAATGTTAACATGTTGCACAGACAAATTCGTGTATGTGGATTATCACTTGATGTTTTGTAATCCTGGAAACAATCAACCTGATTTGGAGCCATGTATCTTGAGTTTGGCCAATAACAATCTGGAAAAATGTTTTATTTCTTAAAGCAGTAGGAAATTATGCCAAAATAATTCTCAGAAATATATTAAATGGGAAAATGAACAGTTTATAGTTAACTATAATGAGGTAGAAAACAATAACAAATATTTCAAACATGTAGTGAGATATAAAGAGGTAAATCTAAAATTTACTGATGTAAATTACTTTTACTTGCAGTGAAGTTCCACAAATTCAGCTGAGGGACATCTTGAGGATGTTTTTTAGCCAAAGTACCCAATCTACCTAACCAGCTCCTATGATTTGTCCTCAGTTTACATTTAGAGAGTGACAGAGTCTGAGTTCTCAGATGACTAAAGGAACAGTGAGACAGTGAGAAAGAAAGATTTAAAAAAAATCAGTTAAAAGGACAACAACTTTTCCTTTGAAAATGTTACATTCCAAACTCAAACAAGGTTCCTAAGAAAGAAATACTTGCTATCAATCATGATATTCTCTGCAAAATGACAAAAATTTGGAAAATCTGGCAATTACCGTAGAAAAAACATGCAACAAATTCTATACTTGTGACATTTCTTATATGATATGATGCATACATTAAAATTTAAATTGTTGTGAGAATCAAAAGTGGATGTTTGAAAACATGTTTATTTTATAAAACTTGTTTATTTTTATGAGAAATAATAGAAAATGAACAGATTAGGTAAAAAAAAACACGTGTGGCTAGTGGATTGGCAAGGCTGAGACAAGGACTTCTGGCATTCACAGAATAAACAGGTCATTCTGCTATTACATTAAAATATAATAAGCTTCATACTGGTTACAACAAATAAAAGTGCATAACTGTATTTCAATTTGTGTGTGCCTCCCCCATCTGCCTATGTGAAGCTCTATGTTTTAAACATTAGGAAGTGTTTCCCTTTTCATTACAGTTCCCAGCCTTTGAAAAATTTAAAACAGATAATTTAAGAATATTGACAATAGATTGAAAATAATATATTGAAAAATACATTTTGGAAATAGTTTGTATGTCTTCACAACAGCATTATAGAATAAACGGAATACTTCTTTTCTCTAAACTCTTTTTACCCTCAGAGGAGGAAGTATAAGTACTAGATATCTTTAGTCTACTCCTGGCTCACTCGTAGAATTTAAGTATCTACACGGTGTAATTATATTATAGTCTCAACAAATAAATAAAATCTTTTCAAACAATTGAAATGATAGACTGCATTAACACCAACAGTGAACAGGGGTTCCAGGTTTCACATCCTACCAATGCCTGCTTAATTTGTTATTTTTCTGCATTTTTATTAATTCTTTCATTCATTTTACGTACCAACCACAGTTTCCACTCCCTCCTTCCTACCTGCTCCAACTGCCTAATCTCTCCACCTCCATCCATCCATTCGTTTTCCTGTCAGAAAGGGGCAGACCTCCAATGGGCGTAAATAAAGCCTATCTATCACCTTCAGTCAGGTCCAAGCTCCTCCTCTTACCTAAAAACTAGGCACCCATGAGTGATTGAGTTGGGGGCAGGACAGAGGGGAAGAATAATGAAAGAGATATCCTGATAGATAGGGACGCTTGCGAGTTAAGGAGAAACCTGCTGCCAGCAAAACACCAGGATTCCTAAAGAATGACCCAGCTAACATTCTTGGCAACAGTAGAAAGGGTGACTGAACTTGCTTTCTTTAGTGATCAGTTTGGTGACTATTCTAATTGTCAACAAAAGGCCTTTGTTCAGTAATTGATGGAAGCAGATGCAGAGATCCACAAAGACTGGGCAGAATCCAGCTGATGAGAGGAACCAGAGATTGTATAAGCCAGGGGTGTCAAGATCATGAAGGGGAAACCCGCCGCCACAGCTGACCTGAGCTTGTGGGAGTTCATGAACACTGGACAGATAGCTCGGAAAATGGCATGGGACCGACCTAGTCCCTCTGCATGTGGCTGTCAGTTGTGTAGCTTAGTCTGTTTGTGGGGCTCCTCACATTGGGATCGGGATCTGTCCCCGGCACATGAGCTTTTTGGAACCTATTCCCCAGGTTTTGCTACTTTTTTGATTCATTTGGTTAGAAGTGAGGTGAAATCTTTGTAATTTTGATTTGCCATTTCCCTGACAACTGAAGATGAAGAGACCCCCCTTTTTTTTCGCGTACCTGTTGGCTGTTTGTATGTCTTCTTTTGAGAAAAGTCTGTTTGAATCTCTTGCCCATTTTCTGACATTTTCTATGATTTTCTAATACACTGAGGAAAATAAAAGCCCTGTGCTTCCAGCGTTGGTGCCTTTTTACCAAACAAGAATTTCCACTGAGAAAAGTTATGGTTGTTACCTTAAATGAGATGTGTTATTTTATTTTCCTTACAATGGAAGGTCTCTACAAGTCCAAAGTCACATGCAATTATATACTACAGCGCAGAATAATAGAACACTGCACTAGGATAAATTTTGTGCCCACTTAATTGAAACACTTGCCAAGGAGCAGGGTGAGAGCAATGTATTTCAATCACTCGAAACAATGGATAAATGAGACACATTCCTTCTAAATGGCACATTTTAGCTGTCTGAAAGCCTATTCACAGTTGTGTGTGGTAGTGTAACTTTGCTACTCTGTTTCCTACAATTGGTCCCTTTTCAAGCTGTGCTTTGAAGTTGTTTATTCCTAAAAGCTTTCTTAATACTTAAAAAAATATAAAATATTTTAGATGTAACTTGCATAACTGTAAGTATATATATACATATGCATATTTGTACATTTGTCTGTATTTCTCATCACATTTATGAAATTTAAACAATAAGTATAATGTCATAGTCATGATTTCATATGTTCAAATAAATTAATTTTTATTGACATATTTTTCACATATGTGTATGAACATGTAACAAAATTATCTATCTAAAACATACTAACTGAATTATTTGTAGCTGCTTTTATTGACAGTTATAAAATGCTAGAAAGAACCCCAAGATTCTGTCCAAGAGACATGAATGTTTTTGTTATACTCACATAGTGAAATGTTACTTTAAAAGGAAACAATAAAAAAGTAAATATCTAAATTCTGTAGAATAGGAAAAATATCCTCAAAATATGTGCCACTCTCCAATCCAGTAACATAATTTAGAATCTAAATATTAAATGTGCTTTTCTGTAAATCATATGGATTATGTTTTAGTTGTTTTTTTCATTTACTATGACAAGTTGTTCTGGCAGAAGCAGTGTGTGGGAGAAAAGTTCATTCTGGATCATTTTTCTGAGGGTGCATACCACTAAGGCATAGATTCAACATCAGCAAGAGCTTAAAATATCTATTCCTGTTGCTTTCCAGGTGCAGCAGCAGAGAACAATAATAATGGCACTCATACTACTTTATTCTTTTCATGCACTCCAGGATCCCAGGTCAAGGAAAGTTGTCAGTCACTTTGAGTGGGTCTTCCCATCTCAAGCAGCAGAGTCAGGGTAATTCTTCATAAATATGTCCTAAGGTCTGACTCCAAGGGGCTTCAAGATCTCAACAGTGGAAATTTTAGGTTAATCTTCAGTGACTCAATATATGTAAAACTAACCTATGATATGCAAAACTCGAAATGATTAACTGCTAGGAGCAAAGCAAGAGTGAGCTCTATGGTTGCATGAAATGTGTTGTTCTGATTTTGAGACATATTTGTTAATGTTCATCAAAATGCTACATTTTCTCTTGAAGAAGTAGACAGTAAATTGCTGGTAAATTTTCTTTCAGAATAAAGGTCTGTAAATACTGACCAGCTCTGTTTAAAAACAAATACATCTAGATTCTCTCTCTCTTTTTTTCCTTATTCACTACCATGTTTGCCAAGCTTTTAGTAAAACTACTGAATTTTCTTGATCAGAGACAGAAAAGTGCATTTTTATTTCAATCTAATCAGTAGATTTGAACATAATTTGACTTTTTCCTAAAACTACAAATAACTCTAAATTTATAAGAAAATATCTTTTTCTAATTGCAATCAAGGTAGATATTTTAGAGATAAATCAGAAAGTCAAATACTTGTGAGAAAACTCTGCTTTAAAATAGTATTAATTTTATACTGTTAAAATTATTATTCAGTAAACTATTCCTGGCTTATGTATGATTTTTCTACAGTATAAATGAATATTTAATGCAGAGGAAACATTTGTCACATATCATGCCTCCTCAAAATTGGAATAATCATGTCTATGTAAGTGAATTTAGTTTATTCTATATTTATAAAGGTGTTACCTTTTATTTTTCTTTTATGAAGTAACAGTGTAAGTATATTTAAATAAAACAGCTGTTGTTTTCAATGTTATTTAAATGATATTTTAAGAACTTTAATAATCAAAAAGTATTATTTTGTTTTTGTTCTTATTGTTTTTGCTTATTTGTGGTACTAGTGATTGACTAGAGGATCATATAAGTTTTAAGCAAACACACTAGAATAAACCTACATTATGCTCCAAGTTCCCTCCAAAAATTGTGTGTTTTAATTACTTTGTTCGTACATCCATAATTAAACTTGTCCATCTTTTAAGAGCGAACTCACATTAGAAGTTCAATATTTTCTATTAGTATACTATGATTATTATGAAATATGTGACAGAAAGAGCTTAGAAGAAAAAACGGTGATTGCCACTCCTGGTTTCAGGAGATTTCAGTAATTCATGGATGGGAAGGCCTGCCATTGTGGCAGGAGTATGTAGTAGCCATTGGGAAAATAATCTCTGAACAGAATACAGAAACTCTTTCATGGGAAGAGTCTAGCTACATCCTTTTAAAATACACTCCGAAGGTACTGTGGGTAACTAGATTTCGTCATTGTAGTTCAGCATCTTCCAAAGCAGTGCCTTCATCTGTGGATAAATATTCAGAAGAGGAGACTTTGGGAGACACTTTACATTCAAACCGTATTTTTTCCTTGATTCTAAGAATTCATGGATTTAGGCCAATTTCAAACATTCTCTTTCATAAAATGCATTGCGTTCTTTATTTTAATTAGCTTCTGTTTGTGTCTTTGAAAAATTTACATCATTATTTTGAGTCCTGTATTTTATCTTATCCCTCTTTTAGTGGTGCAGTTTTCTGATTTTTCTGGAACACTATTGTGTGTAAACATTTCAAACTTCCTACAGTAACTGTACTTTCATCTTCTTTCACTTTTCTAACATAGTAAGTTATCATTAATATGACTATAATTTACTGCACTCACTTGTTTTTATCATCTGTCTCTCATTTCTAGATTGTGGGATGCATGAGGGCAGATAATTTCACCCCTTGATACATGACAATATGCCATACCTCAGTGGAATCACCGAACAAACATCTGCTAAAAATACTATCATGTAACAATTGTGTTAAACTCCTGTTAGGTAGAATTCTTATAGAACATCTTATCAGAGTTTCAGAAATATTATTATGTGTTTACAAAATAAAGCAGCTCTCCTTAACAAAAAAAAAATACAGTGGGAAAAAAAAACACTAGCAATCCATTACAAAACTGCCAACATCTTTTTTTCTCAGTGTGCTGACTGTGAATTTTTTTAAATTTATTTATTTAACATTTCCACCTCCTCCCATCCTCCCTTTTCCCTCCCCCTCCCCCTCTCCCTTTTCCTTCCCATCTCTCTCTCCCCCCACTCCCCCTCCCCTCGCTCTCCAGTCCTAAGAGAAGTCAGGGTGCTTGGCCTTGTGGGAAGTCCAAGGCCCCACCTCTATTCAGGTCTAGGAAGGTGTGTATCCAAACAGACTAGGCTCCCAAAAAGCCAGTACAGGCAGTAGAATCAAAATCCACTGTCGTGTCATTATCATTGGCTTCTCAGTCCACCCTCCTTGTCAGCCACATTCAGAGAGTCCGGTTTGATCACATACTCCTTCAGACCCACTCCAGGCGACCTTGGTGAGCTCCCATTAGATCAGTCCCACCGTCTCAGTGGGTGGACGCACCCCTTGCAGTCCTGACTTCCTTCCTCATGTTCTCCCTCCTTCTGCTTTTTACCTGGGCTTTGGGAGCTCAGTTCAGTGCTCCAATGTGGGTCTCTATCTCTATCTCCATCCCTTTGCCCTCCCCTTGTTACCTAGTCTCTCTGGCGCTCTAGATTGTAGCATGGTTATCCTTTATATCACAGTTAATATCCACTAGGAGCGAGTACATACCTTGTTTTTCATGATGGGTCTGGATTACTTTACTCAGGATGATTTTTTTTCCAGTTGCATATATTTGCCTGCAGATTTCATGATGTTATCATTTTCTGCAGATAAGTAATATTCCATTGTGTAAACATATTACATATTCTTTATCCATTCTTCAGATGAGGGACATCTAGTTTGTTTCCAAGTTCTGGCAATTGCAAATAATGCTGCTATGAACACAGGTGAGCAAGTGTCCTGGTGACAAAATTGAGCATCCTTTGGGTATATGTTCAAAGTGGTATAGCTGGGTCTTGAGGTAGATTGATACCCAATTTTCTGAAAAACAGCCATATAGATGACAATGTGATTGCACAAGTTTGCACTCCTACCAACAACGAAGGATGGTCCCGGTTACTCTACATCCTCACCAATATAAGTTGTCATTATTTTTTACCTTAGGCATTCTGACTGGTGTAAGATGGTATCTCAGAGATGTTTTGATTTGCATTTATCTGACGACTGAGAGTTTCTTCTGTTAAGAATTCTCTGTTTAGGTCTGTATTCTATTTTTTTGTTTTAATTTTTAAAATTAAATTTAATGTGGGTCTCTGTCTCTATCTCCATCCATCGCCAGATGAAGGTTCTATGGTGATATGCAAGATATTCATTAGTATGGCTATAGGATAGGGTCATTTCAGGTTCCCTCTCCTCAGTTGCCCAAGGTACTAGCTGGGGACATCTCCCTGGACACCGGTGAGCCCCTCTAGAGTCAAGTCTCTTGCCAACCCTAAGATGGCTCCCTTAATTAGGATATATACTTCCCTGCTCCCATATCCACACTTCCTTTATCCCAACCATCCTCTTCCCCCAAGCTCCCCCAATCCTCCCCTTCTCACTTTTCTCACCCCATTTCCCCTTACCCCCATCCCACCCCACCCCCAATGTCCAAATGAGGAGCAGAAGGAGGGAGAACATGAACAAGGAAGTCAGGACCGCGAGAGGTGCACCCACCCACTGTGACAGTGGGGCTGATCTATTGGGAGCTCACCAAGGCCAGCTGGACTAGGACTGAAAAAGCATGGCATAAAACCAGACTCTCTGAACATGGCGATCAATGAGGGCTGATGAGAAGCCAAGGACAATGGCACTAGGTTTCGATACTACTGCATGAACTGGCTTTGTGGGAGCCTAGCCTGTTTGGATGCTCACCTTCCTGGACCTGGATGGAGGGGGGAGGACCTTGGACTTCCCACAGGGCAGAGAATCCGGACTGGACTGCTCTTCGGGCTGGAGAGGGAGGAGGAGAGGAGTGGGGGGAAGGGGAGAGGAGTGGGAAGAGGGGGAGGGAAATGGGAGGCAGGGAGGAGGCAGAAATTTTTTCAACAAAAAAATAAAAATAAATAAATAAATAAAATAAAATTTAATTTTTTAATTGGATTATTTTATAGTTTGATGTCTAGTTTCTTTAGTTCTTTATATATTTTGGAGGTTAGCCCTCTGTAAGATGTGGGGTTGAAGATATTTTTCCATTAAGTAGGCTATTGTTTTTCCCTATTTACTCTGTCATTTGCCTTGCAGAAGCTTTCCAACTTCAGGAGATCCCATTAATTAATTGTCAAATTCAGTGTCATGTTACATTTAGTAAGTTGTTTCCTGTGTCCATGTGTTGAATGCTACTTCCCTCTTTCTTTTCTATAAGGTTCAGTGTAAATAGATTTATGGTAAGGTCTTTGATTCAACTGGCTTGGGTTTTGTATAGGACAATAGATATGGATCTATTTTATTCTTCTACATGTCAACAATCAGTTATACTAGTGTCATTTATTAAGATGCTTTTTTCCATTGCATAATTTTGACTTCTTTGTCAAAAATCAGGTGTTCATAGGTGTGTGGATTTATGTCTGCATCTTAGATTCAATTCCATTGGACCACTTTTCCATTTTTGTAAAATACCTTGCTGGTTTTATTACTATAACAGAGCTTGAAATCAGGGATTGTCATATCTCTAGAAATTCCTTTATTTTACAGGATTGTTTTATCCATCCTGATTTATTTGTTTTTCCATATGAAGTTGAGTATTGTTCTTTTGATGTCACTGAAGAATTGTGTTGGTATATTGATGTGGACTTCATTGAATCTGTAGACTAACTTTGATAAGATTGACACTTTTACTATTTTAGTTGTACTGATCCATGAACATAGAAGATTTTTCTTGTCTACTTTATCCACATCTATTCAATATAGTATTGAATTGTTCCAACAAGTAATAAATACCACAGTTAGTAATAAGTAATAAGATAACAAAAAAAGATCAAAGACATACACATTGGAAAGGAAGAAAAACAAACTTTTACCATTTGCTGATGATATGCTATTATACATAATATAATAAGTGAACTCAATAATTTATAATAAACACTTTTATATGACTCCCAGCTATCATATAGTAATGTCTAGTGACTGAGACTCTCTCTCTCTCACATACACACACACACACACACATTCTTAAAGCTAATAAACACCTTCAGTGATGTGACTGTATACAAGATTAACTCAAAAAAATCAGTAGCCTTTCTACATAAAAATGAAAAATTGGCTGATAAAGAAATCAGGGAAATAGCACCCTTTAAAAAACTTGAAATCTCTAACCAACAAGTGAAAAACTTGTATAAAAAGAACTTTTAAGTCTTTGAGGAAAGAAATCAGATCAGGCATCAAGAAATGGAAAGATCTCTCATGTTTGATTATTTTTTGTAAAATAACTATTTAATAAATGAAGGTAGGAAATAAAATTAAACTGTAAAAATATCAAAATTGTATAACTTATTACCAACATTTGCAAGTGTAATTAAAATAGTCAGTAACTAGAGAATACAATGATTTAAAGTATTTAAATATCATGTAAACCTTATCAATTAATTAAGCTAGTGTTCAATGTATTAGATGATATAAATTTCAAATAAGGACACAGAGTTCTATAAGATTTAAAATGGTATGATAAAAGTTAGAAACTCTTCCATGGGAGGAGAGATTGTCGACCTTAATTCTTTCTAGTAGAACAGAAAGGTTACCCCCATCTAACCATAATTCTCAGGGAGATAATCTTTGTGCATATGGAAGAAAAATAATCTAAAATAAGGTAGAGTTTTGAAATAAGGGATAATACACTGTGATCCTAGTAAGGTAAAATAAGAAAAATAAAAATTGTTTATATCCACTAATAGAGGTTTTTACAAGCATTTTGCCAAATGATTCAAAAGATTATATTGAAAGATTACATATATTAAATCATTAATTATTTTTCTGAGTAAAGTATAGGACTTGTGAATATATATGTTTGTGAATTTTACATATATGTTACCAGTCTTTCTGCACTTGAACCTCAACCATTATTTTCCCTCTGAATAGTATGACTAAGTGCATGCAGTATGTTAATCCATTCAACATTAGTATCAATGACCCAGCCAGTACAACACGTCACAAAAAGGCAATAAAAACAGAGTGAGGAAAGAAGTACTGCCATTTTCCCTTTTGAAGAAGCATTGCAGCTTGTGTGTGTGCATATATATGTGGTGTGTGTGTGTGTGTGTGTGTGTGTGTGTGTAATAAATGAATACAAACACATATGCCTGTGTGTGTGGACTGGTGGTAAATTTGAGGGAACTGAAGAAGGAAACGATGGGTGAGAATAATGCAGACTCTCAAAAACATTTTTTGAAAAAAGCTTTGACTTCTAAAAGACTCAGAATAAATTGATATCACCTACAAATAACAATGAGGAAGATGTGTGAGACTCACAAAGAAAATATTGCAACATTCCTGAAAAGTATTTATTATTTTATCTAGAAACATTCTTTCATAAAAAATTGATCAGCAGCTATAAGAAAATTTTGTCAGAATTCCATTAGAATTTTGTTAGAAAATACAAATATAATTTTACACTCTCTAAGAGGCTAAATTGAGCTGCTATTAGGAAAAATAAAAAACTTTTATTTCCAGCTATTAAAACATTTTCACCAAATACAGTAATAAACTCCTTTGATATTAAGCCAAAAGTAAAGTAATTGACCAAAGCCACATAAAGATAGCTGACCTAAAAGTCTCATCTAGAAACTTGATGTATGCCAAAATAGCATCACATTTTCCATGTTAAGTGATCTATGAAAACAGGGTGCTGGACAATTTCCCATTGGCAAGTCAATTTAACATTGCTACTTCATCAATTTCAAAACACAAGGTTTGAATTCCAGATGGGTTGAAAGCTTTTATGAGAAAGCAAATTTGAATCCAATATAAAATCCTTTAATGCTTTTGTTATAATACAGGAAGCAATATAGTATTCAAAGAAACAAAGGAGAAATTGTCTTAATAAACCAAAACCTAAAGCGTCTATTGAGTGTACTGTTATTAAAAAAAAATAATCAAATCACTAACAAGACAAGATATTTAAGAAATCAATATTTAAAAGAGTATGTCCATGGTATTAAGTAAAAGTTCAGAAACTAAACAAAAATGGGCAAAAATAATATTTGCCATTTTAAAGAGACACAGTCTTATACATATTTCTATAAATAAAGTAAATTAATAGACTAAAGTATCAGACTTGTTAACATCTTGTAAATGTATTTTAAAACAACAATCTGATACAATTTCCTATTCATTAAATAGATTGTTAATAAGATAATGGGAAATACCAATGTCTGTAATAAATATACACTCAAAAGGAAGTTATAATAGCAAGATAAAAAGACTGGCAAGACAGTCCAGAAGGTATAAGAATCTGTTCCTAGGACTGATGATCAAGTTCTATCCTTGGGAACCACACGGCAGCAAGAAGGAACTTACTGTTCCAAGGTATTTCTCATTTTCACATAAAACAAACATATAAACGGAATTATAAATATATAAAAACCACTCTAGAATGATTAACTTGTTACAAAACATAGTCAGAGATACTACAAAAATTATTTTTAGTTACTAGAAAATGGATGAAGCAGGGTATCATGCTAAACCAGGTTTAGGAATACAAATGTCTTATGTTTTGCCCCTATACAATGTAGATCAGTTGTTTTTACATACGTACTACATACCGCATAGGATGAGAAGTAATGTGAAGAAAGACCAGAAGAACAGGGAGAAAGAGAGGATAATTAGGAACAAACCTGTGTAAGTCTTAAACCTAGCCAAAGTGGATGGAGACAGGAGGGTAGTAAAATCATCTTGGACAGGGCCAGCCTCTGAAAATGGTGAGTTTTCACTGCTGTGAGATGTCTTGATCAAGGCAATGAGGTAGGGATTGAAAGGAAGGCACCCAATATCCTGCTCTACCTTTCACGTACAGGCACATGGACATGCTCACGTATTGTGTGTGTGTGTGTGTGTGTGTGTGTGTGTGTGTGTGTGTGCGCATGCGCATGCTGGGCGTCTGTGCGTCACTCCCAAACACCACATATACACACAAAGTTTTTGTTGATATGCTAGTAACTCTTACTTTGCATATAAAACCACAACTACAAGATTGTCTTATCATTGGCTATAATACTGAAACTGTGACATTCCTGACAGTGTATCTATTTCATTTTGTTCTCATCAATAATCAAAACACCAAACACATGAGTGGTATACATGAACTTAACTAAAAACTTTACTACATTTGTTACTACATCAAAAAACTAGAACAGTATAGAAACATCAATCATAGCTTCAGAGAAAATAGCATTAATATCTAATAGTAATTATGGTATTTATAAATGGCTATACATATAATTTAATATGTATTTATATATTTTTCCTACATGTTTTCTAGCTAGCTTATTTTTTCATAAATTATTTTTGAAATTAATTAGCAGATATATTAAATAGATACTTTAATTACTTGCAATTTTACAAGCTCCTAGATTGAGGCATTATTTTTCCAGCCTAAAACATTATTATTCTATATTTAACTCTTTTCAAACTGGTGATTTGAAAGGGTAATATTCCCCATTGACTTATGCTTTTGAATACTGTGTCCTTGAATCAGTGATGCTATTTGGAACATTATGGAACTTTTAAAAAGTGGAGCTTTGATGTAGAAAATATGTCATCAAAGATAAACTTCGAGTGTTTATAGCATTGCTTCAAATCTAGTTTAATTTCTTCTTCATTAGTGCAGTTAATGATACAATCTCTCAGTTTTCTGCTCTGGTAGATGGCTGTCATGCTTCCCCATTATTGATGAATGGTTCCTGTGGAACCATAAACTAAAATACCTTTTCTTCTATAAATGCTTTTTATCATGGTGTTTTTACCAAAGCATCATTAAAATAACTAACTCTTGCATGTAAACATTTAAGAATCTACATACCTAAGTTCCCCAACAAAATATTTAAACCAATAAAAACATCTTATCTTACAAGTAAATAAGCCATGTTCCGAGGAAGTTCAGTTTTGTATAATATAATAATAATAGAGCAGAAACAGACAAGCTAAGGACCTGGCATAATTCTGCCTTCAACCTCTTGTATAATTTGGATGAAACATAGCTTTGCATTTTCCTGGTATGTTGAAATTGAAATATGAAAAACTCACTTTTCTAGAACTTTGCCTAGATGGATAGGTCCTCATTTTGTGTTAGGTTTAAGAATCTGGGGCCTGCTTTTTTATATTTTGATGTTTAAACTTAACTATCCGACACTTTCTCCTTAGCCCTTATCACACGTCTAGACGAGAATGAGCACCTGTGAGCATCACATCTTTGAACAGTCTACCACCTCTTCAGCATTTGATACACGTGCTTCCTTCCCCTGTAGGGAAATGTCAAGAATTCAGAGCCATTTTCAAGTTCTTGTCACCTTTGTTATCCAGCAACTGAGGCACCGTCATCTTGTCAGCAATGTTGATCCCTCTTTTACTAACAACATTGAAACTGTCACTTTTGTGACAGACATCCGGTAAAATCCACATACCTGCCATATTTTAGACAAAATGTCTTTCAATCTTAAGTGTTGGGAAAAGAACCATTCCAAAATGAAGGAATGGACAAAGTGCTGCATCTATGCCTCAAGAACAGCTGCTTGGGGTAGTTGGTCTTGAGAAAAGTGTGGAGCTGGACAGACATTGGAGGCAGGCATACTGAAATCGGAATGCTCCTTAGAATCAGGATGGCTATGCTGAAGTTAATATCATAGAACAATCAGGCTGATATTTTTTTGTATTGACCTCTAATGCATATGATCTACATAACTACAGCTTATGTTTATCTATTATCTAATATATCTCACCTGTTTTTACACACATAATAACAAATTCAACAACCATAACTTGCTGGTAATGTCTTCTTTTCTCTCTATATGAATGAGTTCAGGTTCAGCTGATAGCCATTTGTACACAGAAAAAAAGTAATGCTTGTTTATTGAAGGCAGCAACTGAATAGGTAGTATTAGCTTTGAGACATTAAAAAGGAGAGCGTGAAGGAATCTAGAACACTGACACCAAGAGGTCTGAAAGGCACCAACAAGTAGCATCCCTGTGGCATGGTTGGCTTCATCACAGTACACAGACTCAAGGAAATCAAAGCAGTAAGTACTGTCACCCCACCCTGGTTCTATCTCCTCATCCATGAACCTAGTTGCAAGTAAAAAAGTCAGGTTTATTGGTTGGTACATTGACTGCTTCATCCCCTGTCCCAGTCCTACAAGGGTTCAGTCCCAAATAATCACACAGAGGCCTACATTAATTATATCAGTGAAGCATTCTCATCTTGCTTCCTCTGTGTCTGAGTTGTGACTGCAGACTGAAGATTTCCTCTTCCTAGAACTCTCCTATTCTGATTGCTGCACCTATACTTCCTGCCTGGATACTGGCCAATTGGTGTTTTGAAATCTATTTTTATTTTTATTTTTATTTTTTTGTTAGTTGGCACAGGGTTTCTCTGTGTATGTTTGACTATCATTGAACTCAGTCAGTAGACCAGGCTGTCCTTAAATTTAGAGAGACTCACCTACATCTGCCTCAACGGTAGTAGGATTAAAGTTATATGCCATCACACCCAACTATTCTTTTTATTTTTTAATGACTTTATCTGTTTTTTTCTCTCCAAAGCCTACATATATTTTAAACACACTGTAAACCATTTAGTGTTTTAATTTCTTCTGAATCTGTCTTTACTATACATCTTTTTCGGACCATATGAGTCTTTAATTTGCTAACTGATATGACTAGAATTAAAGTCATGGCTCTGATGGCTGGATCCATCCCATTACTTAACTTTTAAGACTCTCACTTCATGGTGAAGATACTGGCAGGAGCCATGTATGTGGCCACAACTCTAGGGAGTTTTAAGAACTCTGCCACCCCCAAGAGGGATACTGTCAGCTATTAAAATGCCATTTAAGTGATTGGTGGTGGGGAACTGCATGATTTTTTCAGCTAATTCTGAGCCAGGAAGCTTCTCTTAAATAAGATGCACTTGCTTCTAACAAATAGAGCCCACCTCCCCCCCCCAAAAAAAATTATGCAACAATCCCTTTGGAGTCAAACTAACTTTCACAGGGGTCACATATCAGATAGCGTAAATACTTTATGATTTATAACAGTAGCAAAATTGCAATTATGAAGTAGCAATGAAAATAGGTTTTATGTTTGGATGGAACCATAACATAAATAACTGTATTAAAAAAGCATAACATTAGGAAGGTTGAGAACCACTGATTTACAGGATTTTTATATAGCAATATATTTGACGAGAGAAGACAATAACAACTTTCCAGAAAAATCTAGATTTACAAATGAGCCACCATCAACAAAACAATATCAAACAAAATAAAGACTTTGCAAATGTCTGTCTCCCTTTTCTACATGGCTAGTATAAAAATACTTGAGTTTATGCTGAATGCTTAGATCTTCAGGACATTAAATAAAATAAAATAAAGAACAGTATTTCTCTAGTGCTAAAGTTTCTAAGATTTTAGCAGACTATCCTTTCAGAGATGAAGGACTATAATAGACATCAGCAAGGGATACTATACCATCAAGGAGAAATCTACTAGTGTAAGCTTTCATCATTACAAATTGAGCTTAAATTGCCAGATGGTTTTGCTATTCTACTGACTCTGCACTTAGGAATATCTGGACACTTTGATTCATGAGTGAAATTTCCAATAAATAAACTTTGAAAATAATGATTGACTGTCCAATCAGTTGAGTAATCCTTAAATTATTGACTACCTTTAATGTTTCCGGTTCAATAGTACCTTCTAATCATATAATGTGCCTCTTAGAAGCAAATAGATAAGTTGAGTATGTATCATTAATCTAATATGTGGAATTAATTTGTCCCAAAGAAAAAAACAAATTAGACAAAGATTGCCCCTTCTATGGTACAGTGATAGTTCAGTCCTCTGGCCCGGAAGTATCCAAACATAATCATAAAAATGTTAGTATAGTGAGGACTCTTAAACTGTTTGTTTCTAAACTGCTTTCAATGGTGTTTCTCAGAAGCTCTTGAAGTTCATGTTTATCATTAACTTTCACTTTTTGTTGTAATGCTGATGGAAATTTTTTTTGTCAGTGAAGAAAATAGATATTAGCTAGATGAGAGTCAGCAATTTCAATGTACGGTAACAATGAACTGCATTGCAAAGGAAGGGAAAAAGACACTTGAATAGCAGATTACAGATACAGCTTCCTTCTGCATGAATGGAGAATAAAACTATGTCCCTAGGTTCCCCCAATGAATCTTCTCAAATACAGCACCTCCTGAAGTTGTCACCTTAACTGATAATAAAAACAGTTCCACACTTGAAGAAAAAATAAATATCAATACAAAATACAACATACTTCTATTCATGTGTTTGCTCATTGAGTGCCTTGTTGTTAGTCTAAGTTATTCCCTAGTGCATTGGTGCCACCTCAATAGTGGCATATATAGATTATATGTAATGTGTCTTTCAGAAGCACATAGATAAGTTGAGTATATATCATTAGTCTACTATGTAGAATTAATTTGTCCCAAACGAAAAAGAAACAAGACAAAGACTCTCCCTTATAAGCTTACAGTGATAGTTCAGTCTCCTGGCCTGGAACTATCTAAACACGATCACAAAAATGGTAATATAATGAGGACTCGTATATAAACATATAAACTATGATCCTAGATGGAGGTATAAACAATTGTTTTTAATGTACAGTGTGCCTATTAAGAAAAGGAAACATAGACATATAACATTTTTCTTTGAACTATGTTATTAGAAAAATCTTTTTTTAAAGGGAATTTTGAGTAATGCTACCCATTGCTCTTAAGTATAATACTTGCATGGATGACAAGTCATAATACCTCTTTAACTGGAAGGTGACCTTACATGGATATTTGTGTTTTGCTTATTTTTTTTAAATGTAACTTTATAAGGTTAAATTTTTGTAATTTTGTATATATTTATATACAACCGTTTTCTAGATGCCCATCATACATAAATAGCATATAGGTTGTTTTAAAATTGCAACTAGAAGTTAGATGGGTTTTCATTATTTACATTATAATGTGCTTCACAGTGAAGAGCTCACATTGAATATCTATTAACTAATAGTAAGAAAAACAGTACAGGCTTATAATCTTATCACTGGAGAATAGAAGCATAAGGGGTATGTAATTTCTTCTTTGCCTATACAGAGTTTAGTCTGGTCTATGTGACATCTTGCCTCAACAAACAAAGACAAAATAAAGGAAAACAAGAGAACAAAGCAAATTGATAAGACATTGCAAATTACAGTGCTATTCACGTTTTCTTTTCTTTATAGGACATGTGCTCTTGATGATGGTTACTTTTTGAGTTCATGAACAAATATATGGAAATCTGTATTTTGAAATAATGTTTTGCTTTTGGTCATAATTTAAGAATTGCAAAGGTGTTTTGCTCATTGTACTGTGTAGAAGTGTAGTTGCCTAAAGGATTTTTTTTTAATTGTGGATACATGTATTTTTTCCACATCCTCAAAGACCATTACATATGCAGATATTTTTGTCCTTCCAAGCTAATAGACGTATGTCTATGACATTTTAAAAATAATTTTGATTTTCACAAATGTATGAAATAAAATTTCAACTTCAAACATGGTTGTAAATATTAGTCAAATCTGATAGAGAAAAACTATTTTAATAAACACAACTTTCTTTAACTCAAGAAATAGCAGAAGGTTTTTTACAAATGTTATTATTTTTAAAGCTAGATTTTGTTCAAAAATCGTTTTAAATAATTTTACATTTGATCTTTGATCATTTCTAGAAGTGTTTTCTACAGCTCATCTTTAATGGTTTTGTGTTGCTACTTTTCCAGAAAAAAAAATAAAAGCAAAACAATAAGCTGATCAATCGAACAGTGTTGAAGGACTTAATAAGTTTTCAAAGGGTAATACTTTAGAAATAGAAGAGAAAATATTTTGAACATACAAATTAAAATCATGTTTTAGTTAGGTTTATTATTGCTATGATGAAACACCATGGCATAAATCAACTTAAGGGAAGGTTTTATTTTAGCTTACACTCCAGGTAACAATTTGTCACAGAGGAAAGTCAGCATAGGTCTCATATGGAGCAGGAACCTTGAGTCAAGAGAAAAGCACCTTATTGGCTTGCTGTCTATGGCTTTTTCAACCTACTTTCTTATATCAGTTCCAAGATCACCAGTTCAGAAATGGCGCAACTGACATAGCATGGACCCTGCTATATCCATGACTAATTACAAAAATGTTCTATAGGCTTTCTGCAGCTCACTATTACGGAGGAATCTACTCAGTTGAGGTTTCCTCCTCTCAGATATCTTTATCCTGTTTCAAATTGAGACAAAAGTAGCCAGAACAAATCGTATTGGATATTTTGAAAAACTGATTAGGATGTTGACATTTTTAATAAATCAGTGTAGTAGAATATATATAAAATGAAACATATACATATACATACACACACACACACACACACACACACACACACATATATATATATATATTATATATATATATATATATAAGAGAGAGAGAGAGAGAGGTGGGAAAGAGAATGTATACAAATACATGTTTTTCACTCTTATTATTCTAGGAATAAAGGTATAGAAAATTCTCAATTTATAAAATGATAAAGTAAATACATGCTACTTGAACAAAATCATTTTTATATTAAATACTTACCAGACACTAAAATGAGGTTGTTAATTCTGCTAAATCCATGAAATTACAAGGATTAGCTTTTGCTTTTCAGATCTTTAGCTCCAAAGAGACTGTGCTCAGCAATAAGTCGTATTCATTCCTGTACACCACTGGAGCCTTCCTGCTGTCTCACAGTTTCCTAGAAACATATTGACTACTCTGTGGCTCATCAGTTACTATGCACTTTAGCATGCAGGTTAAATGGAGTTTTTGGCAAAATGCTGGAAACCTAAAGGGTTGCCTGAAATGGGTATTGTGTGGTAAGCACTAAAGTCAATTTTCATTTTGTAAAATACAATTATTTCAGAAAATAACAAGCAGGTTCAACATTTATAGAGTCTGATGGATCTTACAGAGTTTGATTTATTTTATTAAGTAGAGAATATGTAAATCTATAATATATGTTGAGTAGTGATAATAGGAACTACCATAGATAGTCGAATTTACCCTCAACAAGGATAAAGCAAACGCATTGGTTCTTGCCAACGTTGGGAATAGCATTCAGGAATTGCTTCATGTACAAAAATGCATTGCGCCTTATTCCCTTACATAATGTGGGAAGTTGTTAGTCACATTCTCCCATGGGCAATAAGTCAATGCATAGCTACTTCCAGTACATGTATAATATAAACTCTAGGGGAATTGTTGTCCAACGGTATTATGTGAGGAATAATGAAAAACAAATTACATACATGGTAAATACAGGAGTATTTTTCCTTTCAATTACAGCTGATTAAGTCTGATGATGTCTATATGACCATGGAATGCCAACTGTTTATGAAGTGCTAATGTCATTTCCTGATTTTCCTGGGAATGGTTTCATGAATTGTTCTCAAAGGAAAGTTGAGAAGATGTCCATATAAAAAGGCAGTTATGATATACTGGATGATGGCAATGAAGTATTGCTTTTAAAAATTTAACATTTACAATTATGGCTATACTAAGCAGTCATTTGTAAAGATAAATGCTTCATTTTTACACACTGCCTTAAACTGTTGTGAGCAAGTAGAATTAGCAGCTAGGAGAGAAAGTAAAAGAAGGTGGCTTCTGAGATCCAATAGCTAAAGATACATTGTGTGCTACGCTCTGATGTTCTGTCCTCTATGCTTAACAAGTTTTGAGGTTTGTCCACAAGAAAATTCAATTTCATTTTATATGTATCCTTTAAATAAAAGCTATGTAAAACTTTATATGATAATAGGGGAGAAGGAACCAGTAGTTATAACATATGCTGCATATCACACATTTTTGGTTCCTTGATATATTTTGGTACCCTTACAGTGTGGAATAATGCATGGGTATTATCTAAATGTCACTCATTATAGATCTTCATTCATTAGCAATTTATGATGCACTTATTACTTAAACATTAATATCTTTTTTATATATTTTCTTACCTCTTTGTACAAAAACATATCTCCTTGTACTATTTTAGGACATTTTCATTTTTGTCTTTTTCATTTCATTTTCTATTCCATCCTCAGTTCTCTCCCCACCTCATCTCCCACACCTGTACCACAAGACTCCTCCCAATGGGCAAGATTTCCCATGGGAAATAAACAAAGTTTGCCACATTAAGTTGGGGCAAGGCCAAGCTACTCCCCACTGCATTAAGGCTGAGTATGGCACCCCTCCCTATAGAGAATGGGCTCCATCAAGCTAGTTCATGCACCAGGGATAGATCCTGGTCCTACTGCCAGGCACCTCATAAATAGTCCTAGTTTCACCACTGCCTCTCACATATGGAGGGCCTAGTTCTGTCCCATGGATGCTCCACAGCTCTCGGTCTAGACAGAGTTCTTAAGTTTCTAGGAGCTTGGTTCCCTGATACTCAAACCACACAAAGATGCAACAAAGAAAGTGAGCTACAGACCAATCTCCCTTATGAACACTCGTGCAAAAATACTCAATAAAATACTTGCAAACTGAATCCAAGAATACATAAAAAAATTATCCACCATGACCAAATCCAAGAGATGCAGGTTTGGTTTGACATATGGAAATCCGTCAATGTAATCTACCATATAAAACCACATGATCATCTCATTAGATGCGGAAGAAACCTTCAAGAAAATCCAAGACCCCTCCCTTAATAAAAAAGGTCTTGGATAGATCAGAGATACAAGGAACATATTTAAACATATTAAAAAGCAATTTAAGCAAATCAAAAGCTACCATCAAATTAAATGGAGAGAAACACAAAACAACTCCATTAAAATCAGGAACAAGACAAGGTTGTCCACTGTCCCCTTATCTATTCAATACAGTACTTGAAATTCTAGATAGAGCAATAAGACAACAAATGGAGATCAAGGGGATATGAATTGCAGAGGAAAAATCAGACTATTGTTATTTTCAGATGATATAATAGTATACATATGTGACCCCCAAAACTCTACTGGGAACTTCTACAGTTCATTTTTGTCTTTTTAATTTTGTATTCTACACATTATTCAACGTCCTGTCTATCATAAATTATAACCTTACAAAGTGAATTAAATTTCTCATAGATGAGGGAATAGGACACATGCAAAAAAGCCATGAAGTTTGGCACATGCCTGAAACCAAATACTGGCAAGACAGAAGAAGGATGACAGTGATTGACATCAGGTTGCATAGGGAGAACTTGTTTTAAAAATTAATAGATATTAAATAAATAAACAAAGGCATCACCACAACCATAATTCTGATGGCTACTACAAACAACAACAACAAATACATACAGTACAGTATGTCAGTATTGTTATTTTGTACTTTTCACTTTAAGTGTTATGTAAAAAAAATGATGATGCATGCAGTGACTCCAGATGTAACTGTAACTTTATTTGGCTTTTTTAGATTAAATTTCACAAAGGCAGGTGAAAGTACTGTTGGGCAGCAAGCCAGGAAAAGTGACAAATAGCTGCGTTAATTTTAGGATCATTATTTTAAAATGCACAAGACCTGAATATTGTATTCAGTAAATGACATAGAAGAAATTCAAAACCTTACAAAGGATTTAACAGAAATAAACAAAACCATGCATCATTGCTGCATATTTTTATAATTGTAAAAACTTCTTGAAATGATGTACAATGTTCAAATATTCTTTGAGTAAAATAAAATATCGAAGGCAATTTCTTAAAAAGTGATATTTATATTTTTCTAAAGCTCTGAAAAGCTTCTATAGAAATTAATGAAAGTGGGCTTCTAAAGTGGTAGCTTGTAAAAGGAAAGCAATTAATTTCTCAATAAGAATTATAAAAGTGATGCAATTGCCAATAGCTTTTATTTTTATGCACTTTAAGATATTTAGTATCAGATAATTTGGGATACATTTTCAGTGACTGCAAATGTACTGAGTGTAAGGGTTGAGAGATTTACCTTCTCCTCTTGTGAACCCTTAATAATGGAGTTCTGTATAGGTAACATGGGGAAACCCATCTTGCCTGTTTTCAGGATGGGTGCTAACACTGCAGGGAGGGCAAGTATGAACATAGCCAACCGAAACTGCAATTCTGATTCATAATAAGAAAAGATGAATCAGTTTTTAACCTTTGACAAACCATATCTGGTTTATTACCTTTGTCCTGTGTTCTGATAGGAGACACTTTACTAGGCTTTGCGTTAATGAACCAATTTCAGAAACTTCTGCAGAGTTCCGCAAGTGACACTTTATACAGGAGGCCATGGGTTACTAAGAGCTGGCTTCATTTTTAAGAGACCACAGCTTCTGTCTGAAAAGGTGTTTATAATTAGGTATGATAGTTTCATGGTCTGTCTCTCTGTTGCTTTATTTATAGACATGAATATCATCACACCCTTAATGTTACTTGCATCCATGGAAAGCACTGTTATTGTTGGTACCTTGAATCAAAAACTTCACTCATTCACGATGTCTTTTTTCCTATTTTTCAAACCATATTAAATATATTGAACCTTTTTTATTCAGAAGCATATTTATATCATGTTTAAACAGAAATTTTTAATGCTCTGCAAGCCATTTCTATTAAAAATGACATATTGTACAAAGATTAATGATCTTGCTGAATTCTTTTTATTTTTTGTTTGTATTGTACTTCCTTGTTTTAAAACACACACATGTGCCTGCAGACTTCAAGAAGTCCTTGTTTTTTACTGCTGAGTAGTACTCTAATATGTATATATTCCATACTTTCTTCATCCATTCTTCCATTGAAGGGCATCTAGGTTGTTTCCAGGATCTGGCTATTACAAACAATGCTGCTATGAACATAGTAGAGCATATACTTTTGTTGTATGATAAGGCCTTTCTTGGGTATATTTTCAAGAGTGGTATTGCTGGGTCCATGGGTAGGTTGATCCCGAATTTCCTGAGAAACCTCCACACTGCTTTCCAGAGTGGTTGCACAAGTTTGCATTCCCACCAGCAATGGATGAGTGTACCCCTTTCTCCACAATGGATGGAAATAGAAAACACTATTCTGAGTGAGGTAAGCCAGACCCAAAAAGAGGAACATGGGATGTACTCACTCATATTAGGTTTCTAGCCATAAATAAAGGACATTGAGCCTATAATTCGGGTTCTTAGAGAAGCTAAATAAGAAGGAGAACCCAAAGAAAAACATATAGGCATCCTCCTGAATATTAACCTTCATCAGGCGATGAAAGGAGACAGAGACAGAGACCCACATTGGAGCACCGGACTGAAATCTCAACCTCCAAATCAGGAGCAGAAGGAGAGAGAGCATGAGCAAGGAACTCAGGACCGTGAGGGGTGTACCCACACACTGAGACAATGGGGATTTTTTATCGGGAACTCAACAAGGCCAGCTGGCCTGGGTCTGAAAAAGCCTGGGTTAAAACCGGTCTTGCTGAATCTTGCAAATGAGGATTATGAGACCGCAAGGACAATGGAATGGGATTTCACTGAGACCTCTAAGCCTAGGCCCTTTGGAAGCTCACCTTACTAGACCTGGATAGAGATGGGTGGTCCTTGGACTTCCCACAGGGCAGGGAACCCTGGTTGCTCTTTGGGCTGATGAGGGAGGGGGAATTGATTGGGGGATGGGAGGGAAGGGGAGGCGGCGGTGGGGAAGAGACAGAAATCTTTAATAAATAAAAAAAATAAAACACACACATGCACATACACACACACATATATATATATATAAATATATATATATATATATATATATATATATATATTTAGCTGTATTCCAACTAATCAAATTTAGGGCTCCTATAATAAAAATCACTCCAATGTTCTTTTCTATACCTTCTTATTCTTGTCTTATTCTGAACAAGCTATACTTGATAATATATATCTAAATAGTTTCCTTTTCTATTTAATTGAATAAAACTCCTTTAACTTCCTTTCAGCATTGATTTTACTAAAGGTAAGATACAACTTTTGTGTTATGGCTAGAAAAAGAGTAGACAGAAGTTAAAATGATTAAATACATTATTTATGGCACAAAACCAAGTTCCACAAAAGGTGTTCAAGTTACTCCGTAGCCGGTTGAAACACATATGTGCATGGCCTCAACAGAGAGCTCCAATGGGTTCATAGCTTCCTGCACTGTTAATATACTAAAGATTGTGTTCTAATTTTGTCACCAGAAAAAGCGTTTAATTATTAATATATTTTACATATTTGTATAAATAATTTAATTTCAATTAATATTTGAATTTAAATCAATATAAAATAAATATATTCAGTTCAATGTAAGCCTCAATCTCTGTGAGTTCATATGTGCAACAGTCCTATGGATTTAGAGGGCCTTGTTTTCTTGATGTTCTCATGCCCTCTGAACTTAAACATTTTTGCTTCCTTTTCCACTTGGTTGCCTAAGAAGAGGGGAGTGATTTGATGAAGACACCCTATTTAGGAAAGAGTATTTCATCTTCTCTCATTCTCTGCATAATTTCTGATTGTAGGTCTCTGTATTTTTTGTTATGCTACAGGAAGAAGTTTTTCTGATAATTGCTGAAAAATGCACTGATTTATGAGTATAGCACAATGTCAATAGGAATCATTTCTTTGCTCTGTTTTGTGTGTTTTGTTTTTAGAACAGTAGTTTTTGATTATGAACTAGGTTCATGTAATACCTATTTTCTGGTTTGGGGTCACCCAAGGAGTGTCAGGTATGTGTTCTATCGTGTGGAGTGGACCCAAAGCAACATAAGGCATGGACTGACTGCCCTCACAAGTTTTGTGCCACCACTGTCTTAGCTATCTTTCAGGGAGGACATCATTATAGACCACCGGTTTTGTTGGTGGCTTGGTGTTTATTTTTTTCTCTTTTGGTGGCATGCAGAGTACCTTTGTGTACCAAAAATGCCAGAAAGTATGGGTGAAGATTCTTTGCAGGTACCAGCTTAACATCTCATTGCTCAATATACAGATGCTGTCTTCAACAATGAGTCCTTGCTGTCAGTTTGAAGAGAACAGCCTATTTTCTTGACAATATTCTATATTGTTTGGGGATTCCTATAGGACTGATTTTTGTCAACAATTAAAGTAGATGTAACCCAATTCTGCTGCTGGAAGCTTTATTTGGTGAGAAGTTATGACCAGTTAAATTTCTGTGACCGCCATTATTTTGAAATTTCATTTATATTGCCTTTACATATGTATATATTTTAGTAAGTTTCTATTGCAGCTACAGAGGCCTGTCTCAAAGAGAGAGGTCTCAAGTCTGTCCATACAAAATGCTACCCAAATGCATGACTTAACTCTTGTCAACTGGAGAGAAGTAAAAGAATTCTTCCAGAGATGAAATATATCCCAAACCACCAAGACTCCACGCAACCCTCAGGGTCAAGTGATTGTCAAAAGCCGTCACTAATATCTCAAAGAGGTCCTTATAAAACAAAAGGGGGTGAAGTCTCCCCCTTCCACAACTGCAGAAGGCATTGTTAACCATCAATATTTTAAAATAGATTGCAGAAACATTGGGGACCCCTACCAATGAGGCCCTGCCTAAAAATTAGGTGGAGAGATCCTCTCATTAACCAATGGAGGGGCCCAGATCCCTTGTTGAGACAGGACCGAGGATATGGATGTGTCTTCCCAAACTGAGGGGAAACGCCTATATTGCTATCTGCTCATAACTTAAAATTTCTCCCTTCCCCTAAGAATAATAGGGAAGACTAAGATGACTAATAAAGAAAGACAGAGATCTTGGTGGACAAACCTTAAATTCAAACACAAGGAAAGAAAAATAACCACTGTCCGAGGGAAATTAACGCTTGAGGAGAGAGTGTTGCCTGTTTATCCATTTCAGACAGCCCTCCCGGTGACAATCATGGTTCAGGCAGTAAGCCCCCACCAATCATAGAAGGTGAGGTGGATCCTGTCATGCACTGGCACTGGAGGGATCCTAAACCAGACTTCTCAGATAGTGACACCCTGGAGGTGGTGGCTGACCTGATGTTTGACCTCTCTTATTTGGATCATGGGAGCTGGGTTATGGGAGACTGGCTTCAGTGGATCAAAGGGAGACTTGAATGTGGAGGTTCTCGGAGGTGCACTCCACCCTAGGTATCTTACCCTAATGATCCTGGCTGTTTTCATGTCCTTAGGAAACATGTCCTTCCGCAGACATCCTTGACATCCTTTTATGTATTCCCAAGAAGCAACCGGACTGCCTCCATTATTACAAACTGTGTGTGTGTGTGTGTGTGTGTGTGTGTGAGAGAGAGAGAGAGAGAGAGAGAGAGAGAGAGAGAGAGAGAGAGAGAGACGGAGGGTGTTCCTGATTAATATTGTTCTTCCTGGGGATGTGAGCAGACTGTGATGGACATAATTAGAAAAGAAGATACTGCATTATGTTATTTACAAAAGTTTTTGGATTCTTTAGCAAGGGAAACCATACAAAATAGGAAAGATTTGGATGAGTTAAGAAAAGATATTGGTGCATTTAAGTCAAGGACCCCATATGAGACCTGATTTAATTGGTCCCTATGGCTTACCACACTCATCTCTTCCCTAATTGGGTTTATGACTATTTGCTTACTGATCTGTCATTTTTGCCCAAGCGTTTTCCAAAGGCTGAATCAAACATTCCGAAAGCAGATAAAATGGGTACATGGCCTTTAGAGTACATTATGATAGGCTCAATACATCTCACCCCACGGATAAACTCTCAGTTTGAGGGTGTCCTGGCCGAAACCCCAGATAGGGGCGATTCTAGCTTGGTGACAGGGGAAGAGGGTGGTATATAAAAAGGGGGGGCAGAGAAGTTGGGCCAAAATTATGTCAGATGCTATAACTCAAGGCCTATAGGACAGAGAAAAGACTGGCTCCAGTTTGAGTGAGGATGAGACAGCAGAAACTGGTAGATGCCGCTACATTCAGACGGAGGGTTTGGCTGGCTCTCATTGGATGGAGGTACCCCCACATCACACCATGTCACTTAAGCTATATAAGCTGATGCTCACAGTAATTAACTGAGTTCCTGCTTGACTGGACTCCCTATCATGTCAAATTGTCCTGCCTAGTGGGGCTGTGGGAATGGGTAGATAGCGCACTCACCTTTACCTGGGGAATAAGGAGGCCAAGCAAAGACTAGGGGAGTACAGAGGCTCAAGAAGCCTGGGTACTGGAGGCTCAAAGACATATGGACCAATGGAATGAAATTGAAGACCCTGACATTAAACCTCTCTCCCATGAACACCTGATTTTTACAAAGAAGCCAAAACTGTACAAGAGAGTAAACTTCTTTATTACAGCCAAATCTTTAATTTTCTCTTTATATCAATATATATCGGTATATATGTGTAGATAAAGCCTATAACAGTAAAATAAGACAAGCAAGAATACATACTGTACAAGTTACAACCACAGCATTTTGTGTTCTGCCAGTTTGCATAACGCTTTAATAAGGTTTTGTTCTAGTCTCTTATGCATAATGGCAACTTAATTCCAATGTACATGATTAAAGCCGTATCCTTAAATGCTCTTTAGTGTATTGCAGAAGTTTTGTAAAACTGTTGTGAGCTGTTTTATGAACTTTATTACTTCAGCATTTTCAGCTGATGACTCATCAGTTTTCCTTTAGATATTCGTTTTTTAAATTTTTATATGGAGTCAGGCTTTTATTTCTGCTGTTTTTATTATACCATGTTCTTAAAATGAGAAGGAAATGAATAGAATCTATTTGGTAGCACCAAGAATGTTTGGTTTCTAATTTATAAGAATCTTCCAAGTCCTGATGCATTCCCTGGGTTACCAACAAAATTATGTATTATCACTGGTAAAGCAAATCATAGTCTCAATCATATACAAGCACAAATCCATCAGAAAGCTAAAATGAAAAAGACTTTTAGTAACACACACACATATATATTGGACTCATCACTTGTGAAAACAAAGAAATGATTGTAATGCATCTTGCTGTAAGTAGAGGCATCTTACATTCTCCAAGTAAGAAGTTGCTTACAGGAGCATAAACAATAAAACCTTGATATAAAAGCTTCAGAAATATATTTGATCATAATTATTAAAAGTAAACCATGTCCTAAGATCTAAATTTACAGTTCTTTTATATTTAGATGCCTTTTCTAATGGTCAAATTTCCACTCAAAATAACAAATAAAACGATGATTTTAGACTGATTTACAATTTAAAATTGTACCAAATTCAAAATCATCTATATTTACTTTATACTATTGTACAACCGAATATCACAAACTTGGTAGATTAAAATAATCCATTTACCTTCTTGAAGATTTTTTTTCAGGTCACTGAAAACATATCACTTAAATGCATCCTTGTAGGATGGCAGTAAGTGAATGTACCTAGTCTGCTTTATAGGGGAAGGCTTTCTTAAAGCTCAGAGAGGTCACTGTTTAACTGTTTCTTGATTGAATTCAGTTTCTAGAGTATATTAAAATGATGATTTTATTTTTCTCAGATCATGTGACCACCAAAATTCTAGAAAAGTACTAGAAATCTCTGTACTTTTAGCAATGGAGACAATATAATATGGCGGACAATTACTTGAATGACTATATATACACACCTTTGCTTATATTTTAAAAATCTTATTCCAAACCTTGATGTGCAGTGATGTAATATTTGTAGATAATTAAGTAATTAAGGTTACAATTCCTATGCTTTATGTTTTTTTTATCTCTATAATGAATAGATGGGTCTTTGTTAGCCCTGCTTTGTATTTCTTCATATGAAAATATAATAATGAGGCCATCTTTAACTCAGAGACAGAGCACTTAACTGGCAAATAAATTCAAATTTGTAGAAAACACTATACTGAGTGAGGTAAGCCAGACCACAAAAAGAGGAACATGGGATGTACTCACTCATATTTGGTTTCTAGCCATAAAAGTAAAGGACATTGAGCATATAATCCGGGATCTTAGAGAAGCTAGAAAATAAGAAGGGTAGAACAACAAAAGAAAAACATATAGGCAACCTCCTGAATATTAACCTTCATCAGGCGATGAAAGTTGAGACAGAGATAGAGACCCACATTGGAGCACCAGACTGAAATCTCAACAAGGTCCAAGTCAAGAGCGGAAGGAGAGAGAACGCAAATAGCAGGGAACTCAGGACCACGATGATAGGGTGCACCCACATATTGAGGCAGTGGGGATGTTCTTTCAGGAACTCACCCAGGCCAGCTGGTCTGGGTTTATAAAAGCCTGGGTTAAAACCAGTCTCGCTGAACATAGCGGACAATGAGGACTACGGAGACCTCAAGAACAATGGCAATGGGTTTCGGATCCTACTGCACCTATTGGCTTTGTGGGAGCCTAGGCAGTTTGGATGCTCACCTTACTAGAACTGGATAGAGGTTGGAGGTCCTTGAACTTCCCACAGGGCAGGGAATCCTGATTGCTCTTTGGGCAGTCGTAGAATATGGGGGATTTGATTGGGGGAGGGGAGCAATGGAATGAGGGCGGCGGTATGTAGGGAAGAGACAGAAATCGATTTAATAAATATTTTGTATTTTTAAATTTAAATAAATTTAACAATTTTTTAAAAAAAAAAAGAAACATGTTTTAAAACAGTAAAAAAAAAAAAAATTTCCAAACATTGAATGCTGTTACAAAATACAAGGAATCCAGTGAGAAAGACCAGTTTAATATCATTTTTATCAAATAGAAGTTAATCTGCAGTACTAGGTAATTTTTTTCTGTGTTCAAAGAACAATGAGGTTGTCAATATAATGCATTTGGTGGTTTTATGTAAATGGGATTCAGGCTTTTCTAATCTTTCAGAGATCCAACTAACTCTACAAAGGACAAGGTTATTTAACTTGTTTAAATTTATCCAAATTCAATGGGTTTTTGAAATGTCAGCAATAGCATGTTGTTCCCCAAAAGAGGCTACTAACAGTTGGTTTGTAATTTAATAAGCAAACATGAATTGACTCAGACCTGTTAAATTCATATTTTTTTCCTTTCTATGGGCCCAGTTATCTCATAATTCAGATATTAGTTTGTTGTTATTTTCATCTCATGGAGTTAATATAACATAACTGATATTTGGTTCACTGGTATCAAGAAAAATATTAACCGGTTATATAAAGTGAAATGTAGGCAAGTTGGATCTATTTTTTACAAAGCAGAACATATTTATAGATATAACTAAAAATTAAACATTTTAGATATGGTGTTCTTTGTTATTATTTGTTTTTCTTTGTTACTTAATAGATAGCTACATAAATATCTTTCTTGCTTCAACCCAAAGATAATTGAGACATAAAAAACTTACCAATAGATAAGACTCCTGAAATTTTAGGATTCCTGGACTCAGCTATTATCAAAAATAATACAATACCGAATATTTTATAATAATATGAGGAAAAATTTGATGCAAAATTAAAGTAGTTGGAAACAGTATTGTAAAAACTGAATTACCCAAATCTGTAACTCTTGTTCTTTTCTCCTGTCCTCAAGAATTTGTTCACAAAACATAAAGTTTCTCCCAGCTGTCCAACAACCACCATTATTTATGTTTTGTTGCCCCAAGAATAGAATGGATGGATCCATGATATCCTAAATAGAAAACTGCAAATTTTCGGTCAGATCAACTGAGTCATGAAAAAGTATTGTCAGTATATGCTTAAATACTTCCCAGTAGTTGCAGTTAAAAACCTTCAAGAGTTTCCATTTTGATCTCTAGTTTTCTGCTTTGTATTTGGCTACAATGTGCATAATTTTTACTTTACCCACATCTAGCAATGCTTCTCTCTTTTCTTTAACAGCCAGGACCGACGCGCTGCTGAGAACTCAGCATTTTAGAAATTTATCCCTGAGACTATCATATCATGTTCTATTTCTTTCATGAATCTTTTCTATTGCCAATTTTTGTTACTTTTCCCTCCAGAAGTTTAGAAGGCTAATTTTAGAAAAAGACAATTGTTTTGTTCATCTTCGGTTTTGTGAGCCTCTGTTTCGTTGTCTCCTTCCCTGCCGATAACTTCATAGGCTTTAATGTGATAATAGGTTATGGATTCCAACAGTCTCATAGCCCTGTCTTTTTTTAAATGTTTCTTTTATTTATTCTGTGTCTTTCATATTGTGTATCTTGAACCCATTCATTTCTCTGTCTATTTGCATCCACCGTCTGCCTCTGCAACCCCTAACCCCACCCAATTAAAACAAAATTTATGAGAAAAGAAAAAAAGAAAGGAAGTCAAAATCTCATCATAAAGTTGTCATGTTAAACAGTGAGTCACAAACTTCTTCAATAAATCTTTACTTGTTAGTGTTCTTTACAGAGTCATTAGTTTGGTTTCAAGCCTCTGGGTTTTACTACGCTATTGATGGTGGGCTGTAACGGGCATTCTTCTTCTTGGCTATCCTGTTGTTGTCCTGTGTGGTGGAGATTGCAGCTTTGGGTCAGTGGGACAAGTCCTTTTTCCCACGCCCCAGCAGTTCATCAATGGACTAAATGTTGGGTGGGCCAAGTCATAACCTGGTTCACGTCTTGGCAGCTGCAGAACTGGTCAGTCCATCAGTTCACCCCGGTCCTCGCAACCAGGATGAGTTCTCCAGCATTGCCCCTGCTAATTTATCCTTGCAGCAAGGAGCTAAAGATGGAGCCTGTTCTCCTGCTTCCTTGCTCTCTCATTCCTACACCAACAGGACCAGCTTTACTCTGTTGCCTAGACAAACCGTAGGGGTCATTCTTCCAAGTGCTGCGGCTGATGAAGAGTGGGGATAGCCCTCCAGTTCTTTTGGCCCCAGAGCCAACTCTTCTATCTGGTTCGGGCATTAATGTACAGGAGTGGGGGAAGAGGGCAACTCTCCTCTGCCCATCCCGCCTAATGATAGATAAGTAATAAGGCTAGCAATACCTTGTTAACTTCTTCAGGGATGGCTCACTCACACTTCCAACAACAGGGTAAACGCTACTGTGCTGCCTGAGTGACATGCAGGTTCCACTTTCCTGAGTGCTGGAGCTGTGAAGTAGAAGGACCGGAGTGGGAGGGAAAAGGGTTATCTCTTCCTCACTCACAAGACCACAAGGCAGATAAGTAGTAGGGACAACGAGTTCTTTCATGCTTACAATTTGGGGCTTGGCTCAACCACCCCTCTGCCAGCAGGTTTGACAGTTTTATTGCCCAGGCAAGATGACTGTCCTGCTCTCCAGAGTTTTGCAGCTCTCCTTCTCTTGCGAGAGTGTCAATCTCCTGTCTCTGCTGGCAGGACAGATGGCAATGGTACACCTCTCCCTCGCTCACTACTTCAGGGCTGGTTCACCCACACTTTTGCCAACAGGGATAGCTCTATTGTGTTGCCCAAGCAAAGGGTAAGGTCTGTTCTCCCACTCTTGTGACATCTAGGCCAGCTCTCCCATCTACTTCAGGTGTTGATGGGCACTGGGGAGTGAGCATCTTTTCCATGCCCATGCCGCCACAAGACAGATAAGTGTGGACAGTTCTACCATGCTCACAATTTAGGGACTGGTTTACCCACACCTCTGCTAACAGTGTCAACTGTATTATGCTGCCCAGGTTATATAAAAAGCCCACATTCCAGTGTTGTAGCTGGTGGGGATCAGGGACAGCTCTTCAACTCCTATGACCATAGAGCAAACTCTCCCCACTGACTCATAACCCTGTCTTACAATTGTACTCTACAAGTTGTACTTAATATAGCCTGTGCAGGTTAAGGAATCTTTTACTTTCTAATTCTTTTAGGGATGTTCAAGGAAAATCCCCACAAAGTCAAACGTTTTCTCATCTACAAAAAACAGGAATAATTCATAAAAATGAAATATTCTAAGAACGTATGCAGGCTTGAGATACCACCCGTAATGGAATAGTCAAGCGTAGATGTTTGAATTATTTAACAACAACATGTCAATAATTTAAGGAAAACCTCAATTTTCCTGCTTTGTTACTGGATAAATTCAGCATGTTTCCCAAACAAAGAAAATTTTATGTTTCTAATTAACATTTATATTTGTCTGCCAGTTCAGAAATTCCATGCCCACCTGTTCTCCATGGAAATGAACTCCACAGGCTGCTAGTCCTGCTGTGGACTTCCGAACCTTCGTGGAGAATCATGCGCCATCTACACAGTTCGTATGCATTCTCACGTTCATGTCACTTAGAGTCTAGGGGAGTGTGATAGAATTCATATAGCAACTTAAGTAACAACAGTATTTTAAAGCCACATTTTCACATTTTTACTGTCTTGAACTTTCTTCCTCCAGTATTTTATGAACCTGTGAACAGGCTAAACTTTAAAATATAGAATCAGGGGATTATTGCACCTTGATTAATTGTTCAATATATGCTAAAATCATTTACATACTGCATTTTGTATAATAACAAACATAGATATATACAAAACTATTTAAAAAATCTTTTGTTAAATATAATTTTTAGAAAGGTGTGTACAGTAGATATTCAGCTTATTCTTCTCTATCCAACTGAAACACAGTCCCTGCAAGTATTGACTGCCAGCTTTTCTCCTATACATTTGAATCAACTAGTATCAACATGCCCTATGTGAGCTACTAATGAAGTTGTGATTGTGATTGATTCTTTTATAATTAGCTTATTCTGGTGTTTCAGCTTGATGTCACCATTATTGGAATGAGGTACCTAGCAGGTAAGTGAAGTATACTCATAAATGTGTCTGTGATGGACTTTTTTTAAGGATTAGATCACAAGAGCTCTGACCTAATCATTGGTTAATTTACTGATGTATTTGAAGTGTGAATAAACTCCTGGGAATGATAGAACTGTGGAAAGTGGGTCTGATAGGAGGAGACACACAGAGGAGGTACACATTTGAACCCTTTAGGCTATTTCTGCTGTATGGAAATCATGAGGCGTGCTACTGTGCACTGCTGTGTCTCTTCCACCACTGTGTTCTGTCACCACAATGTTCACAATTATACGGTCATGTGATAATATGCAGAAATTGTGAGACTGGGAAACAATGAGCCTACACCAACAACTCTACCTTCCAATTCTTTACTTCAAATATTTTCTCACAGAGAGGAAAGTTAACACACCACTAGCACATGTATTAATTAAGAGCTCTTCTTCTGCTTTTACATAATGATTATTTTAATTGATTATTTAGCATCATGTCTTTAAAATACACATTGAACACCCAAAGCAATCAATCCCTGTGTACCTGCTGGCCACAACAGCCAGGGAATCAGGTAGGCCATTATCACTCTTCCTCCCAGGTTCCAAATCTAGTTCCCCAGTCTTACCCCCAGCTTGATAGAAGACTACCGCCTGCTGTGATTCCAGCTTTCATTCTGCTCTCATTCCCATGAAACTAAACAGTTCTTCACCCACTGCTTTTCTTCCTCATTTTATATCCCTCAGACTCAGGCACCAACCTGAGCCAGACTTTTCCTGGAACCCTACTTGTCATGCCAGGCAGGGAGTCAGATAAATGATCTTCACTTCCCTCTCTGTTTACCAATTCTTATTCCCCAGTTTCATCCTCAGTCCCTATTATAGCAGACACCCTCCTTCATTTTCTCCATTTCTTGTAGACTTCAGACATACTTGCAACACACACAGTTTCCACACGCCCCCTGTGGATTCTCGCAGGAATTTTATTCCTCCCCTGAGCGGATGCTCTTAATACCTAGAAACAAGTTCTACTCTAGGTTCCAAGTGCTGCTACCTGGCAGGGATACAGAAACACTGCCAATAGAGCAACTTCCAGCCAGAATAGACTCCCAAGATCAAGAGGGAACAAGAGCTGTAAAAGACTGAATAACTGAACCAAAGCACATAAGAACAGGTATTAGCACTCACAATCATCCCAAAGCCTGATACCTAGATGCCAAAATGAGAATACAATCAGTATACAATCAGTAATAATGAGGAAAGTATGTCTCCACGGAGACCAGCAACCCCACTGTATCCTGCCCTGAAATACAGTATAGCTGTAGCACAAGAAAAGAACTTAAAATAGCTGTTATGAATATGCTCAAAAATCATTCATTTTCTTGCAGATTTCAGTCAGAAGGGCTATCATAAAGAAAATAAATGACAGCAAATGGAGTGAGAGGGTGGGAAATGATGAACCCATTTTTTTTTATATTGGGAGTGTAAACGATTGGTATGCCCACCGTGGAATCAATATGAAGATGTCTTGTACAAACAAATCACCCCCAAACAGAAACCAAATCTGAAGATAGAACTGTAATTTGACTCAGCCACAATGATTCTATATCATACTACTTAGAGCTATGCACAGCTATTTCTATTGTCAATCTGTTCATAATGCAAGCACATAGAATCAGTATAGGTATCTTTCAAGAGATGGCACCATGATGAGTATGTTGAACATGTACACACTGAATGTAACTCACTGTGAAGAAAAAAATCAAATCATATTTGAGTACTATCTTTAATATAGTAAATAGAAATACCATACCATTTTGTTGATAATTTTGTAAGAAAATTATAATTAAATGTTTAAATAATAAAATATTAAATTTATACTTTTATTTTAGGTACAATATCAGTTTTAAAATGAATAAGTAATACTGGTGGTATTTGATAACAACAATGTATGTCATTGTACTCCTACTGAAATTGATCTAATGATATCTGTAACTGTTTATAGATGTTGGGAAAAGTTTGACACATGCTGTAAAGTGTTTGGGTTTAATGCATATGTTAAAAATTTTAGATTTTGATCCCTTTTACACTGCCCTAATTTTTGGCAGGCAGCACACGTAACTTTAGGTGGAGTAGGCACTTAGGAAGGAGGACATACCATAGGCCAGACTAAAAGGTGAATACTGGGTTGGGAAAAAGCCCTTTCTTCTTGTCTGGAGATGGAGTTATTGGTGCCAAAATTATATCATTATATCTTTTGTTTGAGGAGCTCCTCACAGTCTTTTCATTAATGATAGACACAGGGGCCCAATGACGGGAGTTAGTGTGGATCCTAGCCTGAATAGCACACCATACAGAGGTTGTAGAAACCGGCTCAACATGGCATGGTACAGGTATGAGGGCGCTCTCCACATGGCCTAAGACAGGGTGCCCTGTGATCTGTTTACTTTAATCCTGCTAGATGCCTTTTATTTGAGGAGCTCCAAGGACAGGCGACTTATGGCAGGATAATCCCCCAACCTAAGACAGGGCCCTGGGAACCCTATGATGGGTAAGGGGGAAAGAAAAAAGGCCTGGTCCCCACTCGACCTAAGAATCATCAGGCACCCCTCTGTTCCCAGGAGAGGTAAATTGCTTCACCACTCGAGCGGAGGGTCTCTTCTTATCTCAGTCCCTTCTCCTTTAGATCTGACACATGGTTGACTCTGACTGGTGCTCTCCACGTAATAACTACCTGCCTTTATATAAGAGAAAGGGGGATCTGTTGGGAGCCGTTTCCCCCTAAAAATCATTACAGGAACCATCACCCTGGGGAATCTGCAGGGAACCCCAACCTATAATTGTGCTAAGAATAGTTCTATTGCCCCACACTCAATTAAAGCTGTTAATGGAGAAAAAATAAATAAATAAAATAAAATGAAATAAAAAAAAGAAAAGCAAAAGCAACCAACAGTCAGAGTCAGAAAGAGAGAGAGAGAGCAGGCAGAGTGAGCCCAAGGATCCTGTAAGAACAAGAAATCATGATAGCAATTTCTGGCTATCCTGGAAAAGTAAAGATTTCACTTTAAAAAAAAATTCATGAACACTTCTTTTACCATTTTTGTGTATATAATAAAAAGTGCACATACACACAGATTATTTTTTTCTTTTTTCTTCTCTCTTTTCAACCCACACAAACACTTATACACAACCTATTTAATATTGCTCATGTGTACGTATGTTTGGGGCTAACAACTTGCAACTGACCAAGCCATTAGGGTGATCCTCTCTACAGAACAGAAATTCTTCCTGTCTCGGTTGTCATTGACTAGCACTAGCTCTTCACTTAGGTTCGCCCCTGAGAAAATTACAACATCCACATTGGCATATCATCATGGTTGCCTCTAGAAATTGAAGGAAAGACTATATTGTTGAAGAGAAAATACTCATCTGGTCCAAATCAGGAGCAGAAGGAGTGAGAGCATGAACAAGGAACTCAGGACCACGAGGGGTGCACCCACACACTGAGACAATGGGGTTGTTCTATCGGGAACTCACCAAGGCCAGCTGGCCTGGTCTGAAAAAAGCCCAGGATAACACCGGTCTCGCTGAACATAGCGGACAAGGAGGACTACTGAGAACTCAAGAACAATGGCAGTGGGTTTTTGATCCTACTGCACCTATTGGCTTTGTGGGAGCCTAGGCAGTTTGGATGCTCACCTTACTAGACCTGGATGGAGGTGGGTGGTTCTTGGACTTCCTACAGAGCAGGGAACCCTGATTGCTCTTTGGGCTGATGAGCGAGGGGGACTTGATTGGGGGAGGGGGAGGGAAATGGGAGGCGGAGGTGGGGAAGAGACAGAAATCTTTAATAAATAAAGAAAGAATTTCTACAAAAAAATGAATAAGTACCCTTTTGTTTGGTGAAAGATTTAAAATTATTTTGTATAGATGTCTACAGTTGTTGATATTCATTAAAAATTTTCCCTAAGTGGCCTGAAAAGGTGATGTGAGAGGAAAGAAGCAATTAACCAGATAACAAAATTGATGTTTAATTCTGCACGTATGATAGATCAGCAGGAAGTAAAGCAGAAGTATTGTTTGTTCCCACGGTATCCAGAAAGGGGATCTATGCTCCTTTGAAAATGAAAGCTCTGTTAACAAGAGCAACCTTGATACAATACAGACACCTGTTTAGTCTTGCTGTTACTATTGCAATGGAAATGACTCACAGACAGGTTTGGATAAAATATATTTTATATTTCAAAGCAGGCATGAAATTATGAGTATCCGGATTTAAAGATCTTAAAATAGCGAATTAAGATAAAATGCAAAGTAGATCATCTTGATTTTGCCATTTCTCTTTATATACTTTATTTAGAAAACTGCCAGTTTTCAGGCTTTGACAAAAATTATGATAGACTTAAAAATATTCATTGGTTCATCTTTCTTTAGATGACAAGGGAATAACAAAGAGTTCTACATTTTCATTTCAGTTAAATTTTTGCAGAGATACGCTGGATACTCTTATGTCAACTTGATACACCAGCCAGAGTTATTTGAAAGGAGGGCAATTTAGTTGAGAAACTGCTTCCAAACTTTCTGGCTCTAAGGCACTTTCTTAATTAGTGATTGTTGCAGGAGCGCCCAGCCCACTGTGGTGGTGCCATCCGTAGGTTGGGTTCTATAAGAAAGTGGACTAAGCAAGTCTTTGGAAACAAGCAAGTAAGCAGCATCACTCCTTGGCGTTTGCAATATCTCCTGCTTCCAGGTCCCTGCCCTGTTTGAGTACCTGTCCTGACTTCTTCAATGATGAACAGCGATGTATAAGTGTAAACCAAAATATTTTTTCCTTTCCAGTTTGTCTTTTGGTCATGGCATTTTTTTCAAAGCAATAGAAACTCTAAGGCAAGAGATATTATCTAAATACTTTGTTTTATATCTCACAGTCCACTCAAATGAAATGAACTTTAGAATTTTCATTATCATCAATAACAATATGTACCAAAAAGCTACAGTTGTAGATATACAATGTGAATTCATAATTTTTATTTGAGAGTTGTGTTTTATTTAATAACAATAATATTTAATTACAATGTATTTAATCAAAAGACCTCAGAAACTTTGAAGAAAGTATAACTTGAAAAGTTTCTTAAGTTTTTTTAATTTTTTGCATAATATTAGAGAACTATGAGCAAAGTATTGAAGCTCAGAATTTTAACTCAGAATGATCCTATTGTCAGGCACTTGATTGGTAAATTGGGATCAGATAAATAAAAAAAAACAAAATGATTGAAAAAAACTTTCTTTTTTTTATTTTATTTTTTTATTTATTTTATTTTTCTCCATTAACAGCTTCAACTGGGTGTGGGGCAACAGAACCAATCCCAGTACAACCATGGGTGTGGGGTTCCCCATAGTCTCCCCAGGGCGATGGTTCCTGCAATGATCTCAAGGGGGAAACAGCTCCCAACAGATCCCCTCCCCCCTCCCATACAAAGGCAGGCAGCTATCAAGTGGAGAGCACCAGTCAGAGTCAACCATGGTGTCAGAGCAAAGGAGAAGGGACTGAGACAAGGAGAGACCCTCCTCTCGAGTGGTGAAGCAATCCCTCTCTCCTGGGAACAGAGGGGTGCCCGATGACTCCTAGGTCCAGTGGGGACCAGGCCTTTTTTTTTTTTCCCCTTACCCTTCCTAGGGTTCCCAGGGCCCTGCCTTAGGTTGGGGAATTATCCTGCCATAAGTCGCCCTTCCTTGGAGCTCCTCAAATAAAAGACATCTAGCAGGATTAAAGTAAACAGATCACAGGGCACCCTGTCTTAGGCCATGTGGAGAGCGCCCTCATACCTGAACCATGCCATGTTGAGCCGGTTTCTACAACCTCTGTATGGTGTGCTCTTCAGGCGAGGATCCACACTAACTCCCGTCATTGGGCCCCTGCGTCTGTCATTAATGAAAAGACTGTGAGGAGCTCCTCAAACAAAAGATATAATGATATAATTTTGGCACCAATAACTCCATCTCCAGATAAGAAGAAAGGGCTTTTTCCCAACCCAGTATTCACCTTTTAGTCTGGCCTATGGTATGACCACATTCCTAAGTGCCTACTCCACATAAAGTTACGTGTGCTGCCTGCCAAAAATTAGGGCAGTGTAAAAGGGATCAAAATCCAAAATTTTAAACATATGCATTAAAACCAAACACTTTACAACATGTGTCAAACTTTACCCATTATCTATAAGCAGTTACAAATATCATTAGCTCAAATTCAGTGGGAGTACAATGACATACATTGTTGTTATCAAATACTACCAGTTCCAGCCTCTGGGCAACAGTAACAGGAACCCCCAATTTTCCCCCTTCTTAAGTGAAGAGAGGTTAATATTTTAATTAAAATGAGTTCTGTGTCCCAAAGTTTAAAGCAGTCTGATGTTTAGTCTGCAACTCAGCTCCAAAGCAGACCAGATTTCAAGCTGAAGAAGCAGTTTAGCATTTGTGCTCCAGGACAGGTCGGGGAACCTGGGTGAGGCGAGCTGGATTCAGCTACATGAAGCACATCCAGGCACTTATGTCAGCCGGGTCTCCCTGGACTCATCCAACACCACACCCACTGTACATTTCTTTAGTCCCAGAATTTGGAAGGCAGAGACAGGTGAGTATCTGTCAGCTCAAGGCTAATATGGTCCATACATAGCAAGTTCCAGGCCAGCCAGAACCACACAGTAAAACAAGATTGCTCTACGGCATTCTTTCTCTCTACTCTGTACATGATTTCACATAAGACAAACATTTTTCTTAGCTTCTCTGTCTAGAAACATGCTCATTTATTGATCAAAGGATTATAAGTCAATTCAAATTGCTTATTCTTGTCATTCTACAAGTTATATTGAAATATTTTAATTAGTCTAAGTTTTTTTAATTTGTTAACCTAAAGTTATCACTTTCTTTTTTGGAAACACTGTTCAATCAAGACTTCTGGTAAGACAGTGGAGGCGACGCTGCCTCCATGCGACACAGCTAAGGAAAAGTTAGAATAAGAAAGAATAACGTGGAGGGAAAGGAAAAAGAGGAAAAAATAACCTAAGCTGGGTGTGGTGGCACAAGTTAACAATCCCAGCACTTTGGAAGCTGAGACAGGAGGAATGTCACAAGTTCAAAACTAGCCTTGTCTAAACAGTGTACTCCTGCCTGTCTAGTGCAACTCTGCTTCAAAGGAGCAAGATGATGATGTTGGCCGTGGTGGTGGGGATGATGGTAATGAATAAATGAATTAATTAATTAACTGTTCTCAAGAGAGAAAGGAGAAAAAGTTTGGAAATTCAGAAAGAGAGGACTAGGACAGTGGCAAAGTATGAGAGGAGAGGTAGTGCACAGAGAAACAGTTGAGCGGAGCACAGCTCCTGTCCTGTTGGGTTCCCACAGGGTGGAAGGAAGGAGATGCTTCCTCTAAAAGGTAAGCCAGTTGGTCCCGTCTTCAATACTATTAGCAGATATATAACTCATTTTATTAATTTTTTCCTGTATCTAGCCTACTATTTCAACCTTTCTGTCCCTTTTACTCTATGATTTATATTTCTATTACTAGGGATGTTAGGGATGGAGGGACACAGCTCAGTGGTTAGGAGTACTGGCTGCTCTTTCCAGAGGCCACTGGCTAGATTGCCAGCAACTTTATGAAGGCTCACAACTGTCTGCAATTCCAGTTCCAGAGGATCTGATGCCCCCTTCTGGTTTCTTTGGGCAATGAGCACAGACATGATACACAAATGTATATGCAAATAAAAGACCCATAAACGTAAAAATTAATTTTTAAGAGCATGTATTGCTCTTAAAAAGTACCTTAGTTGAGTCTCCAGCAACCACATAGAGTGGCCCTTATAGTTCTAGTATTTTCTTCAAACCTGTTTTGCTAACTGCTACCTCCTTATTCAAATATTTCATGTCTTCTCTGAGTCATTTAAATATATTAAACATGCCCGTTTTAATAAAGTCTGTTTTAGCAAAAAATTAGGGCAGTGTAAAAGGGATCAAAATCCAAAATTTTTAACATATGCATTGAAACCAAACACTTTACAACATGTGTCAAACTTTACCCATTATCTATAAGCAGTTACAAATATCATTAGCTCAAATTCAGTGGGAGTACAATGGCATACATTGTTGTTATCAAATACTACCAGTTCCAGCCTCTGGGCAACAGTAACAGGAACCCCCAATTTTCCCCCTTCTTAAGTGAAGAGAGGTTAATATTTTAATTAAAATGAGTTCTGTGTCCAAAAGTTTAAAGCAGTCTGATGTTTAGTCTGCAACTCAGCTCCAAAGCAGACCAGATTTCAAGCTGCAGAAGCAGTTTAGCATTTGTGCTCCAGGACAGGTGGGGTAGCCAGGGTGAGGCGAGCTGGATTCAGGTACATGAAGCACATCCTGGCCCTTATGTCAGCCGGGTCTCCCTGGACTCTGGGGGCTGGATGACACCATGCAGAGTGGTGTAGCTGGTTTTGTCAGCAGGCACTCCTTTCCTTGGGGGTAGGGAAGACCGGACCAAGGATCTCTCCTCAACCACCTCTGGAAGTCTGGAACTCCTCTGTGTCCGCAGCCTCGACATCACGTTCAGATTTCATTTTCTTTCTGTGAAAAAAGCACAAACACATCCTCGACCCCAAATATATATAGGTCGGGTTTTTTCATGATGCGTTGCGAGGGCTTTTTCACCTTGTCTTAGCAAAGGTCAGCTTGGTGTCAACAAGCCAGATCCGTTTGCATCAGGATCTGCTGGCAACTTTTATGAGTTGCTTTGAAGGAGCCTTGTTATGCTCCATAATTTTTATTATAATTAGCCATATATGCAGTTCCTCCATTGGAAGAGCCAATTGTAAAATTTAGCATAAAATCCTTTAAGGGATTTTTTGCTATAACTTTAGCAAAATACAGGTGCATAAATTGTAGCAATGATCTGGGAAAAGACCATTGTTTTTGGCCTTTGAATTTAGCAAAGGCAAATATCCAGGAATCAATCTTAAAATTATCAATGAGTCTACTGTTTAGTATAAGAATACACAGGGCCATTCTGGATCTTATCCAAGATGTATCCTAGAACTGAAAGTAGCAGTAGACACATTTCCCCATTCTTAACCCAGTAGTTATCTTCAACTCATAATCAGTTGAAAATAAAAACAATGTTTTCTCTAAGGTTATTATCACTGGGAAAAGAAACCACTTTTTTCCTTTTTCTCCTTTCTTTCTTTTTTCTTTCTTTCTTTCTTTCTTTCTTTCTTTCTTTCTTTCTTTCTTTCTTTCTTTCAGGTCCTTTGTGCATATTATGGCTTCTGGCTTTGGGTTTTTATGTAATTCCGGATTGTGCATATGTATGTGTCTTTCATACTTGTATACTTCTTGAGCTTTTCCTCTGATTCTCTTTCTTCTTTGGATGTTTTTTCATATTCCTACCATTTTGATTTTGATATGACCAGATAACAATTTTATCGAGGCAATTTTTAAATTTTATTTCCTTCGTTCAAGGGACTCTAGGTTGTGATGAGTTGGCAATTAAAACTAAACCAACACAATGAACACATGTAGAGTCAGGCTTTTAAGTCTTTGACAGCCTACCTCTGGCTAGAAGATATTTCGCTCATGTCTCTTCAGATACATTTCACACTGTGGATATCTCATAGAATCCTGTGAAGCAAATGGTAGAATGAGTTGATTCTACCATGACATCTACTTAAAAGCCCTTTCCTTGGAAGAGGTACCTAATCCAAGGTTAATCCCATTGTTACCAGGAGAGTTTTAAAATCAGGGCTATGTTCATAAAAGTGGTACAAGGAACATCCATTTCCTATAAAAAATATTACCAAGAATTTTGTTAGATATTAGCTCACAACCTAATATCACCTGGAAACATTATTTTCCTCTACCCCTTTCATAGAGGAAGTGTGGGAGACCTTTTGTATCTTTCCTTTAGAAGTCAATTTTAAATGTCTTTGTGAAACACTTGCACACCTGTTAAACAATAATTTTCCAAGTAATGCAATCTGACAACCAAACAGAGAGCGCTGTGTCTAATTAGGGATTAGTCCTCTTTCTGGGATTTTTGCATGACCTGACAGTTTTGCATTTAAAGTCTACTTATATTGTGTCAGCCTCTTGCCATGCTTTCTCCAGCCCAATTCATTTGATAATCTGGTAAATGGGAGGACGACTACACTACAGAATCAAACCAAAATAAAAGCAACCAAACAGACAGACAACAACAACAAAACCCACATTTCTGCAGGGAAACTTAATGAATTAAAAGGTTTTAAGGTAATGGAGCAGTCAAGGGAAACGATTATATGAAAGAGTGGCAAAGTTCAGCTTAGGACTAGAGAATATTGAAGCACAGGGAATAGCAAAAGACCATTTAAAACTGTAACATTTGTCTAGTCATGCAAATAAGATATATTGAACAATAAGTTCAGAAATGTATTTGTATGGAGTTTAAATTGCTAGAATGAAATTGCATATGTACAATATAGTTAGTAGGAGTTTTAGATAATAGTAATGAAATTGCTGTTCATGTGTTTTAAAGATTGTTGAATCACTTAACTTTATGTTTTAAACAGACATTTTATACTGTGATACATAGTAAAGTAAACAGACAAATAGCTAGAAAGATAGACACTTAGGTATTGATAACTATTGAGATGAAAGATAAATTAATAGATGAGAGATAAGTAGATGATATCTAGGTGATAAATGATATTGATGCAAAAACACATTCTACCCTCAAAAGACATGTAGATAACCATGTCATGGGAATCACAAATATTGATTGCCACAAATTGCATGCTGCAATGTGGTAATAGTTTGATGAAGTTATAGTAATATTGAAGAAATTATCATATTAAATATTTTTCAGATACACTTGTAGAAACATTAATTATGTAGGAATAGCTAAGGAGAGAAATACCATCTTTTGGATTCAGATTCTATCTGATGATGCTCTTAGGTTTTTGATTGGTGGAAATTGCAGGTTTTTTTCTTTTTAAGGTAACACATTTTAAAGGGTTTTATGTTAGGTAAGGTATTTTGAGTTCTACACAGAGATGGCCAAAGAATACCTATATAGAATGTTAAAAATACCACAAGACAAATTGTAATAAAGCTCTAAATCTGTAACATCTCCCTAAGCATGGCATTGACATTCTAATAGTTTAATCTTTCGTGCAAAAGATTTCTTTGCTGGGGACTTAAAGATGGACAGATGGATAGATAGATAGATAGATAGATAGATAGATAGATAGATAGATAGATAGATAGATAGATAGATAGATAGATAGATAGATAGATAGATAGATAGGCAGGCAGGCAGACAGACAGATAGGCAGGCAGACAGATAGATAGATGTTAGATAAACAGTTTTTGACTGGCTGAGTAGACTATAATATAAAATCTAGAAGTTGGAAATCTTTGCATACTGACTTGTTAATTCAGGATAAATTACATATCTCAAGATAGGAGATCCAGTGGTAGAAGTACCAGTTTGAAGTGTTTAGAGGATATGATGATGTGTCCTAGCCATGCAGGTAGAAAAGAGTGAATTTCTTCTTGGAAATTTATTTTTCTGCCCCAAATGCCAAAAAATAGTTACTTACATTCTAAATAGCAATTCATTTAACCTTTAAAATGTCTCTTGATTACAAAATCTATTCAATTCAAATAGTTCAAATGATAAAACAACCACATTGAGAGGACGTATCTGACCATGATATTCAAAGGTGAATCTAGATGATGCAAAAATAAGTATTCCATATTTTTTTCAAGAATATTGAGCTAATTTTAATCACTTGTAATTTTAGTCTCAGATTTTTATCAATATGTATGTATAGCTATATCTTTAATAACTAGTCCAACATTCTTTAATTTTATTAAGTTTTCAGATTTGCTAAATTTGCTTATTTTTCTCTTAAATTTTCTCCAATTTTTCTTTCAGTCCATATGGTAGTACTTTTAGCTCTTCATTCCCTCATTTAGTAGATAAGCCCATTTCAGTCAATCTGCAGTGGCAGTTTGCAATCCCTTTGGTTATAATCCCCCATCACTTGCTGTGTTATTTTTAGTTTCCAATGCTTCTCTTCCTATCCACTTTTGACTCATGTTCTGATGGTGTCATCCTCAAAGTTGCTTATCTAAATTTAAAATATATATTCCTAGAAAAATTCAGGTATGAACTATGGAATCTCTGGATCAAAACTATTGCTACTATGGTAAACCCATTTCCAACACCCTACTGACCATCTTCTTCTAGAACTAATGTGAGTACTTCTCCCTCACCAAATCCTTATAGCAAATTCTTTTCTCATTTTTCCTTTAAGGTCATTATAACCTCTGTTTTTCTATTTTGATTTTTTTAATTAATTATATATACCTAGAGTTTTATTTTTTATTTAATAACAAGAATATTATCATACTTTCTGCAAAATATCTTAGCAATAACTTTATCATTATTATTACTACTGTTACTATTATAGAGTAAAATATTGAATTATCACTAAGCAGTCAAATATACTATCCGTTATGGATATAATTGGCATATTGAGTCTGAGGCACTTGCTTTCACTATTGGATTGGTAAATAAACCAGTAGCAATATAGACTTAAAGTTATATAAATTTAAAATTTTATAAAAATGGATTTGCATTTTGAATTCATTTTATAAGGGATTTGTACTTGATATCAGAGATGTCTATAAATCATTTAAGAAATTATTTATCTCAGCAAATTGTTAACACTGTAAGATTTAAACTATTAATCAATTATCATTTTCATTTAATTCTAGTCAAACATTACCATAGTATATATACAGTATATAAAATTTAAATATTTTTACACCATCAGAACATAACTAAAATTCATGTAAAGCATGAAAAATATAACTTTTGAGTTCTTCAAGATGATGGCTTGGAATTTTCAGTTAAATTGATATTTTAAGTATTTTGTTCTTCACATTTCCTCCTACGCTACTTTCCAAAATAAATGGCTTATCAAATTTTATGAAAATTTCCAGTGATTACATATCTGAAAATGACTCATCCAATTAACTTTCATGTAGCTGGTAACCACACAAGACTTTTTGTGGTAACTTTGATTTGACTGCGCAAATAATGGTATTGTGATGATAAATTCTCTGTTGTATTATCTCCTCTCTGCTGCACATATATCTCAGTTTGTGCAATACATTTTCAGACATTCTTTTGTATTTCCAGAAATATGCATATGCTTTAATTTATCATTTTTTATAAATAGAAGTGCTCTTTCTACCTGCTATAAAAGCTCTTGATTTCCTGCCATTCTCAGATTTACAAACCATAAGATAAATGTTCAAATTTATTCTTTTCATTTGATGATAATTTTTTATCAAAAGCATGATTTTTTTTATACTGACCAGAGTCTAAACTGACATTTATAATCCAATTTAACAGAAATAAAAATAAACTAACCTGTGAGAAAATGATGTTTGAAGTGAGATATTGATAAACTCATCATAAATTGTAAAGTCAAAATGCACTAAATCAAATTTTATCAACCTTGAACTTTGGAGTACATGTGGGTCATTCTTCTAAACCTGTGAGCAATTCTGAGATTATGAAGCTGGCAACGGCTACCAGCACTGCAACGATATAATTTCCACTTGCCTGTATAGAAGAAAAGATGTTATTTCCAAAAAAAAAAATAGATCCTACGACAGACATTATGGATGATAAAATGTATAAATACAGTATCTCTAGGTTTAAGATTCTTCAGGAGAATTGGAGAAGTTCATATAGTCATGAGTAAGCATCTATCACCAAATAGACTTGATACCTAACAGAGGAGGAATTGTTGGTTAATATACCTACCACAAGTACTTTAAGAAAAGACCTCCCCAACCGAAAGCATTTATTCTCATTTCTGTAATGGGTGAATGATTTTTTTTCTGAATTTTCAACATTATCATATCTAAGGATAATTATATCAGTCATAGAAAAAAAGTATGTGTAAATGAGAATAGAACTTATCAAAAGCAGGACAACCCTTGTCAGAAGATATAAATGAGGTTGCAAAATACCTGTGAATCTATTCCTAATATAGAACATCATTAAGTTTTGTTATATTTTTGTGAGATTTATGCATATACGTGTTGTAGGAATTTCTACTTCCAGTAGCTTTTAAGTTAGCTGCCCACTTGGGCATGGCCTCTTATACTATTTATGTCACTGTAAAGTGCATGGATGGCCTCTTTTCTGGCTGTGGGATTCGGTTGCTCTTCCCTGTTTGAGCAGAGGATTGTTATCTGTGAGTTTACCCCTAAATAAATAACCCTCTATTATACTCAATTCTGAGCTAGGATGGGATTTCTTTTAAGTATCCTTCTTCAAATATGTAATCTATTACGATACAACCCAATCCCCAGTCGTCCTCTTAGTTCCTCATGACTTTTCCATAACAACTTTAAGGTGTTTTTTTCTTTTTCCCTCTTCTTCCTCTGAACTGATGTTTTCATTTAGTACTGCCCGTGTAAGCAAGGATGTATGGCTATCTCTAGGAGCACGGGTAAACTTTCAAGGGTCACATCCTAAAGAATATAACTTATAACATAATTCACTTAGTAACAATTAATTATCAATATTGTCTCAGTTATGATAGAATTATATAAGTCACTCATTCATCCATGAGGAGGTTCAGCTGACTTGATCATGTGCAGTTCAGGTGCATGTAGTCCTGTCAGTCCAGCAAATTATGTTGGCTGATAATTTAAACCAAAATTATTAGTAAGTAATTATCTTATGATAGAAATAAAAGTAAGAAGGAATACAATAGTAATAAATATTATGAAAGGGGTCTTGGGGCTTCCTTGTACACGCTTTATATTTACTTGCATTTTATACTAAATATAAGTTGATAATCACTTGTATCATAGTCACTGTAGTAACTGATATTAAGACATTTGAAGGAAATTAAAGAATATGCCACATATATTGAAGAAACAATACTAACAGATGTTTAATGACATCTTTGCTTTGAGATGCATGCTTCTGGTTTGATTACAATCCATAAAAACATTTCATTAGGGCTAGGCGTTATTATCACATTCCTAAATAAATTTTATAAATTTCTCCAATATACATGTATACAACAATTTTCCAGGAAATTATTTTATTTATTTTCTCATCACAAGGTCATTTATGATCTATTTCCTGTTAGAGTGGAGGAAGATAATGATTATAATGTTTTCTTCAGACAGAAAGAATGACCTGAGGATGAATTTAGGTCTTAAATAATGTTCTAATTGCAATTTATTTTTTATTATGTCATTTTCTTAAATATTTCAAAAGCCAATTAAGTTGAATATTGATAATTTCTTTTTTTGGTTTTTCGAGACAAGGTTTCTCTGTATTGCTTTGAAACTTGTCCTGGAAGTAGCTCTTGCAGACCTGGCTGGGGAATATTGATAATTTTTGAAAAATTAACATATTCTGTTATTAAAGTGATTTAAAGACTTTCAGCTTATAATTTTTCTGAATATGCCTCTTTGCATAATTCACAAATACATTAAGATCATGTGACATCACTAGATAAATGAAGAGTCAACACATTATTGTTCTGAAAATGTATCAGAGGAAAGAAAACATCTGAGCAACTAATAACATATTTGGGGTATGGGTGCTCCTTCAATCTATATGTTTAAATATTAAACTTGAAAATGATGTTAGGAAGTAGTTCCTTTGGTATTATATTATAATGATACATCCCTCATTCTTAGAATTAGTGCCCTTATCAAAAAGGTCATGGAAAAGGCATGTAAAACACAAAGTAATTTCCCCAAAATGAAAATCGATTCTTTGTCAAACAGTAAAATTTCCTTCACCTTTGAATTTCCAGATTTTTGGACAGTAAGCAACAATCATTTTCTAATTCAGATAATCCTATGGAACTTAGTTATATGCTTTGCTTGACAAATTAAAAGCAATTAAACTAATTCCGTACATGGAGCAAGAAGCCCAGAACTCAGGAGCTGGGAGTACAAACTGAAAGCTGTGCATGCTACCATGCAGCAGTTGTGAGGGGATGTGCACATTCTTAGGAAATTTCCAAGTAGCAGCATGCAGTTAGCTCCGCTGTGGTGGAGTTCTCAGAGAACTGTGCCCAACAATGTGGAATGATACGTGTGCAGACTGAATAAGGTAAGGAAAGGTAGACAAAGACTGATTGGCTACAGATAAACATTTGCCTAATTTTGAAAAATGTAGTAATATATATAAGACAGAGACATGACTTTATCAGTTTGCTGTATGCAACTGCCAGATGCTTGACTGATAATTAATTGAGTATCAAATAGGCTCACATAATTTAAACAGAAATTAATTTGCAATATATGTTTATACTAAGTTCATTATCCGGTTATCAAAATGAGGTAATATGCTGACAAAAATGACTTACTAATATATGAAATTTTTCAGGATAAATTCATAATACTTTCAAAAGTTTGTACAAACCATGGAAAAGTTAGGCATAATAAAAATGTCTTTCAGGAAAGAAAATCATGACTGATGTGAGCCTAAGAATGGACAAGTGAATGTATAGAAAGTGTTAAAATGGAGAGGAGTGATCCTCTACCAATATATTGATACCCCATGGCTATCATGAAGCCAAAGTGGTTTCTACCTGCAATATTACAAGATGTTTATAATAAAATAGTTGAGGATGCCTAAATTAAATGAGTTTAAGTGTCCAAGATGAATGAAAGATGTGTACATGAGTTCAAGATCAGGAAAAAGGTATTCTGTTTCTGAGTATTACACCTGGACAGATGGAAAGGCCTCTTTGTCTGAGATTATGGAGAATGGTTAGAAATAAGTCACATCTCTAGAAGTATTGAAAGAATCATTGAGAAAAACAAAAGGAGGAACTAGGAAGAAGAAGTTAGGTTTTTATCTGACTTATATGCTGAAAAACTTTATTGATGTTATGTGAACTAAGGGATTGTTCATCTACAGTGAGTCTAATTTTCTATTAAGACAATATTATTTAAATTTCAATATGATAAAAGCTCATGTTTGTGCTCTTATATTGTCGCTGCTGTTATAGTTTTACTTATCCAAATAATTCAAGCACAGAAAGGTGCTCAATGATGGTCATGGATATGTCTGTCTCCAAATACTAATGCGCATCAAAGGAAGAATTCACCCATTTTAGAGACTTTTCTCATGTGGCCATAAATGACTGAAAACATCAAATGCCAACTTTCTGATTCCATTAGAGAAAGCAGTTAGTAAAATGTTTCTATTCTTTTTTAGTGGTGGCATTACCAAGCTCTGTGACACATTTCTCTAAACTGCATATCTTACTGGAAATTTTTTCTTTAAAATTTTGTATTTCCCTCAAGTTCAATCATTTAAACACATAGTTCCAAATAAGACCTGTTCAGTTCTTCAAAGATGTAATTCAGAAACAATAACTACATTTGTAACTTATATGTATCTTTACGGCTCTAGGTCATTAAAGAGCAAAATGGCTGAAAGATTCCAGCTGCAGAAAATGTCTGAGTAGTAATTGAAAGTGTGGGAGAAGTTCACAAGGAATTAAAGTAGAAGTTGCATGAATTGAGATTAATGTATAGAATATCTCTCATCCTTAAAATTTTAATTAGAACAAAAGTATGCAGACTCATGGAGCTGTGAGAGATTAGGTTAAGTTAAGAAAGAGTAAAATGGCCTACATGTGATTAGCTCTGAGAGAATACACATGAAGGGGAAGTTACCAGGAAACTAGAGTAGTATCAAATCAAAAAGATGTGTGTGTGTGGGGGGTGGAGGTCATTGTTGATAATCAGTGTCATGCAAAAAACTTAATTTAAAGAAAGCAAATGCATTTTATTTATTTATTTATTTATTAAAAATTTCCACCTCCTCCCCTCCTCCCGTTTTCCTCCCACTCCCTCACTCCCTCTCCCCCTCCCTCTCAAGTCCTAAGAGTAGTCAGAGTTTCCTGCCCTGTGGGAAGTCCAAGGTCCTTTCCCCTCCATCCAGGTCTAGGAAGGTGAGCATCTAAATAGATTAGTCTCCCACAAGGCCAGTCTATGCAATAGAATCAAAAACCAGTGCCATTGTCCTTGGCTTCTCAGTCAGCCCTCATTGTTAGCCACATTCAGAGAATCCAGTTTGATCACATGCTCCATCAGTCCCAGTCCAGCTGGCCTTGGTGAGCTCCCATTAGATCAGCCCCACCGTCTCAGTGGGTGGGCGCACCCCTCGCGGTCCTGATTTCCTTGCTCATGTTCTCCCTCCTGCTCCTCCTTTTGACCTTGGGAGCTCAGTCCAGGGCTCCAATGTGGGTCTCTGTCTCTATTTCCCTCTATTGCCGGATGAAGGTTCTATGGTGATATGCAAGATATTCATCAGTGTGGTTATAGGATAAGGTCAGTACAGGCACTCTCTCCTCTGCTGCCCACAGAACTAGTTGGGGAAATCCATTTGGACACCTGGGAACCCCTCTAGAGCCAAGACTCTAGCCAAACCAAAAATGGCTCCATTAACAGAGTTCTACTCAGTGGTAAAAAACAATGATATCTTAAACTTTGAGTGCAAATGGATGGAAACAGAAAACACTTTACTGAGTGAGATAACCCAGACCCAAAAAGAAGAATATGGTATGTACTCACTGTTAGGCTGGGAGCCTAGGCCCCAGTCCCTGGCATCTATCTCAGCCCCCAGGCCTGGTCTAGACTTCAAATCCCAGCAGGCCAGTCCTGACCCCTCCCTGGGGGTTGGGTCAGGACCACTCCCCAGGGTACTTAACTGATCCCCCAAAAGAAAAACACGTGGTCCCCCTTTCTTCCTCCCAGACTAACACTCACTCATAAGCGGAGTCTAGCCTTATACAAAGGACATTGAGCCTATAGTTCATGATCTTAGAGAAGCTAAATAAGAAGGTGAACCCAAAGAAAAACATATATTTATCCTCCTGGATATTGGAAATTGACAAGATCGCTGGGCACAAGTTGGGAGCAGGGGGCTGGGGGTGGGTTGGAGGGAAGCGGAGATGGGGAAAGAGAAGAAATAAGGGGAGGATGGGGAGAGCTTGGTGGAATGAGATAATTGAGATGGAGAAAGAGTGGATATGGGAGCAGGGAAGAAGTTATCCTAACCAAGTAAATGCATTTTTAAGATCAAATATTGTATATTAATTCATGTTATGAAAAAACGTTATGCAGATCACAATGGTTTTACTTGTAATTCCATAACCCCAGTTACTGGGGAGGCTAAAACAAAGAGAAAAATCACTTGATCTCAGGAATTTAAGACAACTCTGGGACATAAACACACACAGAGGCACAAAGTCTCACACACACACACACACACACACACACATACAAAAAGGGAGGAGGAGGGAGAGGCTTTTCTTTTTCTAATACTTCCCATGTTCACCTCCCTGTTTTTTTTCTCAAATTTATGCCTGATTTTCTCATTAACTGTTGTTATGCATATGGAAATACACAGATACATACATGTATGTTTGTAAATGCATAAGTACAGTCTGCAATCATACATACACTTAGCATTATACACAAATACGCTCATCTTTTATAATGGGTATAGATGCAAAGAGATAAGTAAAACAATAATAAAAAAGTAAAATAATGTGAGCGATAAAAGGAATAATATTATGTATTTTAAAAGTACACGACACTGTCTTAATCTGGAAAAATCTAACAGCATTAGTTATCACCCTAATAAAATTGGGAAATAAACCACAAGTCTTCAATAAAAGCTGAGAAACCACTGAAAACAATTCAAATCTTTTTTGAGTAAACTATGTAATAAAATAAGGAAAGATGATTTCTTAACCTGATAAAGAAAAATCCTGAAAAACATAACAGCATTGCTACTATTCAATGGATTCATATTAATTGCTTTTCTCGTAAAAATAATATGCCACATGAGGCTTTTTTGATCACTACACTTACAGCTGCCCATATGCTAGACATTGGGTGATATATGATAAGATAATATATTTTAAAATAAATCATTAGAAATAGAGAAACAAATGCTTCCATTTTGATTATAAACATATAACTCTTTTAGTTTTAAAACAGTTTTTCATTTTACATACCAACCCCAGTTCCCCCTCGCTCCCTGTCTCCCGCCTCCACAAACATTCCCATCCACTCTTCAGAGCAATCAAAGTCTGTCATACCAATGTAAGGCAGAACCAAGAACCTCTAGACTGTATCAAGGCTGAGCAAAGAATCCCACCATAGAAAACAGACTCCGAAAAACCAGCTCATCTACCAGATATAAGTCCTGGTCTTACTCCCAGGTCCCCAAGCAACACTTGCACACACACACACACACACACACACACACACACACACACACATACACACACAAGCACACACAGATCAAGCCACATAACTGTCACCCACATTCAGAAATTCAGAAGGCACAATTCTGCCCCATGCAGGTTCCCCATCTGTCAGTCCAGAGTCTATGATCTTCCACTAGATAAGGGCCAGCTGTTTCTCTCGTTTTCCCCATCATCATCTTGTCCTGCCTTGTTCATGTGATTCCTCCACTTTCTCTTCAACTATACTCCAGGAACTCAGCACAGTACTTGGCTGTGGGTCACTGTATCTGTTTCCATCAGTTACTGGAGGTAGGTTCAATGATTTATGATAATCACTGATCACAATACATGGGAAGACCCATTCCAAAAATAAACAACTGTTAACAGGACTTGATTGACAAATGTACATTACATTTAAAGTAATCTAACAGACATTTGAGCTTATAAATAATAAATAAGTTATAAATTCACATTTGCATTAGTTTAAAAATATGAAATAATAGAAAGTGTTATAGTAGTAATAATATTCAGTATTTAGGATATAAGCTAATTAAATTATAAAATATTGATATGGAAATATCAAACTATTATTGAAGAAAATATTAAAGATAATAAAAACAAAATATTGAATTTATTAAATTGCATAAAATAGATAGAACTGTACTTTGAATTTATGTATGGGCTCATAATAATTCCAATAAAAACTGTTGCTTCAAAATTAACAAGCAAAAAGGGACCGACACAATAAAAGATGAATAGAAAAATAGAACTGAAAAAACCAAAAATGAAAAAAAAATCAAAAAACCAAAAACACTTATATTTTGTGAGATTTGCTTTTTTAAATGTATTTATTTTCTACTGGTATATGCATTAAAGTATTCAAAAATTAATCATATTGTACTTGTAGTAGTAATTTGTATTATTTAAAATAATCTAAATCAAATCTGTTATAGAAAGTATGAATTAGGTAAGCAAATATACAGTATTTCATAGTACAATATATTTACATGTACATACTATTTTTAAGTTATGAAATGTTAAACTAATTATTAAATTCAGAGTTGTTTGAGAATATTAATTCATTTATGTCAGTTAGATAAAATTTTATGAGTGAATAAGAGGTTTATAAAAATTCACACACATCCACATACCATACACATACGCACAGATACCTAAAAGATGAAATTCAAATCAGAATATACTGTATACTTCTACATAAAGCAGAGCTCAACATTAGTTGCCACACCCTCATATACAGAGACTGAAAGCCAGAAATCACACAAAGAAGTAAAGATTCAGAACACTCAGCCTGTTGATCTTCATCTTAGCTCCCTCAAGAGTGCAAGGAACCTTACAGAAGAGGAGTCAGAAAGTGGGTACTGTCCAGAGGGGATGAAGATTACCAAGAAAACAAAGCTCTCTAAAATAGGATCAAAGCACATGTAAACTCAAAGACATTGAGGTAGCATGCACAGCATATGTATGGGTCAGTACCAAATATTTTCCTAGAGCAGAAAGGAGAATTGGACACATCCATCCATCCTTAATGCAGAACTTGCCTCCAACTGATATCCACTTGCAAATGAAATTTTATTTTCTTTAAAGAAGTCTCACTGTGGAAACAAATTACTCTGCTAGGTGTATGCTGCATGCCAAAGCATAGTTTGCAAACATCTTTGTTTTACATAATATCATTTCATTGCCAGTACTTCAAAATTTATCTTTAATTTTCTATTGATTATATATTATATTAATATTTTATAATATATAATACATTTTCTTGTTTTGTCCTACAGTTTTTCAAATGTGTATTATCACTCCCTGATTAGTATTTTGATGAGATGGTTGAGTATATGAACAAATGGAACTCTGTGTCTACATCTGTCTATTGGGCCTCTTCTCGAGCCTCTTTTTAATGATTGCTTTGTCGTAGAGCAATTTCTTAACTTTTGTTTTATCATCTTATTATCCTTCCCGATTCTTTTTTTCCCTTTTCTAATGAGAAATAGAATGGGTTGGGATCCACATTGGGAGGGAAGTGAGGAGTAACTGAAAGGAGTAGGGGTGAAAACAATTATAAGAATATGTTTTATGATGAATAAAGCTATTTTCCATGGGGAAAAATGCAAGTAGAGAGGAAATTTGAATGTAAAATTATATGTATATATATATGATTATATGTTATATGCATATTATATAAATATACATATAGTTGCCATATATTAATTAAACAATAAATATGTTGAAAATCATACAGAAATTATGAGGTACATTTTCCAATCTGTATTTAAAAGTTCAATAATCAACAAAGTTCTTTCTATACTGTGGTGATATTTTGTTTGTGATCTAACTAATAAAGCTTGACTGAAGATGAGAGTGTGAAGCTAAGTTACTATTTAGATATAGAGGTCAGGCATTTGTGGCACACACCTTTAATCTCAGCACTTAGGAAACAGAGGCAGATGGATCTCTGAGTTCAGGGCCATCCTGGAACATAGGAGATTGATTAAGTCTAAAAGAGAAACAGATTCAGACAGTGATAGGTCACAGCTTTAATCACAGTATTTGTGATTTGCATGCCTTTAGTTCCACCAGCGAAGGTGGAGACAGGAGCAATACGGCCGACTGGAGAGAGTAATATAAGGCAGGAGGAGATAAGCTCAAAGTATTCCTTCTGAGGACTTGTTGAGACAGGATCTTTCCCCCTTGGGTCTGAGGACTTTGTAGAGTTAAGAAATAGTTGCTGGCTGATCTCATCCGACCTTTCAGCTTTCACCCCCAATATCTGACTCTGGGTTTTTATTATTAAGAATAATTATAATTTGTGCTACATTATACCTTTAAAAAGAATGTTCTGAGATACCATCCTACACAAATCAGAATAGCAATGATCAAAAACCTAATGATAACTTATGCTGGAGAGGACACAGAGTAAAGGGAACAGAGTAAAGGAACACTCCTTCATTGCTGGTGGAAGTGCAAATTTGTAAAGCCACTTTGGAAATCAATATGGCAGTTACTCAGGAAATTGGTAATCAATCTGCCTCAACATCCAGAAATACCACTCTTGGTCATGTACCCTAAGGATGCACTCTCATAACACAAGGACATTTGGTTGACTATGTTCATAGCATTAATCATAATAGCCATAGCTGGAAGCAAGGTATTTGTCCCTCAAAGAAAAAATGGATAAGGAAACTATGGTACATTTACACAATGGAGTACCATTCGGGGGTGGGGGGACAATGACAAATTGAAATTTGGATGCAGATGGATGGAACTAGAAAATAACTTCCTGAGTCATGTAAGCAGACTCAGAAAAACAAGCTGGTATGTATTCACTCATGAAGATGTTCTATCGGGAACTCACCAAGGCCAGCTGGCCTGGGTCTGAAAAAGCCTGGGTTAAAACCGGCCTCGCTGAACATAGCGGACAATGAGGACTACTGAGACCTCAAGAACAATGACAAGGGGTTTTTGATCCTACTGCACCTATTAGCTATGTGGGAGCCTAGGCAGTTTGGATGCTCACCTTACTAAACCTGGACAGAGGGGGTGGTCCTTGGACTTCCCACAGGGCAGGGAACCCTGATTGCTCTTTGGGCTGATGAGAGAGGGGGATTTGATTGGGGGAGGGAGGAAAGGGGAGGTGGTGGTGGGGAAGAGACAGAAATCTTTAATAAATAAAAAAATAAATAAAAAATAAAAGTAAAGCAAATCATAAACAGACTATAGTCCATGACCCCAGAGAAGCTACGTAACAAGAACCCTAAGAGAGACATACATGGATCACCCTGTGAAAATGAAATAGACAAGATCTCTTGAGAAAATTGGGAATGTGGGGGGAGAAGGGAGAGTGGAAGGGGAGGGGTGAGGGGAGAAGGGGTGGAGTAAGAAGAACATGAGGGAACTGGAAGGTCTAGATGGGGGAAGGACAGGAAGACAGAGATGGGGAGAAAGAAAAGAGTTATCATGATAGAGGGACCAATTATGGGGCTAAAGAGAAACCTGGCACTAGGGAAATTCCCAGGAATCTACAAGAATGGCCCCAGCTAAGACCTCAAGCAGTAGTGAAGGGGGTACTTGAACTGGCCTTACCCTGCAATCAGCTTGATAACCACCTTAATTATAATCATAGAACCTTCATCCAGCAATTTATGGAAGCAGACGCAGAGATCCACAGTGAAGCACTGAGCTGAGCTCTCAAAGTCCTGACGAAGAGAGGGAGGAGTGATAATATGAGCAAATGCATCAAAACCATCATGGGGACACCCACAGAAACAGCTGGCCTGAGCTCACTAACTACAGACTGAGAGTGGGTGAAATTGCATAGGACTAATCTAGGTCTTCTGAATGTGGCTGACAGTTGTGTGACTTTACAGTCTTGTGGGGCAGCTGTCACTGGGACCAGAATTGATCCCTAGTGCATGAACTGGCTTTTTGCAGTCCATTGTTTATGGAGGGCTACCTTGCTCATCTTAGATAAAGGGAGTAGAGCCTAGGTCCTGCATCAAAGGGATGTGGTAGACTTTTGACTCCCTTACCCTCTCTGAGGAGTGGATAGGGCCTTGGGAGGGGGGATGGAGTGGAAGCTGAGTTGATATGTAAAATGAGAAAAGATTGTTTAAAAAAATAAAAACCCAGAGCCATGAAAAAAATGAATGTTCTAAAACTCTTTATGAATAGAACCTTAAATGGAAATTTAGGGTCATTTACAAAAAGGGGAAAGATTAATTCATTAATTAAATGCATTTCAAAAGTAGGAAGCTGTATAATCATTGTTGAATGTAGTTTAGCATTGATGCTTATTCCATCCCCCAAAAACCAATTTGGACGACAGTAGAAAACATCATATTGCTATTCAGAAAAAATGCTCAACATTCAAATAGAGCCAAGAATTAATGATGTGTCTTCTATGGCTATTTCTTTCCTTTGGATATAATATCCCCCGTAAATGAAAGAATTGGGTTGTCTTATTTTAAGTAAATTTTATATATTGTTTGTTTTCATTCTACCCCAATTTCTGCGGTTTTTTTAATGATAGTTAAAGTATATCTCAACATACTTATTTTCAGGGCTGATCATTTGGTATTACTTAACCCACTGGATTGATCTACCACAGAGGAAAGCCACAAGCAATATTATCCAGATTGAGAAGGAATATATATATATATATATATATATATATATATATATATATATATAATAATATATATATATATATATATATATATGACTATAGCTATAGATGTACAAATAGATATATAGATTTAGATATGTGTATACATTTGTCCATGTGTGTGCATGTATGTGTATATTTTTGTGTGTAATGTATATTGTCGTGCAAAGGGAGATAAATTTTTTAAAAGACTCAGGAGGTATATATGGGAAGGTTTGTGGGACGTAAGAGAAGGGGGAAATCATGTAATTATATTATACTTTTAAAAAATAAAAGAAATAATTTTAAAAATAACGTTTCAAATTGGGCTAATAATACATTTGATTTTTAAAGTCAAACAGAAATGAATTGTTATGGTTATTTAAAAACTAGAAGACTTAAAACTAAATTTGACACTAGAAATTATGATTATTCATTTTATAGTGGCATTGATGTCATAAATTTCTATTTAGAGCAAATTATCATGAAAATTGCTTTCAATGTTATTTTGACATTATTTTTGATGAAAGGAAAGGAAGTGTTGTTGAGAGCTAATTATTCTTAAGCGATGTTTTATATTCTTTGTGTGTGAATAACAAATGACTTATTTTTGATTTTTAAAAAGTTTTAATTGAAATAGAATTACATCACTTTCTCCCTCCCTTTCCTGTAACAAATCGTTCTTAGCTACTCTTTCTCAAAGTTCTCCTTTGTCCTTCTATGCTCAGTTAAATAACCACTTTTCAGTGATTTTTATTGTTACATACACACATATAGATACATAACTATGTGCACAATACATATGCAAATATACAGACTGTTATCTATTTGTTGAAGAAACATGTAACATATCATAGCTTACCTATCTGTATTGTACAACCAAAAAAAGGACTACATTCTCTTAATATAAATAAATAACACCTTAAGACTATTCTTGAGAGTAGTAAGTTTGACAATCTTTAGTAGGATATTAAAACACATAACTGCAAATTGAGCTAGTTTAGAAGACAGCAAGTATTAAAATTTGTTTTTATAATATTTCAAATGGTTAATATTTGCTGTATATGTTCTTATGGTTATTAAAACCCACTTAGTCAAATACACACTTATTTTAGTTTAACTGAGAGGTCATATTTTTATTTTATATCTGATCATGGATTTCATGAAGAATGTAGATTCCATATAAGAAGCTTGAAATCAAATGATTATTTGGCCTTTTTATGTATAAATAAACATGTTTCCTAAATACAACAACCATATTTCACATAATACTTGAAGTATTTTAAATAAAATTAAAATTATTTAAGGAAGAATTTTTTAAATAAATTATATAATATACATGAAGGTGAAAAATATCTTTTACTATATTGACGTCTACAAGAAAATGTACATAATTTCATCCAAAGACTCTCCTTGTGGCAATGATTATTAAACATTTGTTTATATTGGTACTGTCCATTAACAGTACCTCCCTTTTTCCCTTCTTCCCTTCCATCCTCTTCCATCCTCCCTACCTGCCCCATCCCCATGTTCCCAATATTGTCAGGCAATCTTGTCTCTTTCCCCTTTCTAGGTGGATCTATGTGTGTTTTTCTTACGGTTCCCCTTGTTACTTAGCTTCTCTAGAATCATGAACTATAGGCTCAATATTCTTTGCTAGTATCCACTTACAAGTGGGTACATACCATGTTCATCTTTCTGGGTTTGGGTTACATCACACAGGATTGCGTTTTCTAGTTCTATCGATTTGCATGCAAATTTCAATATGTCATTGTTTTTTGCCACTGAGTAATACTCTAATGTTTCAATGTATCATATTTTTTTCTATTCTTCGGTTGAGGGGAATGTAGGTTGTTTCCAGGTCCTGGCTATTCCAAACAATGCTGCTATGAACGTTTTTGACATAACACAGTTGACCCTAAGGAATAGTTATGAGGGTGCCCAAACTGGCCTTGCCCTGTAGTCAGACTAATGAATATTTTAAATATCACCATAGGACCTTTATTCAACAACAGATAGAAAAAGAGACCTGCATCAGAGCACTGGACTGACCTCCCAATGTCCAGTTGAAGAGTTGGAAGAGTGAGAAAATGAGCAAAGATCAAGATGTGTACACCCATTGAAACAATTTACCTGAGCTAGTGGGAGTTCACCAACACCAGCCAGAAAGGGAAGGAAACAACATTCAGTCCCTCTGAATGTATGTGACAATTGTGTTGCTGGAGAAGTCTCTGGGGTGACTGGCAGTGGATTTATCCCTACTACTTTTACTGGCATTTTTTTTTGGAACTTTTTCTTTTTACATGAATACCTTTCTCAGCCTAGATATAGTAAGGTGTGCCTTGGACCTTCCCCAAAGCAACGTGATTTACCCTCTCTGAGTAGTGGATGGCCGATAGAGTAGGGAGGTTAGGTGGAAGGAAGGGAGTAGGGGAGGCAGTTGGAACTGGAATTGGTATGTACAATGAAAAAGATTATTTGTTTTCTTTTTAAAATAAATAAATTAAAAACATAATCTACCAAAAAGAACCATTTTTATTTATACTATATGTAATTTTTAAAGTTTTGATTTTATACTGAGTTGATGAATATCAACAAAGCAAGAACTTTGTTCTTAGTCAGTTGGTTACTGATTATCACATATAATATGAGATCATTTAACTTATCTATAATAAAATACTAGTAAAAGAGCAATCAAACAAAACCAGTATATAGAAATGTACCAAAAATACTCCTTTCCAATAGTTGTATAGCACTTTTCTTCCAGATTGAAGATTTCCATTCTGCAGGAAGCTCCTTACATTTAACCAGAAAGTAAACAACTCAAAATAGCTTCAGGAAGTCCCTGAAAATGACCAGATTCACTAGATCCTTCCTTCCCAAGAGTAAACATTAAAGATTGCCTGGAGGAGACAGAAATCAATAAGCCATCTAAAAAGCAGACTCTCAGACCTATCAAGCTGTTTTTCTGTCCTATTTTTTTTTTTTCTGTTTTTAAGAGCTGTCACCCATGCTGTGGTTTGTTTTGGTCCTTAAATTTTCTTTGTGTCATTTTTTCTTTTTCTATTTATTTATTTATTTATTTATTTATTAAAGATTTCTGTCTCTTCCCCACCGCCGCCTCCCATTTCCCTCCCCCTCTCCCAACCAAGTCCCCCTCCCTCTTCAGCCCAAAGAGCCCGCAGGGGGGTGCACCCACACACTGAACACTGAGACAATGGGAATGTTCTATCGGGAACTCACCAAGGCCAGCTGGCCTGGGTCTGAAAAAGCCTGGGATAAAACCGGTCTTGGGAAAAAAACATAGAGACAATGAGGACTACTGAGAACTCAAGAACAATGGCAATGGGTTTTTGATCCTACTGCACGTATTGGCTTTGTGGGAGCCTAGGCAGTTTGGATGCTCACCTTACTAGACTTGGATGTGTCATTTTTCTTACATAACCCCTTACTCATATTCCTGTAAGAAACTCCAATAGAATTTACTGGTTTGCCATGCAGATCTTTGGGTGCATCTGCATTTGTCTGTCAAGTTTTACTTAGCTGTGATTAGTAGATACGTGTGCTGCGTTTCTCCAGAGAAAATCCATTTTTCCAGGATACCAATCCATTTTCGTATATGAAGAAACAGAAGCAAAACAATTTCTTACTATTTTCTTTTCTTTACTTTTGTATTTTTTTTGTTGTTGTTGTTTTAAGACAGGGTTTCTTTGTCTAGGCTTGTCTGTCCCGGAACGAGCTCTGTAGATCATGCTGGCCATGAATTCACAGAGGACTTCCCTCCTTCTTCCTTCTTCTGCTTCCCATGTGCTGAGATTAAAAGTATGTCACCACTGCCTGACACTGACCATTTATTTTTCTGCACAGTTGCATTGTAAGATATTTGGGCATCTAACACATGTAGAAGCAAGCATGTTATAAGTATCAACTGTATATGAGAAAAGAATGGTATATTATAAATATATACCAAATTATCATGAATGTGATTAATAAAACTTGATATTAGATCAATGTGTTTGTAATTAGCTGAGTAACGTTTCTTAATTATAATATTTCCAATTACAAACTAATATGAAATAATTTCAAATATGGGCAATTTATTCCCTAATCTATCAGAGTACAGTCATCTGAGCTAAAAAAAAATACATATACACACATACACATATTCACACAAACATATATGTGTGTTTATGTGGATGTTTACGTGTCCGAATGTGACATACAAATATATGTATTCATGTATTTGTGATGTGTATGTGTGTAATTTTGAAGGATAACCCAAAAGATTATCTGTGGTTGTGACTGTGGTCAAATCACTGTCACAGACCTAAATGGAGCACAAGGAAAAGATAGGGTTGAGAATAAAATATTCAGATAAAAGAAAAGTCAAGAAAATAAAGGAGTATTTAGTTTGATTTGTAAAGGAGGCCAACAATAAAGGAAGATGAGGAGAAGGGAAGCACTGGAGCAGAGCATGGAATGATATAACAGAGAAGACACACCCTCTTCTTTTTATAGTGCTTATTCAAGGACGTATGCTATTTGTGTATATGTTTTGGGTGCTAACCATTTGGTGTTGGGTAAGCAACCTTCTTCCCAAGTTCACACACTGAGGCTCTAACCTCTCAGTTGATAGTTCTAGGTAGTGGGGTACTTGGAAGGTCATGAGCTGAAGAAGTTGGAATATCCTGACTGGGTGACTCAATTACTTCCCAATTTAGAAGACTTCCTTTGGCATTTTTCCTGTACTCAGCCCAGCTCTGTTTCCATTGTTCTTCTAGTGTGTTATTTTTACGTGGTAGTCAGCATGTAAGCGCCCTTGCTATGTGAGTCTTTACATGGGCAACACACTGAGGTGCAAATTCCTTGAGGCTGAAAATATGTCTTATCTTATTTTCTACCCTCTTTAGTTGATGGCATATATTAGATGCTCAGTGTCTTCATGAATAAGAAATTAAGACTATAATGAGGTTTGTGACATTACAAAGTGAAAAATCTGATTTCTTTTCTTAGCTGAAAATGGCAAACAGGATTACACCAAATCATTCACTCTACAAATAGAAAAATCAGGAAACCAACATGTTAACTACACTAAAAAAATCTCGTTTTTTCCATTCAAAATGAACTACTTATATGATTTACAAATAGCATCAAAATACATGTTATAACAATATGGAATTTGAAAAAGAAGGACTTTAAGAGCGGAATATAAGATGGAAGAAATGGAATTATTCTAAAAAGGACAAAGGTAGGAAGAAGCGATTTTTTAAAAAAAAATTTAAGAGAAGGGTTTCTCTGTAACTTTGAAGCCTGTCCTGGAAAAGCTCTTGTAGGCCAGGCTGGACACAAACTCACAGAGATCCACCTGCTTCTGCCTCCTCAGTACTGGGATTAAAGGTGTGCACCACGAAGAAGTAATTCTTAAATTAAATTTTAATTATGAAAATACAGATGTATCTTCCTAAGTAATTGACACATTTCCACTTCTGCATCCTTGGCTCTTTCTCTCCTGGACCCATCTACAGAATATATAAAGTGCACAAAGTCCAGGTATGCATAAATCATTCAGGAAGAAAAAAATGCACTAATATTTTATGCTCAGATTTACCTACAATCAAAAAAATAGCAATATTATTGTCAAATATTTACATCTAAATATTATAATCTTGGTATTTAATATGCACATAGATTTAATATAAAGGTACATTTTAGAAGTCTAAAGATTCAATTAACATAAATATGTATGGATGATTCTTGATTTGTAAAACTTAGTGGAATGTGCTTTTTTTTGTATTTTTGGACCCATTAGTTCAAATGATTTACTTAATAAATCACTAGATTTTATTAGATTTATGTATGGATAATGTATACTTAAAATGCAATACTAATTCAAATTGCAAACTAAAATGAATTATTTTGAATATATTTGCAAATGTAGCAATATTTTCAAGAGCTTGTTCTGAAAGTGCTAGGTTTTCCATTCCTGAAATAGTTACAAAGTAGGAAACAAGAATTTTTCCCATTAAGTTCCCAAGTACACTGACAGATAAAGAGTCTTTATGTATTCTTCTCCATCACTAGTTGTCAAAGAGATCATCCCTGTATGATATAGTCCAGTTTAGTCCTTTGCTGATGTGACTAAGTCTCTGGGATATAACCACATTATTTTACCATAAGATCAGATTGAATCCAGAAAACCTTGTGTAGAAATGTAAAGCAACCTTCTGTTGCTCATAAATCATAATTTGTGTTCCTTATGTGTGAACAGAAGGTGTAGGTAAACAAACCAATTTGTGAAAGCTAGCTATTTTTCCCTAAAGTTCCCATCTCCTCGCAATTTTCGTATTTAGCTATTATGGATCTCTTCTGCAGTCCTGAGCTAGCTTGAGGAAGAAAAATATTCAGGGAAAACTTCAAATATATATAGTTTAACATTACACTGTTTCAAATATTAAATTTTTTACTTTTTTGTTCACATAATTATTTTTAAATTATTACATTTATTTGCATGCGTGTATGTGTTTGCATGTGCATGCTGTTGTATAATTGTGGAGGTCAAAGGAGAAGTTGTGGGAATCGGATCTCTTCTGCTACTATTTGTGTCTTAGAGACCAAACTCAGGCTACCACTTGGTAGCAAGCATTTTTACTGCCCAAGGCAGATTGTAGTCATTATTTATTTATTTATTTATTTATTCATTTATATATTTTGTTTTATTGTCACAATTCAAATTGGGATAAAAAGCTTTTATGTTCATGACTACTGATGTGTGCCCTATAGTTTCACAGAAGACTTCACAGGAAAGCAGAGCTAAAGTCGTTTGTCTAGAGTTTGAATTCTTGTCCATGCAAACACATCCATAAGTTCATTTCCAGCAACACAGCTGGATCCAACAGCTTTACTGGAGGAAATATTCCAAATGTAGAAAAGATGAAATTGCCAGTTCCTTTAAATCATGGCAATGGAAGTACCATGACACCTCTATCTTGTTAATATGCTGTTAAGATCAGTCTGAATGAAAGGAATAGAAATGCTAACTCCAAGTGAGACCCATAATTGCTAAACAGAGAGATTGTAAATGTGACACATTTGCCAACGTCTATGTTACTCCACGTCATTTGACAAGAGTGGAGTTATAGCCTCCCCTCTTCACTCCCAACCTGTGCTTTAGTTCTTCCTTAATTTGCTGAGTCTTCGCTTTTATTCTCCCAAGACCTATCTTCATTTCTAAAAACCATGATACCTTTTATTACATCTTTAGTCCTCTCAAATCATCACGTTTCTATCAATAATGCAAGTTTATTCTTTTCACATGCAGAGCTGATATAGTTTGCGTTCCCTATCAGCCCTACAGCATGATGACACACTGCCGCATTGCTGATGCTTTCATTTCCTGACTCTAGTTATCTCTAGATTCTTTGATTTCTTCACTAGCATACTTGGTACTCTTGAATTGGAATGTTAAAGGAAAACCTTTCCGTGGAATAGCTACTCTGTCTTGTTAGCTGTTTCTTTTGCGCTGTCATTCTCTGCTAGTAATACCAATCACAAAATACGTGTCTTATGTATAAATGGTGTTGCTTACTACACTTGAGCTGTGTTTCTATTTAGTCTTATATTTACATGCATATAAAGAATTTTCATGATATGTTTGATACATATAAATAAGGTTTGATGGGTAGTACATTAAAGCAAATTAACCTAGTTATCGTCCAGATGTTGTGCATGTTCATAAAGTTTAATTTCCTGACAAAATAATTTATTTTCTATAATACTGTATTATGAAATAGATGTAGTGCCCTTGCTTCAGATTAAATGCTTATCATTCATTCTGTTTATTTACTTCAACTTAATGTTTTTTGATCCGAAACACTAATTCCTCCATACTGCCTCAGCTAACCACTGTTCTGCTGTTCTTTTCTGTTTTCTACTTGTTTTAAAGTTCTATACACAATCACTATTATGCAGTATTTTTCTCTGCTTCTATGGTGTGTCATATAGCCTATTCTCTTCTAGCTTCATTTGTAGTATTGAAAATACCACAACACTTTAAGTATATGATATGATTTTCAATTTATTCATACATTAAATAATAATTAAAATTTTTCTTTCATCCTTTTTTTGCTCTTGTCAACACCACCACCAAAGCAAACCGTGAAATAACACGTTCATTTCCTATTTCCAAAAAACCTTTCAGCATGTTTTTAACTGATATGTAATTATATTACTTTCATGTTCCCTTGCTTCCATCTATGACCTCTCAGCCACCCGTCTTGGATCCTTCTCACACATCTAACTGATCAGTTGACAACCTCTTTTTCTGTGCTTATTATTGTTACAAAGACACAAACATGTATAAATATAAGTTGCCAAGTCTGCTCTTACTGCTTTTGTATATACGGCTTCTATGCTAACTATTATGCATTGAATAACCAGTAATAGAACTCATTCCTACCACACCTGACTGAGACTTTTCAGATGTGAATATGCTTGGCGCTCTATTTAAACTCTGACCTTTCTTCAGGACTAGGGATTTGCTGGATCCTGTGTCTCTCTTCTCACAGTGGCCACAAGGAATAAATCTCTTTTTTCTGCTTTTTGCTTTTGAATTTGACCCTTTTAACTGGCCTACGGAGGATAATGAGTACTTGTGCCTGACTTGAGACCCAGGGTGTGTAGTGAATAGTTTTGTGTAACTTGACACAGACTAGAGCCACTTGAGAGTGGGAATCTCAACTGAGAAAATGCCCCCATAAATCAAGCTGCAGGCAAGCCTGTAGGCATTCTCTTAGTGACTGAGGTGAGAGGGCCCAGCACATTGTGGGTGGGGCTACCCCTGGTCTGGTTGTCCTTGGTTATATAAGAATGCAGGTTTAGCCAGCCATGGGGAGCAAGACTCCCCCACTCACATGGCCTCTGCATCAGCTCCTGTTAGGTTCCTGCCCTGTTTGAGTTTCTGTCCTAAGTTCTTTCAATGATGAACAAGTGAGGTGGACGTGTAAGCTGTTTAAACTCCCCCCCAACCAAAAAAAAAAAAAGACTCATTCCTGAGAGAGGATTATTTTCCTCCAAGTAGCCATTAGTTTCTCATAGTTTTTTTTTTTTTATCTAAAGATGCAATTTGTACTGGCTTCTTTTGTGTTTCTATTCGACACAAGCTAAAATCATTAGAAAGGAATAAGCTTCAGTTGAGGAAATGTGTCATCTTGTTGAATGGTACTGAAGTCCCATGAGGTATCTGTGGTTATTGCGAAAATATGCACGCTATTACTTACACCCTTAGTTCTTGGCTTTATGTGGTCCTTCTGCATGATACTCTTTAATTGTATATAAATTTCAGTTTTCATTAATTATAATACTTAGAACATATATTTCTTAAAATAGTTTTGTGTTCCTTATGTGGTGAGATTAGGTTCCCTATACAAATGCTATTTTCATTTGGGAATAAGGATATCTTCAGATTTTCTGTAACATTATCTATATGTGTCTTGTCTCTGATTGTATTTCTAACTTTCCTCGGTTTTATGATTAAAACTAGGGTAATAAATGACTATTATTCCAACAAATGTCATAGAAGGCATTTTAAAAAATGATTTTATATTAGTATTAACTGATTTTTTTATTATCATATACATTTTTTTCTTTTTGTTTTCTTACTTGGTTTTGATTTATGTTTTCCTTTCTTCCTTCCTTCTCTCTGTCTCTCTCTGTTTCTCTCTCTTTCTTTCTCTCTCTCTCTCTCTCTCTCTCTCTCTCTCTCTCTCTCTCTCTCCTTTTTTTTTTTTCAAGATAGGATCTCACTATTTACCTCTGGCTGCCCTGTAACTCACTAGGAAGATCATAGATACATAAGTTGGGCTCAAACTTAAAGATATCCACCTTCTTTTCTCTTCTGAGATTTACTCATGTGTGCAATCACACCTGATATCTTGATTTCTATTTTTTTTAGATATTCTGTTTAGTAACTGAATCAAAATAAGTTTTGTAGAAATAAGATACACAGACAATAGTTATTCCTCAAAATTTAGAAAAAATGAAAAATTCATATAACTGTAGCTTATTCTTCAATTCTGAAATACTAACTATACTTCTGCAAGAAAAAAAAATGATTGTCTAAGTCAAGGTCATCCAACTTTGCATAATTGCAAGAATATAGCAGATCATAGTTTAATTGAATATATTTTCATGTTTTAGGGTATAGTTTCACCAAGTCTTGTATCTTAATAAGAGAAATAATGCAAGCCTCTAGTTTCCAAGGGCAGTTTTGTGTTATTTTTTATGACCCATGAAGTAACATGATAGAACATAATGTGGGAGAAATAGTTTTTCTCAACTGAATTACTAATATTTATTAATGAAATTAGGATATGTCAGAAATTTATAGACACGTTTCCCTCATGCCAATTAGTAAGGTATTAGTTATGTTTGTAATAGTTTTTCTGTAAGCAACTGTTAATTTATTGCTCTTATCTTTGTATGATGGGTATCTCTTAGTAAATACAGTATTTTGAGACAACAAGTGTGTTGACATGGGAAGTAGAGTAGCAGAGAGTTTGGTTTTTGTCAACTCTCTCTTATCTACATAAATTTAATGCCTTAAATCATAAAATTAATACTCACAGTCACATATTCAGAAGTATTTGAGAGTTGAAAGAGGAGAAGAATGTGAACCAAATATGGTTATGAAAATTTTTATGGAAAAAAATAAAAATTTAAAGTTCATACACTACATACTCAATACTTTTTTTTTTACAAAAAAATTAATTCTTAGAGCAACCAAAATCTTTCCTAGGTATTATTCTTATCTCCCTACATGGGAAATGAGAATGTGATTCACATAAAAAATCAACACTTTGTCAAGTTGCACATGGTTATGTGACTATGTTTGTATAGAAATTTGCAGGAATGAGGGCTCTAATTTAAGAATTCTTCTTTTAAACAATATCCTCAATTCCTCTGAAAATATAAATAACACGAGAACTTCTAGGATTTCTATTTAGAAATATAACTTAGAAATGTAGGAATTGATATAGACATACAGATAAATTGCTGGGTAGCAATATGCTTCATAAACTTATAGCAAATACAACTCAAGTTTCATTAACTAGTATCAAGGTTGATATTGAAACATTTACCAACATCTTCACTTTTGGAAGATATATGAAAACAACTCTTCAGATAATAATAACTGCTTGCCTACAGAATTTCACTGATAAACATATCTTTTTCAAAGTTCTTTTCTCATATATTGCATCCAGACTGTAGTTTGCCCTCCCTCTTCTCTCAGTCCCTCTTCTCACACCTCTCCTCTGCCCTAGATCTACTTCTCAGCTTCACTTCAGAACAGAGCAGGCTTTTCAGGGATATCATCCAAATATGTCGTAGCCTATTGCAATAAGACTAGGCATATTCCCTCATATTAAGGCTGGATGAAGCAACCCATTAGAAGGAAACGGTCCCCAAAGAAGGCAAAAGTGTCAGAGACAGCCTCTGGCCTCTGTTCTCACTGTTAGGAGTCCCATAAGAACACTAAGCTTCACAACTCTTACATATATGTAGAGGGCCTTGATCAGACCCATACATGCTCCCTCATTGTAGACTGAGATTCTGTGAGTTCACATAACCTCTGGTTAATTGATTTTGTAGTTGATTCTGTGTATGTTTGTGGTGCCCTGACCTCCCTGGCTCTTAAAATCTTCCCCACCCCACCTCTTCCACATGATTCCCCTAACCAGGCTATGCCTAATATTTTGGCAACAGTATATGCATCTGCTCCCACCAGTTGCTGGATGAAGCCTCTCAGATGTCACTCATGCTAGGCTCTGTCTAAAAGTATAGTAGAGTATCATTAGGAAACATAAAATGACTTTTGACTCGTTTTTACTTCATGTGTTTGGTTGTATAGGTCGTTGGGCTATCCAGTCTCTGACTCCTAGCTCTCCAGACAGTGCATTTCAAAATATTAGTTTATTAATAACAGCTTTCAAAATATATAAATGGCAACCTTGTTGATGCATATAGACATCTAAAGAAAGCAAATAGCCCTCTCTGCTTTATACTTAGGCAATAGAAATTCTAGTTACTGGTAAAAACATAAGTGAACACACAAAATAATGACATAATCTACTTTAGAAATCTGTTCTTGATTTTTCCTATCACTTTAATATTTTATCTGAGTAGATGAAAGCATAAATAACAGTCTTTAATAGATGAATTAAAAAATAAATAAATAAATAAAAATAACTAAAAAAAAAAAAAAAAGTTATTAATAAAGTAAAATATATAAATGGCAACCTTGTTGATGCATATAGACATCTAAAGAAAGCAAATAGCCCTCTCTGCTTATACTTAGGCAATAGAAATTTTAATTCTCTAATTCATTTAGGATAATTATAATTTGTCAGTAATTGAAAAAAACATCTTAGTCAAGAATTTTTAATTGTATCAGGTCCACATGGTGTATTAGAAGGCCTATGTCATAATGTTAGATACTATGAAAAGCAAGCTAGACAGATATACCCAAGGACAAAACTAAGCAAAAAGTTGTTGGATATGCTGATATGCACATCTGCATAAATAAAATAAAGATGAATTATGATTCTTTTACCTTGATTCAAATTTTAAAGGATCAAATAATCTTTTATGCATTCAGGCTAAAAGTCAAATATAACTCTTTTGTGTTTTCTCAGAAAATTATTAATAGAGCTACAAGTACACACTGGGCTTTGAGTAATTCAACAGAATTGACACAAATGGGAACAGCAGAAATGAATGCATATCTAAAGGCAAAACATAGTAAAATGAGTTAATTTGAAATAGAGATTTGTTAGCTAGCTATCATTGTAACACAGTTAAACCAATCCACAATTGCCTTTTGTTCTAGCATGTTAAAGCTTTATATGTTAGCTTTAAATTTTATGTAATTTAGCCAGGGATGATATTCTAGTTGTAATGCTATAAAATATACATCATAAATTGAAATTAATATTGTGATTCATGATCACATGCCTTTTCTGTGACTACTTTAAATATCCCACAATCGTTAAGAAATGCTATTCTCTATTGCATTTATTGGCTAACTTCTTGACTTGATAATCCAATGATGTTCAAACAGATAATGTCAACATAAATACATAAATAAGCAACATTATCTGCCCACAGTTATGAATATTATTGAAAGACAAACATACTAATAAGTTTGAAGTAAGATATTACGGTCAACATGGAATTATAAAAAGGGTCATGGAGTCAGGGAAGTTTATTTTTCTTAATTCAATATAAAACTCTTTCTGCAGCTTTGATTAAAAGTGCTAATTTCTGTATAATCTCCCCAAAATTTGTAAAGATAGGTAAGTGATGAAAAACAGTATCTAGCTTTTTATTTTTTTTTAAGAAAATAAGAAATTAAACACACTTTTTTTAGAAGGCTGCATCTCAAACCTATAAAAACTGAATATTTTGGCTTGGTAATTGTTGTCTGCTTTGCAAGTGACAGCAAACTTCTTGGATAATGTCAACAATAAAAGAAAGTTATGGAAGCAATTCCATGTACCTAACATAGTGTTTCGTATATCTATATTCAGTAAATAACCACTTGTGTGAAGAGAAATTCCACAGAACAGGAGAGAATCTTTGCCTACTGTATCTGAAGTTTAACATTCACAATGCATAAATCACAAATATAGAAAGGATCACACACCATCAAAAATTTTCCACGTTATCAGTACAGCAAATTAGCTATGAATCTTGAGAAATGTTGGGAGCAGTGAGACCCCAGATCCCGAGTTTCTTGTAATCCCCTGATCTGAGTGCCTACAGCTGCTCTGAGCACCAGACCTTCAGGAGTTCCCGATGGCAGGAGAGTGGTTTCTGGTGCATTTGGCCGGGGCATGGCTATCTCTATATAATCTGCCCCTGAACACAATAAAGGGGGCATTCTTGGGGAATTCAAGGATGACCCGTGTCGCTGTCTGTGTGTGTCAGTGCATTTTAACCTCCAGCCCCCTTGCCCGAAACTTGAGAACTGGGTAATAGCGCACCAAGCGCAGACACCGGGGCGCGGTGCATGGCAGACAAATTTCTTAAAAGAAGAAATAAACTGGTTAATAAATATATCAAAATATCCATGATTAAATATCAAAAAATCCATTATCCTTAAAATTAAGGAAATGCAAATAAAAAGAACAATGTGAATTTTGTCTTACTCATTCATAATAGTTAAAATCAACAAAACAAATAACAAATTAAGGAGAGATTGTGGTATAACGTAAGGGGAATCTTCATTCACCATTGGTGGGATTGCAAACTGGTCTAGCCACTCTGGAAACAATGTGACAAATCCTCAAAACACTAGAAAATTCTTGACTTTATCAGCCAGGTGTATTACTACTGGGCTTTCTAAAAGACCTAATAGACATCATGAAGTAAGAAAATTGGCAGGTAAATGGATGAAACAAGAAAATATTATATAGAATAGATAAACCATGAGACAGAAACATAAACATCACGTGTCTTTCTCTTCTGTGGTTCCTAGGTCCAAATCTTTAGAAATAATTATACAGCCTAGAAACCACAGAGGCCATAAAAGGCAAAGGGGATGGTGAGGTGGGAGGAATAAGTAATAAAGAAGAGAACAACAGGATACAAATGAGTAAGGGAAAAAAAACAGTGAGTGTGTGTGTGTGAGTAGTGTGTGTGTGTGAGAGAGAGAGAGAGAGAGAGAGAGAGAGAGAGAGAGAGAGAGAGAGAGAGAGAGAGAGAGAGAGAGAGAGAGAGATTGGGGAGAAGGTTCTGAAGTCTATACAGGATAAACACAGAAGAGGATGAAAAATAACACTAAGGAAAAACCATATAGAGTCATAATGTTTCTTATTTACCTAAACCTATGTTTAGACTACCTATGTTGATGGTACTTTCCCAAGCTAGAGAAAGGGGTTCCTAGTGCACATCTCTGTGAGATGGCAAAGATCTTAGGTTTCTTTTTTCTTTTCCTTTTTCATTTTTTAAGACATTGTTTCTCTGTAGCTTCAGCGCTTGTCCTGGAACTAGCTTTTGTAGACCAGGCTGGCCTAGAACTCACAGAGATCCACCCACCTCTGCTTCTTAAGCACTGGGACTAAATGCTTGTGCCACCACTGCCCAGCAGAAGAATACATCTTATTACGTTTTGTTTTGTTTTGAGAAGTATGATAGAGATCAATATTCTTGAACTATGAATCAGCAAAAGAAGCGAAAAGGAAAGCAGTTCAGAAGATTAAAGTTCCTGGGCATAATAGAGATTCCCTGTTATCAGAACACATATTATCAGCACCTCTAAAAGAGACATTCAGAGGACTTTACATTCTACAGGACAGTTGACAGCATTGTTGAGAACAGACTGTCTGTAGGCAAGTGCGAAATGAGAACATTTTGAGATATTCTAGGCAAGAGGTTTTGGTGTCTTGAAAAAGAGAAGTTGTATGTTTGTTGTAAACATGGTCTATGCAAAGCATTGTAAGGCATGCATTAAGGCATGTACCTTCATGCAATCATGAATACAAACTGGCAGACAAGTGTTACATTATTTCTCTTATGTAGATGAGGATAATTAAAAAATATCAAAAAGCATATTCTTAAAAGGCATTGTTAGTATTTGGATAATATGTGTATAAAATCTTCCTCTGCAGGGCGGTGGTGGTGCACGCCTTTAATCCCAGCACTCTGGAGGCAGAGGCAGGCGGATCTCTGTGAGTTCGAGGCCAGCCTGGTTTACAAGAGCTAGTTCCAGGACAGGAACCAAAAGCTATGGAGAAACCCTGTCTCGAAAATTAAAAAAAAAAAATTACCTGGCCTTGTAAATGTGATAGGTCATGAGAGAATTAGTAGTTTGCTCATCAACTTTTTAAAATATGTCCAATCGTGGCTATTTTTATATTATCTTGAGTATATTATTTTGTAAATATATCTGTAGTTTTAGTAAATCTAAGTAAGAGTTTTAATAGTTGATTAGGGAAAGATTTATGTATATGCATGCCTTTTATGTCTTTACTCTGAATTGTTAGCATAAATTATAGATAAAACTGTACAACCTTATCATATTTCAGAGTTAAGTTTTTATTTTTAACTTGTAGTTATTCAAAATGACATAATGCGTGAAGATGTATATTCTCCAATGTGTAAAGTTCTAAACATTCCAACTCAATTAATATCTACTAATTCCAATGTATCAGACAAAGGAGACATAAAATAAAGAAGAACACAGGTAGGTCTTGCAAAAGGATTCATTTCACACGGTTCCCAATAAAGGCAACATTTTAAAAAAAAAGCAGTTTTCCTTTCATTCCCATATTGAAGGTATGAAAATGTGCTTGCTGCATTTGGAATCACTGCTGATACAGCTATATGAGTCAATACCTCCATATGGATTTCAGGGGACAATTTGTATAATTGGACAGTGTAGGCTTACTAAATACTAAAAATTTGGAAAGAATTACAAGAAATTGTCACTCTAAGTGAAATATGCCAATTCATTTCATGTCTGTTTACATAAGGCTAATGGATAAAGTAAAAATCCGTGGTAATATATTTCATATTTGCTCTTGTTCTTTCATGCTGAGTTATTCTGATATGAGAAAATGATAGGTCTAATACTTATTGTTTCCTATATAAAGGAAATTATATTCCTAACTAATTCTTCATGCAAAGTGCAACTATGAACAAAAGGATAAAAGGTTGGAAATCTGAAAAATAAATATGAGTAATGATTGATTTTGGGTTGAAAAACAGATATAAACCTTTCAAAAATCACTAACTCTTTTGCTAAGTAAATGTTATATAATTCGAAGAACATCTACCAACAGTCTGTAGTGATAAAGATGTATATATGGATACCATATTTTGTAGTCTTTGTCAGTGGACCAATTCAGTATAAAACTGATCATAGTTCTTTAAGGTCTTTATAGAGGAAACAATAAGTATTAGACACTTATAGACTATTTGTGTATTATATATGTAAATGAAATAGAGGACTCTCTCATATTTATGCTGGAGTTTCTTCAGCATAATGATTCTGAGAAAATTTTGTACCCCTTTCTTCTTTACTCTGTTTCCTTGTTTGTGAATGGGGATTAATAATTATCCCCTGTCAAGTATCTTATTTATTTAAAATTAATAATTATTTTTTAAAAAATTTCTTTGCCTATTATGCTTCAGAAATATGTGCTATATTATCATAGATGACTGTATTATAGAAAATCTGAAGTCTATAACTATGGTGCAGAAATATATTCCAACAGGATACAGGTTCATATAGATTAAGTGAGTGTAAACAATCATGAGGATTCAAAACAAATTAATGAAAGGAGAAAATAATACAGTTAAATACAAGAAAAAATATTTTTTACAAAAATATTCCTACAGTGTAGAAAACTTTAAGTAAAATTTATTTTCCATAAAGAATAATACTAATGAAATAGTAAATATGTTGCTAACATTCCAAGATTTAAAGAGTTAAATACCTATTTTTTTTTTACATAATAGTGCCTCAGGTCTTTCCTTCTAGAAATTTGAAGAACAACCTCTGCACATTTATTTTAAAGTATCAATTATCCTTATAGAACATGTCTGATTGTAGGAAGAGATTATTTTTTAAACCAGTATGATGCAACTAATGATTCTTTGGCTTAGGCAGCAAAAATAATTTCATTCATAAAAGCTGCAAATAATGTGAACATGAAATATTTGGTTCCATGAAAAACAATGCTAGTTTTTTTTTCTTATTTACTTTCAAAGGTTGCTTCCCATTTCTAAGTTTATTTCATGAATAATTCTAACCTTAATTTACCAGTAAAAAAAGTTTTATTTCTGAATAAAAAAGGGAAAAATGAAAATTTATTCTTTTGTGATTTAATAAAAACATGGAATTAAAATTTTCATTCATTTTCTAAAACCCATGAATAGTTCCTAACTTGTTTTCCTCAGTTTACCTTGTTCATGAAATCTATAGATGATGGCCACATATAGAAAAACTAACTCGTTTTCATTTGAGCACCCAAACTTAGGCTCATTGTAATTATTTATTCATATGAAAACAATTACTGAGTATATTTTGATTTTTTCAGAATATTGTATTATAATTTTATGACCAATATCAGCAAAAACTCTATGACATAATTGTAACAGTTTCATGATACAGTTTCAAAGCTTTTCTGTCAAGACTTTGTTGTAGAAGAAAAAAATAATGAGACTCAAATTTTTATTAAAATTGTTAGTTTTTTACATAAGTGAAATAAAGAATGAATTTTTCTTTTAAATTTCTCTTTCTCTATTGGTTAAAATGCAAGTATTTGTTTCCTAGAAACTGGAAGTGTCTAGAAATTCAAGTTATTCTCAGGTTGACTACACTGTATTCCACAATGCTTTCTTCACTTCTTCCTTAATGTTTTGGAAGAGTAGCTTTTATTTTGCTTTGATTTTGGGCAATTCCTAGGACAAACTCAGTAAGAATTATTTGTTATTTGCTTAAGATATGAATTTCCAAAGCACTGTATGTTGGTAGTAGACTTAATCTTCAACTAATGGAAAAAGAAAATTGAAAATGGTCTTGCAATATACCAGTGTTAGAGAGGGGTAAATATTTTCTATAGCTTCTTCCTGTCAACTTTGAAGGCACTTTGTCAGGTGATATTGTCCTTTTTCTCATGTAAGTCCAAGCTATGCAGTTAGCACAGAACGATCAGTTCTGGATTGATCTTAGCATCCTGTTTAACAGGGAGTTATACTTCATTCACAGGAATGAAGTACAAACATGCTTACAATGGTTTTATTTTACCTGTTTCCTGGTGCTGCAACAGTTAATGTTGTTGTGTGAAAAGCCTTGTTTATTTAACATGCTCAGGGAAAGAGAAAAATCCTGTTCTAATGCTTTAGTATACACATAAATTAAAAAGTATTAGAAAATGTTTTCCTCTAGTATGTGAAATATCTCATAAGCTTGTGATATGCAATTGAATATCAAGTTGTATACACTCTAAATCATTTGGAATATAAAGAAAATAATAAATATTACCTGATTCCCATCATCTTTAGATAATATTATTAGATGGGTTCATAAGAGAAAAGTAATGATCCTTTAAAATAACATTTGTGGGTATAAGGCAGGTGACTGAAGAAAGTATATTTACATATATATACACATGTATTTAAATATATATATATATATGAAACAAAATCAGTTAGACAAATGAAAAAAATTGAATCAGAATGTAGCTTTCAATATAAAAGACTAATTATTGAAATTTGTACTGATCTTTTTAACCTAGTAAGACAAGAATTCCTATCTAAACTAAATCAGTTTATTGCTGAGAGACATTCAGCTGTTGTTTTCTCTGCTGACACCAGCAGTAGGAATAGTGGCAAGCACAATGCTGCGGGTATCTCTGTGATGCAAATCCTTCTAGAGGGAGAGGACTGGAGCCATCACTAGTGTACTTCATAGTTAAACTCCTTTTAGGTAGTGTAATGACCGCAACTGCATTGGTTCAGGTGATCACCCCATGACTGATGTGAGTTCCTCAATCACTCAGAACTTTGTTGCCTAAAATCCCCAGATACATGTAGAGTTTTATATCTCTGACTTTGATGAGTCGAGGGAAAAAGAAGACTCTGCTATGTTTAGTTTATTTATCTTGTAGTTTTCAAAAATTCTTTTAGTTTTTCTATAGGTCATATTCCAGATGTAACTGTATTCATGTTGTAGTAATCTATTATCTTTTAACATAATAACAGTTTATTTTATGTGCTAAGTGAATTAGCCTGAAGATCCCATCCCCTTATCCCCTAGAAAATCTCTCTTTACAACTTCACTTAAATTGACAACCAGGGACCTTGTGTGGGAATGACCCAGGCTCTCTGCATATGTGTTATAGTTGTGTAACTTGGTCTTCCTGTGGGACTCCGAGCAGTGAGAATAGTTGATGTCTCTGACTCTGTTGCTGGCTTTAAGGACTCATTCCTCCCACTCCATCTGCCAGATTGCCTCTTCCAGGCTCGGTGAGGGGGTGCCTGGTCTTGCAGTAACTTGATAACCATGGCTGACTGATATCCATGGGGTGACTGCCTATATCTGAAGAAAAACAGAAAAGGAGGAGTGGACAGGGTTAGTGGGAGTGTTGGACTTGGGGCCACTGGGAAGAAGGGCAGAGGAAAGCATTTTGGTTGGGATGTAAAAATAAATGCCTTTAAGATAAGTAAACACAGTCTGAGAAGATTACCTAATTTCCTTGTCCCTCTACCAAATATGGTTACATTACAAAATCTTTTTTCCTGCCTTCCATGAAGGAATAATAATAGTAATAGTAATAATAATAATGATGATAATAGCACATCTACTTTAACTCTTTTCTAGAAAATAAGTTTAAGTAACATCATGATAGCTATTCAGTATTTTCCTATATGCTTTTTTCATATCCCTGCATATTATAAAAGTGTATCATGTTTCAAACCATGATGGGATTGGATTTTATGGGTAGAAACAGCCAATTTATTAATAGCTAACAAAAATCAATCAGTTCTTTATGATACAAACTATTGAAATGTTTTCAATGTCGTTATTTAGTTCTTACACACATTATCATCTTTAATTTTTAGACTAATAAGTGTTAGAAAAATTCAAGAAATTTTCCAAATGTCTGTAACATCATGTATTTAAGTATCATTGAACAAGCAAATAATTGGATAGGGGCATCAAATACGATTTGAGGGGGAAAAACGGTCAGTGTAATGATAACTAAAGATATTCTGCTACACTCAAAGATTGTTGATTACCTGAATTGTTATCAGAAAACCTCCATCCAGAAACTGATAGAAACAGAGGTAGAGAAGCACAGACATTAGATTAAGTGCCAAACTCGATGAGTACTGCTGTGAGAGGGAGAAAGGATTGTAAAAGCCACAGGGGTCAAGGGCATCACAAGAAAATCCACAGAAAAAACCTAAACTGAACTCATAAGAACCCATTTAGGATAATGTGGTACATTTATACAATGGAGTACTACATAGCAGAACAAAATAATTACATCTAGAATTTTGCAGGCTAATGGATGGAGCTAGAAAACATCATTTTGAGTGAGGTAACCCAGATACAGAAAGACAATTATCACATTTACTCACTCATAACGTGTTTTTAAACATAAATTAAAGAAAACCAGCCCACAAATCACAATCCCAGAGAACCGAGACAATAATGAGGACTTTAAGAGAGACATACATAGATCTAATCTATATGAGAAGTAGAAAAAGACAAGATCTCCTGAGTAAATTGGAAGCATGGGGACCTTGGGAGAGGGTGGAAATGGAGGGTGGGGAGGAGAGAGGAGGGGATAGGATGGAAGGGGAACAGATAAAAATGTAGAGCTCAATAAAAATAACAATAAAAAATATAAGCATGGACCACACTACACACACAAAGAACCCATTTAGTCTGAACAAACAATCTGCATGGGAGACTGCAAGGGACCAACTTAGGACCTTAACAAACATGACAGTTGTATAGCTTAGTCTCTTTGTGGGACTTCAAGAATGGAAGCAGGAGACGTCCCTAATGCTTTGCCCAGGTCTTAAGAATTTTTTCCTCATACTGTATCTCCTTGAACATCCATAACACAAGGAGAGGTGCTCAGTCCTACTGCAACATGATATGCCATGCTTTGTTGATATCCATGGGAGGTCTGCTCCTTTCTAAACAAATAGTGGAGGACTGGATGCTGGGAGGGGCAGGGAGGTGAGAGAGGGAATGGAAGGGAGGAGTGAGGGGAAACTGTAGCCTGTATGTAAAATAAGTAAGTAAGTAGTTATGCAAGTAAGTAAGTAAGTAAGTAAGTAAGTAAATAAATAAATAGATGGAAAGATTATTTTCAAATGAAACTGATCATAGGGCATAATTGTGAATCACTGGGTAAGGCAGGGTTTTGCAGCGCATTTTTCAACAATGCTGATCTAGCCACATAAGAAATGGCCACTTCCATTCTACAACATGCAGTCAATAAAACTACCAAGTATAACATACTAATAACATCAGTTCTCTATGACAAACAAAAGTTAGATTTCTCTATACTCCCCACAACACATCCACATATAAACATGCCTAAAGAAGTAAAGATAAATGTTTGTGACTCTGCCTTAACAAATGGCCATTAAGTGAGGTTTAGCTGAGTCAATTTTATGTAAAATTTTGGAAATTACCTAAAACTTGTAATTATCACATTAGAATTACTATATTTGATACATATTGAAAACTTTTTACAGGGCCCACATCTGTTTGTTGACAAAACCTTTCATTTTTGTTTTCCTATACTGTTTTTCATCTGTCACACTGATATAAAGGTTATTGATAAAATTCTACAGGATTTTCTGTTTTATTTTAAAATGTTTCTCTTTTCCCTACTTTACAGTCACAAACTTCTTTTCTTACTTCCCTACCCAACTCTTTTCTATCCTTGTCTTCCTTACTTTTGAAATGTGTTGTTTCTTCACTTGCTTCTGTGAAATTCAGTCTCCAGTAAATATTCTATTCTGAGGAACAAGAGTGTATTGTCAGGGTTACTAATGACAAACAGAAAACAAATGAACACAAGCAAGCTTAGGCTCGATTAGATCCACAGGGAAAAATCAATGGCATGAAAAGAACAAAGTTCCAGAAGAATGAGGCTGTATGTGCCAACTTATACACAAAGGAAAATAAAAAGGAACATATCTTTGGGTTACAACTCAGGCTTGATATCAACAGAGGAAAAGTAAGTCACAAAATAAAGGCAAGTAACTGGATAATTGAAACAAATCCAAACAAGTTTGAATCAATTGAATATTTACTTCATTTGAAAACATTTTTGAAATGAATTTTCCTGATTTGTCTGATAAAAATTTTATTAACACCTTGCAAAGATGGGAGGGATAATCTTATTTTCTTTGTGGACATGTACAGACTTTTAGTATTTCAGACATAAGCAATGATCTGTGGAAAAATCTCAACTCATGACACTGCCATGGTTTGTCTATTTTGTCCTTGGCCTGATTGCCTGTTGTACCTGACAACTTGTCTCCTATATTGTACCTTTGGCCTGGCTTTCCTTGACTAAAACAAGTTAGGATGTGGACGGGTCTGGGCTTCTCAACAAACATCTGAAAAATTATGTGCAAGTTTATTATTAAATCTCTCTCTCTTTAGCATGTCATGCCAAACATGATTATCAGAGAAAATAATTATTTATTGTTTGGGATTACATTAGATGTGCAAATCTGTACAGAAGTTATAACACAGGAAAATGTAATTATAATTTTTCCAATTTATGCCTCAATGAGTCTGACCCTAAAATTTGTCATAATTCATTTATATATATAATATATATAAAGTGATTATTTCATATTGAATCTATCATGTAATGAAAATATTACCTTATACTCTATTAGGTAATGAAGATTTTTTTAGTGTCAGACACAAGTTTTTAAAAAGTTCCCATAGTTCTAATATTTAAATATTTTCATTTAAGAATGAAAGTACATCCTCTAATACATTGTAGTTTCTCACAGGAAAAATCAATTCCAAAGGGCAAATTTACTAAGGAAATTACTCCCTTCTCCAAACCCTCTAAAGACCCACTACAGTTAATATTCTTGTTGCTGAGCTTGCTCCATGTAATGTTTTCTTTACTTTTCTTTGTCAATAGGTTTTCATTATCCTCATTATTCCTATTAATATCTAAGGTTAGATTGTATGTTTATGTTCTTTATGAGTTTATGGAAATCTACAGCAAACAGTTCTGTCTCATGGAGTGTCCTGCCCCATTCTTTTATGTGTGGCTCTCAAACATACCTCATGCTTGAACTGTAGTTAACGCTTAATGGAGAATTATTTAGAGGTGTGTGTGTGTGTGTGTGTGTGTGTGTGTGTGTCGCACGCACTCATGTGTGTTTTTCTGTCTGTCTGCTTGTATGCTTGTGTGTGATGTGTGTGTACAGTAAATACATATGTATGTATGTGAGTGCATGTCCATTACTTTTAGAGTGTCTTGCTCTGGCATTTTCTCTGCCTATTCCCTTGAAAGAAAATCTGTTTCTGTATTGTGATATAGACTGACAGTGAGGAAGGCTCACCAGCCCTCTTGTCTTTTCCTTATATGCACAGATCTGGTTCTCTAAGTCAAGTTTCCAGTCTTTATGCACGTCCTGGAGATTGAGACCCAGATCTTCATTATTTCAGAGCAAGTGCTTGAACTCAATGACCTATCTCCCGCCTTATCGATTCTTCTTTCACAGGGAAACACTGCACTCTACTGATGCATTTAATTACTAGAGAAGTAAGTTTATTACTCATATGTTTAGATAAAAATAACAGAAATTATAGCATTATATTCTTGCTTCACATTAAATCACCTTGTTTTCTCATGGGAAGGAAATAATACAACTCCGGAAACATCATGTTGAATCACTAAAATAATCTAATCAAATAATCACATTAATATGAACTCATTAAAATCTGGCGTGCCATTCAAGTGAGAAACAATTGACAATAAGCTAGAGTCAGCATGTGGAACTTTGATTATTCCTTTGAGTCAATTACAAAGCTATAGAGATAAATTGGACATGTCTATAGCAAGGCATAACTTACAAATACTGCCATCATGGCATAGATGCATTCAGGCAGTCCGAGGATGAGACTAACAAAGCAGACTGCTCTATGTGTTAATATGAGAAAACATTAGATGGAGCATAATGAAAAGAAACCCCACACAGGTGAGACAACATCAGATGTAAAAGGGATAAGATAGACAGGAGCCGGGAACACAAAGAAACTTAGAAGTCCGTTAGAGCACTACTTTCTAAAGATGTAAGTCAGTAGGAGGCCAACATTGTCAATAGCATAACCATGAAGGAATTCTTTGCAGCTGAAAACTGGGAACCAAGGAAGTGAACCGCCTCTTCCACAATATTACTCAATGTTGTGAGCATCTAGAAATCTAGACAAGCCCTTCCAATATCAAGGCTCGGCTTCTGAAAGTTTGAGATGCGCTTCCTCTCAAGTAAGCAGCTGAGCTCATGAAGAAACACATCAATTAACCACAGTCATCTTCATGCCCTTGTGTGTGTGTGTGTGTGTGTGTGTGTATTCCTATAGAACTACAGTCAGACAGTATGAATAGTTGCTGAGCCTTGCATCCCTCAACATTTCTTATGGAAATATGTTCACATTTTAATTTCCTAGTCTAAATCATATCCTGTCATTTTTTGTCACCATAAATCTTTCAATGGTATAAAATTACATGAAATGATAGCACTAATTTTTTATCTATGGTATTCACATTTTCAAGATACACGTTTTATTTCATTTTAGACATAGTAAAGAATTAACTAAATTAGAATATATCTTTACTAAGTATTTAGTAAATATAATACCTACATTGTACTTAAGAAAATGAAGATGTGGTACAATTCATTCTCCATGGAGGAGACAAGCTGATTTAGCTTCTAAACAGAATTTGTCATTATTTGCTTATAGATGCTGAACTACATCAGTACAGGTTCTCTTTATGCACATTTAATTGCTCATGATATGTTGAATTTTATATTTCTATATGGCTATGTCTTGATGCCAGGAGTATTTAATCAAATATTATTTTATGAATGATTGAAGATTGTTAGTTAATATTTAAATTTCTGAAGTCTGAATAAAAAATATAAAAGGAGTAAAGTTCATCTCATCATCTGGGCCACTTGTGGCTTAAGAGTCATTTTACCTTTAGTAATGAAAATTCCACCAAGAACTTAAAACTTATTTCTGCACTCTAGCCAACCTGCAGATTTTATAATAAAATTCTCCAAATTGTGTGTGAACCAGTTACTAAAATATAAATTCTTTTCCTTTCTCTCCTGATCATTACTTTGCTTTTAAGACAACCATAACTGTTAAAGGTTTAAGCTTGGCAGTATGAATCACCTTTGTTCTTGTAATAACAGCTCATGGGAGGTCAAGGCAGGAGAATTGTGATTTAAAAATTAACCTGAGACGGTTAGTAAGTTTCAGAATAACATGGCTACAAGGTGAGCTATTACAAAAACATAAAACAACAACAACAAAAAACAAACAAAACAAAACAAACAAAATGGCTTTTAAAACGTTGACTGTGTTTATCATCATGGATTTCTTTTTTTCTCCAAAATATCTTGTTTAATAATACAAGTAAATCATACATAACATTTTCAGGACTCATAAATTCCCGAACTTGCAGCAATGGAAAATAAATAATATATATTATTTATTTAGTTAATTTTACAAATTGATAAGTACAAAACTCATCCCCCTCCTTTATCTGATTTTTTGCTTCCATTTCCTCCACTCAGAGCAATAAATGAGTAAAGACTGTCTAGGAGATAAAGCAACCAAGTTTTATAAGGCCTTGACCTCTTCTTTTCCTTAACTCTGGAAATGACCAATCTGCTCCCTAGCGTCACTATTTATGTAGAGAACGCACTTACACAATGTAAAACACCTTAAATGTGTCTTCACATTTCAGATCCGTTGGAGTTATTTTCTCTACCATGTGTTCTGGGACTTCCGACATACCCACCTTTCAGATGTAGCACTGTTCACATATTCACCTGTTCAACAACATTGTACTATTTCCACTTCTTGGTGGTTGTTAATAGAATTAGCATACCAAAGAACCCTCCCCCAAATCAGCACTTCAGGCAAGTGGAAGAGCTGGTCCTGAGATCCTAAGAGTGGGAGAGCTGCCCCTGCACTCCACCAGGTGTAAAACTCTGGAGAGCAGGCCCTTGCACCTTGCCCCGTGGTGCACATGCATACATACAGGGAAGTTACTCGTGAACAATAAATGAGACAAATCTATAACAATGTTTAAAAAAAAATGAAGAGCACTTGTATCAAAGAACAACTCTAGTTGACACTTGGGTAGTGTTCCTACCATCATGGACTTCTTACCTAGTTACCCAAGAACACTGGGTTTCCTTCTCAAATTTGTGCTGAATTTCATGTCAAAGAGCTGCAGGTGATTGTGTAGACACATCTAATGTGAGTAGTTTCTATTAATATTTGTAACCAATTTACCATTATTTCAAATTTTCAACTTAGCTAGAATACTTAAATAATTATTATTATAGAAATCTATAACCAGTAGATTGGTGTGTAATTAGAAAGTACATGGATAATAAAATGTTTAATATCTAAAGCTCATTGTACCACTTCATTTTAACAAATAAAAATAAAAATTGTCTCAATTTTTTAAAATACTTTTTCGTATAATATCCTCCATATTTTCTAAAAATACCAATACTATCTCTTTGGTGCTACATAAAGTGAACAGCTTTGACACTTTAAATATTATTTTAAAAGTATATTTTATCAGTAATTAGCTCATTAATTTCATGAGAAATTCTCATAATTAGTGATACATTATACTTGTAAAATCATTGATAGTCTTACAAATACGAACAAATCAGATTGAATCTGAAATGTTTTATCTTCTGTGAAGTAATTATCAAAGATCTTTAAATGATTGTCTTTTATATCTTTGTTGGGTTATATTATTATCCATGCATTATATAATCTAAAGTTTCTTTATGGTTGCTGAAAATTCATATAGATTTATTGCCTAAAGATTGTTTTTTGGGGGACAAAACACTATTATTAAATCCCTGGAAATGAGGGAGACTGATGAACCCAAACACCTTCCATAATGAAATGTTACCATGCCTAGTCCTAGGCAGTTCTCCTGATAACATTCACAGATGTTGAGGATTCTGGGAGTCAATGGCCATTTCATGACTGGAAGAAAGCACTGAACAGAAGTTTAAAGTTTTTCTAAAAGATATAAAGCTAAACTTGTGTTTCATTATGGCATGCATAATTCCATTGCATGAATATACTCAAAGGAAGACACATATGTTTAGAAATATGCACTTGAAATATCAACCAGTAATTCTTACCTTGGTGAATTCAGGATCCCTTGAGAAAAATATCACACACCTAATTGAATGACTCATACAGCCAATATTTACTTCAAGATGTCTTGAATGCAAGGAAGTTTAAAGACTGGATGTCAGTTGAGATGTTTTCTGGTGATGCTTCTTTTTAGAATGCAGTTGTCTGTCTTTTATTTCATACTCAGAAAATGAAAAGCAGTAATCAGAAGCTAGAGTCTTTGAGGTTTATATCTTATCCCCCATGATATGAGCACCAATTCTATCATGACGTGCCGTCCTTCAGACCCAGTTACATTTCAGATATCATCTGTTTCTAGATACCATCTCATTCAACACATGCAGAATACACATACTGGCTCAAAATATCCTCTATATTATTGTCATGCAATGTATGTTGATTTTTCTATTTGCACCAAAAATGTGTAGTTAAAGATTAAGGAATATATTTCCTTGGGTTCTAACAATGTTTTTATTTTAATATTCTGAAAACTTATATGATTTTCAATATTTAAAGATGAATGCAAAATGCATAGGGAGTAGTGGTATGAGCAAAACATTGTTCTCAAAATTATTATTGTATTGCTCAGTTGTAGGTAATTTATATCTTTTCAATTTAATAATAAATATGTTTGAAAAGTGAAAAGACAAGAAAATTTTGCCATAGTCAGTCTTCAGCATATTTTTTATTTCTCAACAGAGGTAAGTGATTCCTGGTTTCTAATTCTGGTAGCAACTGGAGTCAGCATGGTGTTCAGCAGCTCATTAGAGTGCTGTTCAGCTTCGAGAAATTTCTTCCTTGTTCCTTGAGGCTAAGTTCAAGTGGATTTCCTGCCTTGTCAATATTGGGCATAATAGGTGCTTCAGAATGTAGAACTCTGGAATGCAACTAGGTGGTATTTCATTTCATTAGTGATGGAACACTTTACAATTATCACCAAAAAAGACAGAGTTTCAGCTATCCCATTAGCCCGAAACAAAACTCAGCACTTTTTTGTTTGTATGTATGTGAGTATTGAGGGTTATAAGAAAATTGTAGGACAGAACTCAAACTTGCTGCTGTATCTAATCATTATTTGTGAGAAACAAGATTCAAATTTGGATGTAGAGTGTACATTCAGATGCCAGTTTCCCAAGACAAATTCAACATCTCTTGATTCTTATAAAAACTGAATTTGTTTCATAATCAACAAATATTTAACATTATCCCACATGAAATTTACCTCATCCGGAGAGAACAGGACTGGAGAAAGTTTTATCTCATTTACCTGCTCTAGATTGACTCAGAGATTGAGTGAAGAAAATCTGTCTATTAAAACATAATTACATCTTCATTTTGCTATTTATTCTTTTTTATATATATATATATATATATATATATATATATAGCAATGTTACAAGAATACAGAGATTTAAATAGATAGATGCTTATTTTAAATTGTAACTTGTATTATACATAAGAGTCTTCCAACTACAGCATTATTATTATATAATTTCAAATAGCAATTTCATGCATGCCTAAATCAATAAATGGTTGCTTTTATATGCAGAACTTACATCTGAAATAGAGAAGCCAATCTATTTGAAATGAAAGGGTACTAAATTTGGACTCTAACTATAAGAATATATAATAATTTATTTGTATTAATGCATATGGGATTATGAAAATCACTAAAATGTTGTTTGGTTTATTATTGTAGGATCTTTATTTTATAGAACATAAAGCAAGATTATAAAGTGATTACAAACCTATACTATCAAATCTCCATAAGTAAAGTGTAACAAGATAAAAATGTTGTGAAGTGTTGTTGGGACAATTATATAGGTCTAAAATCATTGTTGTCTTGCATGCAAATAAAATGTGTTGTATTATTAGTTCATTATGTGCAATTATTTTAAGACAATAAAGAAAATATCTATGAGTCTTACACGAAATGAAAGGAAAAGAATCACAATATTTACAGGTGATTACGACACACCAAAAATCAATACTAATGAAAATAGTGAAGTGAAAGTAAGAGTTGAAAAGGCCTGGGGACAACAAGATGGCAATAGAGCTCCTGTGTTACCTGCAATTATTTTACATATCTCATTAACTCATGTAATTTGATGAGTTCAGCGAAGCATGGCCTATATCTATCTGTTATAAGACATTCACTTTTGATTTATGAGCACACCAAGCTTTCAATAAAGTTATTAAGAAAGATACTTCATGTAAATATTAATCAAACAGCAGTGTTTTTTTTGAATGTCAGAAGAAAATTGTAGTTTAATTTTATTTTTTTTGTCATTTAACCAAGAGTGGGTCCAGCTTTGAATTCACATGCTCCTTATGTCTTCTGCCCTCTGCCTGCCTGTTACATGAGTCTGAATTCGTGAAGGCCTGAGGAAGGATCTCTTGTGAATATTTCTACCCCTATGTCTATGTATTTTCCAGTGCATGACTATGTCTTTTCTGTGTTCCATCTGCATGTCTCTGTACATGTTTGTCCATGTGTTTCTATTTTGCTATTGTGTAATTTGATGTAATTAAGAAGGTGCATATTTTAAGTAAACTCCTGTGAACGTGAGAGCAAGAAACTCAAATATCAACTACGTGAACACAGAAGAAAAGATTAAAAATCTAAATGTTTTGGCCATCTTCTGTGTCATTTCATAGCACCCAAAGAGCCAGTCAGTTTTTATTTAAACTTTTAGTATTTGCTTAATCCAGTATTTCCACCCAATACCATCCAGTCAGCACTGGGTAGGTTACTCCTGAAAACACTATCACTAATGTTTTAGTTTCTACTTCTCACAACCTGAGGTTCACAGATAGACTTTCTCCTTTATTATTTCCATCTTTATTAGTGAGGTGTCATTTAAAATTAATAATGTTGGGTAATAGTTTGGAAAGAAATTGTCAAGGTAGGCAAGAACAATGCATCTACAGAAATAAATATATTTCCAGACTGTTAATTTTAGAAATGCCTATTTATTACCTCTTCATGCTGAACTTGGGGGAAGGGGGCACCAACATAGAATGTTAATAAGGGAGAAGATGAAGAATAGTTTGAAAGATACCATTGCCCTACTAGGTTTATTAAAGAAAACTTTTTTCTTATCTGTTTTTGCATTTTGAAGATATCTGAGGACACAGCATGAGTGGAAGAGAAGGAAAGTGTTATGTAGATATCCTGTAAGAAACAGGATTCAGAGAGGAATTGCAAAAGGACAAGTCTTCAAAAGCAGGAGTAGAAATTCAGATGCTATTTTAAAGGAATTTTGAAACCGTATGTTTATTTGAGAAAGAGAAATATAAAACCAGTGTCTATTTTGTCAAAAGATTTATCTGGATAAATCAATTTCTTGCAATTCTGTCAGCCATCCATCACTCTGAGCTCTGTAAACCCTTTTCTCACACCCTCTTCAAACTGAATGTGTCAAGTTGAACATGGATCTAAGATTTTCAAATTTCTTCTTTCATTATGCAATTCTACAGAAAAAAATATAAATTAACAAAAATGGATTCTTGCTTTAATATATTTTAAGTGTGCTTTAATCTCTAGTATAGTTTCAGAATGATTGAGGGGAAATGGAATTGCTTTGTAGCAAGCACCTGCTTATCATGATTAACGTTTGTATTCCTACTATTTGTTTTTGACAGTTAACAAAATTTCTTACATAATTAATACCTTATATCCATTGTTCACTGAGATTTTGGAGTCTGTCATGCAAAATTTTCTATCACAGATTAGTTTATACAGTGCTAACTTAGGTTGTAGTATTACTCAAGAGCACTGTTTGCTCATTTGAATGAATACAATACTTTTAAGGGTGCAAGAATGCTAATTTTCTAAGGTCTCTCCTATTGGAATTTGCTGGAAGGTTGATTTTCTTGTTTTTAAAAAGAGGGGGATTATATACAGACTATAAGGAAAATTATTACATTTCATTACTTCTAAGTCATCAACATAGTATGACTTTTGTTGATGATGGCTTGGTAACCTGTTTAAGTTGATCTTTGTGAATTATTCATGAAGAGTTACAAAGATTTGCATTGTCAGTTCTCTTTTGTTTATAAGGAAGTCATCAGATATACAGTGTTTTAAAGATGGAAAGCTATGCTGCATCTCACTGAAAACCAACTGACAACACTGGTTATTTTGAATTATTCTCAAGTGATATTTATCCATTCTGCTAACTCGTTAACATATTTAGTCTCTCTCTCTCTTTCTCTCTATATATATATAACTATATATATATATATAGTTGTTTTTTAACTTATTCCACTTCCTTGCAGTAGTGTCTTTCATTTGGCTTTTCTTCTCTTTGTTATTACCAACCCTTTTTGTTGTTGATTTTAGTATTTGCTTTTATGCGTTTCTTTCCTGTACATTTTGAGCACATATTTCTTACTAAACATTACAAATGCTTTGAGTCCAAGGTGTCTGCTTGAACCAGTGCTAGACTTCGTTAGCAGCCTTTTTACATAAACAAGGATGTATCATGCTAAGGATAAGCGATAGAGATCCTGGTAGATTCTTGAGTTATACTGTAAATATTTTTGTCTTTTAAAATACTATTGAACATTTTTACAGTGTGTGTGTTCATATAACACACTGTTTTTCTAATGGCCAAAATAAAGTTTAGGTGTTGATAATCTTCATGAACAAGCCATTGTAGTAATACGGAGCGGCAGGGCTCCTGAGACCCCAGAATCCAGCCGTCCGCGCGACTAGCTTTATCCCGAAATAATTACACGGAAATTGTATTCTTTTAAACAATGCCTGGCCCGTTACCTGTAGCCTCTTATTGGCTAGCTCTTGCGCCTGGACTAGCCCATTTCTTATAAGGTGTGTAGCACCCCAAGGTGTGCTTACCGGGGAGATTCTAGCCTGCTTCTACCTGGCATGGGGACATCATGGCGACACTGCACTCAGCTTCCTTCTCCCAGAATCCTTTTCTGTCTACTCCGCCTACCTAATTTTCTGTCCTATGAGAGCCAAGGCAGTTTCTTTATTAATAAGAAAGCCATAAGGTACATGAGGAGCAAGCTCAGGTATTCAGGATGTTTAGCAAGTGCCTTGACTCGTGTACAAATCTAGCCAGTCACATGCTTGTGTTAATTTTGTAAATTCAACCTTTACTTGTACCTGATCACTATGTATAAGTTGAAAACATTAACACTAAGATACATTCACTTCATATTAATGGATAAATATTAGCCAAGACTATAAAAGACAGGAGAAATAAATAATAATGGAGGAGATAGTAATTTAAGACTCTGTATATTGTTAGCAATGCAAACACTATAGAATTTACTACTGGTAAATGAAAGATGAGATTATTTCACAGATTGAAATATCTGCAGAGACCAGAATTTCTCTATGGTTCTTAGCTTTACCCACCAGTGATGTGGCTGAAAAATCCCATAGTTGCAGAATCCGAACTAAAAAGCAAGATAAGATTTATTGCAATCACTTTTCCTAAATCAACACCATATGCACAGAGGCAAAAAGGACTGGTTGTCCTAACTACTGTTTTTTCCTGTAAATACATTCTAAATATCAAACCTACCTAGTTTTGTGTTAGCTATCTCTGCATTGCTTGAGCTGCTTTCTGTGTTTGATCATAAACAAATTTTGTTCAATAGTACTCCATAAGGAATTATTGTTGCAAAATATAGAATCGTGTTGCAATTTACTCTATATATTTCCTATATGGTTTTGATTAAAGCATGACATGGATGTGCATATATCTAGTGTACTCTTGAATTGAAACCTATCAATATTTGCAATCTCCTCAAGTGTATATAAGGGCACTTACTTACTTCTCAGCATAGCATGTGGAAGACTACAACATTTTATTTATTTAATTATTTTTTTGTTGAAAAGATTTCTGCCTCCTCCCCGCCTCCCATTTTCCTCCCCCTCTCCCCACTCCTCTCACCCTCCCCCCAATTCCATTCCCCCTCCCTCTGGAGTCTGTAGAGCAGTCCAGATTCCCTGCCCTGTGGAAAGTTCAAGGTCCTCCCCCTTCCATCCAGGTCCAGGAAGATAAGCAACCCAACAGGCTAGGCTCCCACAAAGCCAGTTCATGCAGTAGGATCGAAACCTAGTGCCATTGTCCTTGGCTTCTCATCAGCCCTCATTGTCTGCCATGTTCAGAGAGTTCGGTTTTTCCCATGCTTATTCAGTCCCAGTCCCGCTGGCCTTGGTGAGCTCCCAATAGATCAGCCCCACTGTCAAGACTACAACTTTTGAGAGAAGCTTAGGATAACTATGAGTTGTCACAAATCAAGCAATCACACAGACAAGCAATCCTCCAAACAAAACACTACAACACAATCACTTTTTTCCACTTTTTAAAGTTTTTTGAACGTGTTTAATTAATAATGATTAAATCATTTTTCATCCCTGTTACTTCTTGCAGCCACATTCTCAACATGCACAAAAATTAGCACCAACTGGATCAAAGACCTCAGTTTGAAACCAGGAAAGGAGAAATTGTGCATTCAATGTATTTTTAATTAAAATAGATTTTTTTCATAATCTTTTTCTGATTTTGGTTTTCCTCTCAGGCAACTACTCCCTGGTCTTTAATTTTCTATTTGTCCCCATATAGCTCTCCAGTAATGTTTTATTAGAGATTTTCTAAATGTTTTCCAGGTCTATAGCCCTTTATGAGCATTTATCTTAGAATCTTTATATTATTAACAAACATGAATAATAATAATAATAATAGAAAATATATATTTTAATAAATTAAATTATATTAATGGAGAAAATGATGGATCACATAATATAGCACAAGGCACTGATAGCAAACAAATTATATTTGTAGATAAGTAAGCAGTTTATCTGTAAAGCGATAGAATTTTATACAAGCAAATCTGTGTCTTTAACTGGGAAGCAAAGACATATCTCCTCTCTGCTTGAAGTTATACAGCTGTCATATAATTGATTGAGTCTGGGACTCTTCATATAATTGATTGACTTTGGGACTCTTCATTATATGCATGTTTCTCAGGGATGCTTCAGTGCTCTAGCTGTTCAAAAATCACTCATGACATGGATGGATTCTTCTGTGGTTTAGCTATCTGTAAGTTATGCAAGGAGTTTCCTAGTGGTAAAAAAGATTTTGAATCATTCATGCTTTGTTGACTGTAAATTTGACCAAGCATCACATTGATGTTATATCTTCTTTCATTTGCCAATAACCATTTAATAAGGTATGATAGACAAATCTTCTGCCTCACTTAGCAAAATCAAATGAGAACTTAAAAATAATTGCAGCTAGAAAATCTCATGGGAAGGAAAGAATCTGGCATGGAAAACTGCAAGGATATGGATATAGAGGAGGACCACCATTCTACTGGTTCTACCTCTTAGTTCTCTATGGACAACATTTTGCATGGAGTTAATTTGTTATAAAGCCTTTAAACAAAGCGAATTATTTATTCATGCAATATATGCTGAGAATGTCTATATTGGGATTCTTCTATTAGATAAATCTATTTCTAAAATTTTTATTTAATTGAATGTGTGCATATGAGTTTGAGTTTTTTGTTGTTATTGTCGTTTTGTTTTGTTTGTTTGTTTTGTTTTGTTTTGAAGAAAGGATTTCTCTGTGTAACAGCCCTGGCTGTCCTGGAACTAGCTCTTGTAGACCAGTCTGGCCTTAAACTTGCAAAGATCCACCTGTCCCTGCCTCCCAAGTACTGGCTTAGGCCAACATATCCCTGCTGATTTATTTACTTCTCTGCCTTTAAGATGCCTGCAGGGCAGAAGAGGGCATCAGAAATAGGTGCTAGGAGTTGAACTCAGGACCTCTAGAAAGAAGAACAGCCACTTTAATGACTAAGCCATCTCTCCAGCCCCATGATTTTGAGATTTTATTCTGATAATTTTTAGAAAATTGTTATTTTATAAACTATATTTCAAATAGACAACATTACAGAAAGTTTTAATATTGGAAATTATTTTTTAAAATTATTTTTTATTAAGCTATATATTTTTATTTACACTTCCCTCCCTTCCTACTCCCTCCCCTTCTATCCTCTCCCATGATCCCCATGCTCCCAGCATACTCAGGCGATCTTGCCCTTTTCTACTTTCCGTGTAGATTAGCTTCATGTAATCTTTTAGGGTCCTTTTATTGTCTAGGATTGTGAATTGTAGGCTGGTTTTTCTTTGCTTATGTCAAAAAGCCATTTATGTATGACTACATATTATACTTGTCTTTGGGCCTGGGATTTCTCACTCAATATTAAGTATTCTAAATTTATCCATTTGCCCACAAATTTCAAGATGTCTTTATGGAAATTCCTAAGAAATATACAAATAGACATTCATTAATGCTTACACTTTACAAGTTATTTTTTCTGCGTGGTGATTAAACTACATTCATTTCTATTTGCTTTATTACATCCATGTAAAAGATTTAAATATTTTCAGGAATCAGAGAGGGTCCAATAGTTTTGACATATGTATTTGTTGTTGAAAATTTATCACAATTCAAGATAATTCACATGCCAGAAATTTTTGTCATAAGAACATTTAAACTTTGTTCCCAGCAGATTTATTTTTTATTTAATTAAAATATAACTGAAAGGTAAGTGTTGTAGCACATTCCTCTAATCCTAGAACATGGGAAGAAGAAACCAGAAGATCTTTAAGAGTTTTAGCCCAGCCTATGTAAGTAAGAGCCTATCTCAACAAAGTAAAAGGTCTGGACTGATTCTAAGTTCTATTGTTTCAGAGAAAAATAGAGTAATATGTAACCTTACTTTATCTTTCCTTCCAAATAAATGATTATATCTGTCATGTACAGAGACAGGCATACACACACACAAACTCTTCAAACTAAGCTACAATTTCACTCTGGTTTTATACTGAGGGAATCATACACTTCTTCCATCACCTTGGAAAACATTCATGTTTCAAGATCTTTGAAATGAAAATTTAGTAATTGATTTTCGATAGTGTACCAACTTATCAAATTGGATACCAAGATTTTATGGTAGAAAAGGTATGATAATAAATAAAAAGATTTCATTTTTTAACAGCTGAGTATACACACATATACAAACATTTACTCACACATACCTATATATACATATGATCATATATATACTAGTAACTATTCTATTATTAGTGGAACTTGAAATAATCATTATGTCATAACACAAAGTATTCTCTTACGGAGCTCTGCCATTCAGGCCTTCCTCTAGCATGCCCAGTAAGCATCCCTTTACTATGCTTATTTTACGCGTCTTCAGTTTGCACTGACATGTGTGTATCCATCTCTCTATGGACATTACCCTGGCTCAGCTTAATCTATGTTCTATGACAAAGACTTTTCTCAGTAATGACAGATCTAGTGGAAAGAGTACAGAGTTCAGCTAAGTCAGAAATCTGTCTGCACATGACCTACATTTAATGTAGAAAAGTGCAGACTTAGCAGTATATTAGGGGTATCCCACTTATTAAAGGAAGGCAGTGAGATTCCAAGTCAAAATTGGATTATGATTATTACTGTCTCAGGTAAATGTTTTTTTGATTTGATACTAATGCAATTACTATTAAATTGAAGTGAAATGCTAATGGCTGGAAGGAAGACACAGGACAAAATGTTTGATAAGCAAATAAGTAACTAAAAATGGTACAGTTGTTGGACAGAATTTAGTAAGAAATTTATCTGTATGTATAATATATACTTGTTGCCCGAAGCAACTATTTATTATGCTTCAATAGATAACTAATAAACCATGTGAATTTAAAAATGTACACAGTTGGCATGCTGATGTATTCAAAGCCAGCAGGAAACAATGTTGAACAAAATTTCTAATAGAAAAGTTTTCAGAAAGAAGCAAAGAATCTTTGAGACTCATAATGCAACCCACTCAAATTATAAGCTGGACAAAGAACACTACCATTTTCAGGAAGGAGTTTAATACTGAAATCTCTTGTTTTCAATAAAAAGTTATTGCAATATAGCTTATGTATGTTTTCCTTGTGTCTGGATTTGTTTCTCTGCTTAAATCATGTTTTTATAATTTTGGGTTTTATTGGAGATGTTACTTGTGCAGCAATTTTCTAATACACTGGTGATAGAATAAATCTCTATGTTTCCAAATATTTTTGACATTGTGGTGACTCAAAACATTGGTATGGGGGCACATAAAACTAAAAAGCTTCAATATATCTATGAAAACAATTGATGTAATTAAGAAGACACACACAGAATGGAAGAGAATCTTTGTCAGCTTTGCTTCTGGCTGAGGATTAGCATTCAGAATGAAAAAGTAACTTAAAAATGCAAACAGACAGAAAAAAATGACCCGATTAAAAATGGGTTAAGAAATTTAAACAGAGAGTTTAGTAGAAGAATTAAAAATGGCTAAGAAATACCTAAAAAAATATCTAAGTCATCTTTAGACATTGAGGAAAGTTCAAATTAAAATAAATTTGGTTAAATGTACCACATTTTCCTTATCCATTCTTTGATTGAGAGGCATTTAGGTTGTTTCCTGGTTCTGGCTATGACAAACAAAGGTGCTATGAATATAGTTGAGCACATGTCTTTGTGGCACAATTGAGCATACTTTGGATATATTCCCAAAAGTGGTAATTCTGGGTCTTTAGGAAAGTTTTTTCCTAATTTTCTGAGAAATTGCCACACTGGCATACAATAGTACATTTACACAATGGAGCACTACACAGCAGAAAAAAATAACTACATCTTGAATTTTGAAGGCTAACAGTTGTAACTAGAAAACATTCTTTTGAGTGACATAACCCAGAAACAGAAAGACAATTATCACATTTACTCACTCATAGGTAGTTTTTAAACATAAAGCAAAGAAAGTCAGCCTACAAACCACAATCCCAGAGAATTTAGACAATAATGCGGACACTAAGTGATCTACTTGGGGAGTAGAACATAGAAAAAGACAGGATCTCTTAAGTAAATTGGGGGAGGATTGAAAAGGGGAAGGGAGAGGCAGGGAGGGGAGCAGAGAAAAATGTAGAGCTCAATAAATATCAATAAACAATAAATAAATTTGGGGTTTCATCATATTTTATTCAAACTGGCTAAAATACCAAAACAACTAAAAACAAATGCAACAGATGTTGTGAAAAAAGGAACCCTCATTCACTGTGGGGGGATGCAAATTGATACAGTCACTCTGAATCTAAGTATGGGAACTCCTTAAAAACTAATAATAAATCTACCTTTTGACTGAGCTATATGACTCTTTGGGATGTGCCCAATGGACACAACAACGAAATCAAAAATTATGTCCTCCAGCCATACTCACTGTTCCCTTAGTGAAGATGTCTAGAAAATTCATACAACTTAAATGTCCTTCATGGATGAATATATAAATGTATTTCTTTATTCATATGTTTCATTTATATGAAATAGTATCTACCCTTTCTGTTTCATGATTCCACAGCTGTTGTAGAAGGCCACTTGTTCATCCTGGCCACCTAGAACCAAAATAAGCCCATAGAAACTGTATTAATTAAATCAAGGCTTGGCCCTTGATCTCTAACTTCTTATTGTCTAACTCATACATCTTAATTTAACCCATTCATTGTAAATTGTGTATCACCATTTGGCTGTGGCTTGCTGGCAAGATTTTGAGCTTGTCGTGTTACTGCTATATGGTTTCTCTCTAACTCTGCCTTGCCTTTCCCAGCATTCAGTTTAGTTTTCTCCACTTAGCTCAACTCTGCCCTATCATACAGGTCAATCCAGCTCTTTATTCATTAATCAATAAAAGCAGCACAGAGAGAAGGGCCTCCTACATCACACAGCTGAGACTATAGATGTGTACAGTCATGTCTGGCTGATAATAGACTATTATTGAATAATCACCTTAAGGGTTACCCTATAATGGACCATTATTAAGTTTTCTTTCAGTGGGATAGTCTCCAAACTCTCTAGTCATGTTTTTTCTTCATTTCCCATTTCTATTATTTGTTTGTTTTAAATATTCGTCTTAAATATCTGAATATCCCCAAATCATAAATAACTAAACAGTTGTCTTTTGTTTTCCTAAATTTTAAGGAGCACTCATTACTGTATCTTCTGCTATTTTCATATTCTACAACAGTCTGATTGCAAAGGATGGTGTTCATTTAAAAATGTAGAAGGGAAAATATTGGTCTATTGTTATTAGAACATTTGTCTTTTAGAAAACATGAGGAATTATTTTCTTGATAATTCAACAATGTCTAGACATCAAAAGAAATTATGAAATCATTCCTGATATAAACTACAACAATGAATAATGATGGAATGCAGACATTGAGCTGTATTTTTATATTTTCATGTGAGTAATGAATTCTTTACAAGTGTTAATTAAGTCTAGTTACTGCTCTTTAATTCTTAAGTAAGAAAATATTCACAGTGAAGTTATATAAAGATAATTGTGTAATTATTGAAAAATCAATGAATGAATTATAATTTGTAACAAACCATTTAAATGTAATTGCAAGGAAATACAAAATAAAATTTTCCAAGAAATCAATGTAGATGTTCAGCAAGGAAAATAAATACAAATTTTAATGAAATTATGATTTTACAAGTTGTAACAGAAGCTTCATGGGACTCCTAGTCTAATAATGTTGACTTAGCTTTGTGTCCTACCCGGTACCCACAGTTGTTAAGTCCCAAAGAAATCACACAGTGGTCTACATTAATTATAAACTCATTACCCCATTAGCTCAGGCTTCTTATTAACTCTTATAACTTATATTAGCCCATTATTTTTGTTAGCCATGTAGCTTGGTACCTTTTTTGGAGAGGCAGTCACATCTTGTTATCTTGCTTCCTCTGCAGCTGGGTCTTGACTGCAGACTGAGCTTTCTTCTTCCCAGAATTCTTCTGTTCTCATTGCCCTGCCTCTACTTCCTGTTTGGCTATGGTCCAATCAGCATTTTATTAAACAAGTACAAGAAACAAATCTTTACAGGGTGAAAGCCATTGTCCCACAGCATTTTAATAGTAAAAATGAATACTGCTTTAATAAAAATGCAATTTAAAATATTTCAAAAGAAAATTCATAAATAAATGATATTTTAAAAAATCTAAGACTATTATGGAGTTAGCTTAGTATTTTTATGGGACTCCTTTCAATGAAAATAAGTGGCTCTCTGACTCTTATATCTGCTCTTTGGACCATTTCTCCTGTTAGAATACCAAACCAAACTTCAATATGAAATATTTTACTCTATCTTATTTTGTAATAGTTGGGCATTATCACTTCAAATCTGTTTTTTTTTCTAATGAGATACAGAAATGAAGAGAGGGCAAGTAGGCAGGAAGTGGAAGGAGTGGAAATATAATTGTTATATTGTGTGAAAAAATAATCTATTTTCAATTAAATATATCCATTGGAAATAAAATGCCCTTTTCTCTAAAAAAATCTAAGACTAAATAAAAAATCTAAATTATCAATGTTACATTTTGTGAATAAAAATCTAGAATTTGGTATCCACCTCTTTTTCCTGGTAAACTAGCAAGAGTCTCAAACTAAGATACTCTTTTATATAACATGAATTTCACTGGTGACTTCTTTTTTTTGTGGACGTTAACAAGGTTATATGACTTAGATATTTGATTTGGCACCCTAGTTGCAAATATAGACTCAATAAAAACGTTGCAGCCAATTGGAAGCTGTTTACTGCTGTTATAGAGATTCATATATTAAAAAGTATAGCTTAGTTTAATAAGAAATAACTTGACTATTGCTACAAGAGCATGGAGATCATGTAGGAGCCTTGACAATCCCCCATCACCCCAAAAAGGTCATCTAAACTGTTCTATCTATTGTGTCATTCAGTACCTCCCTTTTAATATTTTTGACTAAATTTAACTTCTTGGACACAGAAATATTTAAAAAGAAGCCAAAATGCATCAGGCTTGACATCAGGGATAGTGGTATCACCAGAAGTTCTTTGGGTATTTAGGATTGTTTTAAGGTATCTTGAGATTTTGGTATTTCATATGAATTTGTGAATTGTTTTTGTGTTGGAATTTTGATGAGGATTTCAATAAATTTGTAGATTGTTTTTGGTAGGATTGTCAGTTTAATTCTGTCAGTCCTATAATCCCTGAGCATAGGAGTTCTTTCCATCTTTGTTATTTTCTTCAATATCTTTTTTCAAAGACTTGAAGTTTTTAATCACACAAGTCCTTCACTTAGTTGGTTAGAATTTTTCCAAGATGCTTTATTTTATTTGATGCTATAGTGGAAGCTCTTAGAGGCCGATTTTGTTTCAGCCCATTTTTCATTTGTATTTAGGAAAGCTATTCACTTTTTAAAATTAAATTTTTAATTGCTATAGTATAGAAAGCATTTGTCACCTATAGATTTTTTCTACTGAAAATTTTTGGGTAACTTGTAAGTAACAAAATAAGTGCTGTGTGCAGACTTTTCTTAGTTGGTTTTAATCCACATTTCTTACATGAATTGTGTTCCTGGTTTCTATTTTTTCCTCAACCAGTAAAATTTGGAATAATTTGATTATATAGATAGATAGATAGATAGATAGATAGATAGATAGATAGATAGAAATTTTTCAACAATAAACTTATCTCTGGAGGCTATCTTAATTTTTTTAAAAAATCAAATGTTTGTCTAGAGAGAGAGCTCAATTAATTAGGAACAAAATAAGGCTATCCATTTTATATATATGTATTCAACATAGTGCTCAAAGTTCTAACCTGAGCAATAAGAAAAGAAAGGGAAATCAAAATGAAATAAATTGGAAACGAAGAAATACAACTTTCACTATTTGTAATAGATATGATAGGATAAATAAATTAACCACAATATTCTACCAGGCAACTCCTACAGCTGATAAATACCTTCAGTAATGTGGCCCGATATAAGATATAAAACTCAAAACTATCAGTAGTCCTCCTATATACAAATGAAAAAGGACTGAGAAAAAAATCAGAGACACATCCCCATTTACAATAGCCACAAATAGTATAAAAATATCTTAAGGAAACACTAATGAAAGAATTGAAAGACCTCTATAACATGAACTTTAAATTTTTAAACCAGGAAGAAATTGTGGAAGATATCAGAAAAAAAAAAAAAAAGATTTCCCATGTTCTTAAACAGGTAGCATCAACTTAATAAAAATGGCAGTCTTACCAAAAGCAGTCTAAAGATTCAATGTAATACCCATCAAAATCTTAATACAATTCTTCACAGAATTTGAAAGAACAATACTCATCTTCATATGGAAAAAAGGAAAACCCAGGAGAGCCAAAATTATCCTGTACAATAAAGAAACTTCTGGAGGGATCACCATCCCTGACATCAAGCTCTATTATAGAGCTATAGTAATGAAAAACTTAGAATTGGCATAACACCAGATAGGTGGACCAATGGAATTGAATCAAAGACTCCGATATCAATCCACATATGAAGGTGAATGCGAATGAAATAAAATCAACACTAGCTCAGAATTTGGTATAAAAAGGGCTTCTTTATTTAGGGGGAACTCATAGATAACAGACTCTGTAGGAACCAGGAACAGGAACTGATCTGAGCATCCAGATGAGAGAGAGAAAGTGGGTGGGCCCACACATTTTTGGTACAAGGTCACATCAAACATGGTCCAGCTTCTCAAATACCATTGGTTAAAGGAGGTACCCCATCACTTCCCTCTTTTGTCTAAATAACAGAGTTCTAAACCCAATATAAAACCATCTACAATAAGAACAGATATCAAGTACAAAAATTATCATTACAATCACCATAAACAATATTAAGCAAGAAATATATGCTAAATGTTTTAATAATTATTCCATCTTAAGGAGTCTAAATCTTATATTAGAAATTATTTAGCTAAGCCTAAGAAAAAAGTAACTACAGCTATCTTGTCTTTGACCCCATCCAAGACCTTGAGCAGGCAGAAAGTGTAATCAAACAGCTTTCAAAATGTGCAGTAAATGACAGAGACAACTGGCTACCTGAGCAATCACTCAAAATCTCATTTGTAATGTTGGAATAACCAACTTTGGCTAAGGCCTAGAGTAAATGACAGAACATTTTTAGAGGCAAGAAATTTTTCAAAACCGTCTTACCCTGCCTTGGCAAGGTTTGGCAGGTTTTTTTTTTTTTTTTTTTTTTGTATTCTGCTTGTCCAGTCCAGACAGTGCATTTTGTCAGTAATTGAGGCATGGGGTGTTTCTTGCCAAAAGGCCTACTTTGCCTAGAAGAAAACAAGTTCCAAGTGGAGTGTCTTTGGTGATCAACAGTCTCTCAGGAATAAATCAATACTGCCAGGAGCAATTGTGTCTCATGTCAACAAAACCCTAAGTTTTCAAAATGTTTTATTTTACTGCTCTTTGAAGTGGTTGAAGATTACCTATCCATGATGAATACAGTCTCTATGTACTAAATAATTTGATTAGTCCATCTATAACCATGACAAACATGAATGTCTGCTGATCTATAATTTTTAAAACCTATATAGCTTAAAGATTAAAACTTCATATTAGAATATTAGACAATCATAAAGAACTGTACAACAATAAATAAATGTGACTTCCTGAAACAGAGAAACTTCTGTAAGGCAAAGGACACAATCAATAAGACAAAACAGCAGCTTATTGAACAGGAAAAATCTTGACAACCCCACATCAGACAGAGAACTGATCTCCAAAATATATTTTAAAAAACTCAAGTAACTAGACATTAAAATAACAAAATCCATTTAAAAAATTATTTACAGATCTAAACAGAGAATTCTCAAAAAAGAACTGCAAATGGCCAAAAAAGCACTTAAGTAATGGCTCATCATCCTTAGCCATCAGGAAAATGAAAATCAAAATAACTCTGAGATATCATTTTATACCAATCAGAATGACTATGATCAAATCACTGATAATAGCTTATGTATGAGAGGCTACAAGGAAAGGGGAAGACTCCTCCACTGCTGGTGGGAGAAAAACTTGTACAGTCAATTTGGAAATCAGTGTGGCAGTTTCTCAGAAAATTTGGAATCACCCCTACCTCAAGACCCAACAACACCATTCATAGGCATAAACCCAAAGTATATTCAATCACACTACAAGGACATTTTCTCAACTATGTTCATATCAGCATTATTTGTAATATCCAGAGCCTGGAATCTACCTAGATGCCCCTCACCTGAATATGGGATAAAGAAAATGTGGTACATTTACACAATGGAGTACTGCTCAAAGGTGAAACAAAACAAAACAAAAATCCCAATTACATCTTGAAATGCTCAAGCAAATGAATGGAACTACAAAAAACTACCCTGAGTGAGGTAACTCATACCCAGAAAGATAAACACTGTATATACTCACTCAAAAGTGAATTTAAGACATAAAGTAAAGGATTACTAGTATAGTCCATGATCCAAAAGAAGTTTAGTAACATGAAGAACCCTAAGAGAAATATATATATATATATATATATATATATATATATATATATATATATATATATGGATCCCACTGTGAAGTAGAAATAGATAAGAAGTCCTGAGAAAATTGGGAGCATGGAGGTGGGAGGAGAAGTGAGGGCAGATGGGGAAGAGGAGGAGAGAAGGGCAGGGAGAAGAAAACATGAGGAAATGGGATGTTTGAGATGAGGGAAGGATAGAGAAGGAAGGCAAGGAAATAGATATCTTGATTGAAGGATCCATTATGGGGCTAGTGAGAAACCTGGCTCTAGAGATATTCCCAGGAATCCACAAGGAATATCCCACCTAAGACCCTAAGTGATAGTGAAGAGAGTGCCTGAACTTCCCTTTCTCTGTTTTCAGATTTATGATACCTTAATTGTCATCATAGAACCTTCATCCAGCAACTGATGGAAGCAGATGCAATGATTCACTGTGAAGCACTGGGCTGAGTTCCCAAAGTCTTTTCAAAGGGAGGAAGAAGTGATCATATGAGCAAGGGGGTTAAGACCATGATGGAGATACCCATGGAAACAGCTAATATGAACTGTTGGGAACTCAGTGACTTGACTGATTTCAGGGTAACCAACATAGGACCAAACTAGGCCCTCAGAATGTAGGTAAGAGTTGTATGCCTGGGGCAGTCTGTGGGGCCACTGAGAGTGGGACCAGGATTTATCTCATTATCTTGAACTGTTTTTTTTTTTTCCCATTCTCTTTGGAAGGATACCTGGCTCAGCATAGATATAGTGGGAAGGGCCTATGTCCTTCCTCAAAGTGGTATGCTAGACTTTGTTGACTCCCCATGGGAAGCCTTACTCTCTCTGTGGGTGGATTTTGTGGTGAAGAGAAGTTGGAAGTAAAGGGAGGATGGGGGGGGGAGAAGAAACTGGAATTGGTATGTAAAATGAACTAAGAGGTTTTGTAAAAAAATAATTAATTAAAAATTAACTTTATTATTATATAATCATGAAGGTCTGAGTTAAGTTCAGAGCCATTGTATTTATGAATGAAATTAACAAGTCATGCATAAAAATAGAAGACATAAAAATCTCTACATGTACAAAAAAATTTTTATTGTGATTGCATGCTCTTATAATCTCAACACCAGGAATACAGATATATCAAAATCATTAGCAATACCTGCTTAGCTAGTCTAGTTTAAAAGAATAAGCTCAATTTCTGTGAGAAACAGTATCTCAATGAAGAGAAAAAATAAAAGATGGATAGATCCTGAGGAATATTTCCTTAAGTTGACATTAGGCTTTTACACCCACATCCACACATACGAACTCTCAATATGCAAACACACAATATCACAGAACTAAAAAGCAACCATCCACATGTTGCACAGCTAATCCAACCAGACTCTGCTTATGAGCTCTAAAGAACAGATGTAATGAGTGGATACTAGCAATTGGAAAATAGATGACAGAAAGTCAAAGCAATATAAAGATAAAAAACAGAAAATATTTAGTTTTTTCCAAAAGGACCCAGTTTGAAGAGAAAAAAAATCAGTTATTAAGCATCCTAAAGAGTTAGCTTATTATAGCCAATTCTACAATAGCTACCTATTCTGATTACAGACTGTTTTCTTAGATAGGGAATTTTATTTTTTTATATACTTTGCTTTATGTGTTATTAAAAGAACACCATAAGAGAGATAACCCAAATGTAGTCATTTGTGGCAAAATGACAAGAGAAAAATTAGAATAAACTTTTGTTAGGCTAAATTAGTAATCTATGGTGAGAACAGAAAAGAAATATCCACATAATGATATTCCATGTTTGACATTATACAAATCAGCAAAGGACATACAAATCTTGGCACATTTCTCATGGCTATTTCTTTCAGTTTTGTGTTTACTAAAAAAATATTGCTTTTTACCCATTAATTTGTAAGCATTCATTTATCTTCTATACTAGTCTATTCAGATGGAAACCATACAAAACTGGCTGCATTCCAGAGCCATATTTGCAATTGCCCTAAGAGTCATCAAACGTTCAAATTAAAATAAAGCTGTGCCTTTTGCATAGGTCAATAATCTGTGTTTCCAGGATAACCCTGAGACTTCATGAGATGTTTAATTTTGTCTTTCAACTTGGCAGGACTGTGGAATACTTGTTAGCAGATAAATATTGTTTGGTATATCTCAAAGAATCTTTCTGGAAATATGAATGTTTGATTTGGTGGAGAGCATGAGAGTGTTCTTCCCTTAGCAGTTTAGGAAGTCCGTATCTTTGTTAGGTAGGGTTTCTATTGCTGTGAAGAAACCCTATGACTACAGCAACTTTTATAAAGGAAATCATTTCAGTGTGGCTCACTTACAGGTTTAGAAATTTAGTCCATTGTCATCATGGCAGGAATCACAGTGGTGAACCAACAGACATGTGGCTGTTGAAGAGTGAAGAGTTCTACATCTGAATCAGCCAGCAGCAGGTAGGGAGGGATATTCAATCTGCCTTGAGTATTTGAAACCACAAATCCAACCCCCAGTGCCCCACTTTCTCCAACAAAGCAATACATCCCATTAGGGTCACTTCCTGGTGACCAATAATCCAAATCTTTGAGTCTATGAGAGACATTCCTTTTCAAACCACCACAGTATCCACCTTACTGAAGTACCAAATAACAAGATTTGGAGGGTATTCATTTACTATTGTACTGAAAGAGTTGCAATATTGATCCTAAGTCCTTAGCAATCCTGGTTCTCAACTTTCAAGTTAGGTTAGAATCTATACATGTTTTCTGGTTCTAGCCCATAGGACTGCCCCTGGCCTTCCTTAGTCTCAAACTTGATATGGACTCATTATGGGTGTGGGTGCTAGTATTATGTCAATTAAAACACAAGCTAATTATAGGCTCAATGTCCTTTATTTATGGCTAGAAACCAAGTCCAAGGTCCTTGCCCCTCCATCCAGGTCTAGGAAGGTGAATATCCAAACTGGCTAGGCTCCCACAAAGCCAGAACATGAAATAGGATCAAAACCCTGTGCCATTGTTTTTGGCTTCTCAGCAGCCCTCATTGTCCGCCATGTTCAAAGAGTCCGGTTTTATCCCATGCTTTTTCAGTCACAGTCCAGCTGGCCTTGGTGAGCTCCCACTAGATCAGTCCCACTGTCTCAGTGGGTGGGTGCACCCCTTGTGGTCCTGACTTCTATGCTCATATTCTCCCTCCTTCTGCTCCCCATTGGGACCTTGGGAGCTCAGTCCGATGCTCCAATGTGGGTCTCTGTCTCTATCTCCATCCATCTCCAGATGAATGTTCTATGGTGATATGCAAGATATTCATCAGTATGGCTATAGGATAGGGTCATTTCAGGTTCCCTATCCTCAGCTGCCCAAGGAGCTAACTGGGGACATCGCCCTGGGTACCTGGGAGCCCCTCTAGGTTCAAGTCTCTTGCCAACCCTAAGATGACTCCCTTAATTAAGTTATGTGATTCCCTGTTCCTCCATCCACCCTTCCTTTCTCCCAATCATCCCGTTTCCCCAACCCCCCATTCTCCCCTTCTTACTCTTCTCTCCCCATCTCCCCTTACCCCCGTCCCACCCCACCCCCAAGTTCCCAATTTTTTGCCCAGCAATCTTGTCTACTTCCCATATCCAGGATAATAGCTATATGTTTTTCTTTGGGTTCACCTTCTTATTTAGCTTCTTTAGGATCACAGAATATAGAGTCAATGACCATTATTTGTGACTAGAAACCAATTAATAGTGAGTACATCCCATGTTCCTCTTTTTGGGTCTGGCTTACCTCACTCAGGATAGTGTTTTCTATTTCTGTCCATTTGCATGCAAAATTCAAGAAGTCATTGTTTTTACTGCTGAGTAGTACTCTAATATGTATATATTCCATACTTTCTTCATCCATTCTTCAATTGAAGGGCATCTAGGTTGTTTCCAGGTTCTGGCTATTACAAACAATGCTGCTATGAACATAGTTGAGCATATACTTTTGTTGTATGATAGGGCATCTCTTGGGTATAATCCCAAGAGTGGTATTGCTGGGTCCTGGGGTAGGTTGATCCCGAATTTCCTGAGAAACTGCCACACTGCTATCCAAAGTGGTTGCACAAGTTTGCATTCCCACCAGCAATGGATGAGTGTACCCCTTTCTCCACAACCTCACCAGCAAAGGCTATCATTGGTGATTCTGATTTTAGCCATTCTGACAGGTGTAAGATGGTATCTTAAAGTTGTCTTAATTTGCATTTCCCTGATCGCTAAGGAAGTTGAGCATGACCTTAAGTGTCTTTTGGCCATTTGAACTTCTTCTGCTGAGAATTCTCTGTTCAGCTCAGTGCCCCATTTTATAATTGGATTGATTAGCCTTTTACAGTCTAGTTTCTTGAATTCTTTATATATTTTGGAGATCAGACCTTTGTTAGTTGCGGGGTTGGTGAAGATCTTCTCCCAGTCAGTGGGTTGCCTTTTTGTCTTAATGACAGTGTACTTTGCTTTACAGAAGCTTCTCAGTTTCAGGAGGTCCCATATATTCAATGTTGTCCTTAATGTCTGTGCTGCTGGGTTTATATGTAGGAAGTGGTCTCCTGTGCCCATGTGTTGTAGAGTACTTCCCACTTTCTCTTCTATCAGGTTCAGAAATAAATAAATAAATAAATAAATAAATAAATGGCATTGAGCCTATAATTCGTGATCCTAGAGAAGCTAAATAAGAAGGTGAACCCAAAGAAAAACATAGTCATCCTCCTGGATATTAACCTTCATCAGGCGATTGAAAGGAGACAGAGACTCACTTTGGAGCCCCGGACTGAAATCCCAAGGTCCAAATCAGGAGCAGAAGTAGAGAGAGTGAGGGGTACACCCACACACTGAGACAATGGGGATGTTCTATCGGGAACTCTCCAAGGCCAGCTGGCCTGGGTCTGAAAAAAGCATGGGATAAAACCGGATTCGCTGAACATAGCATACAATGAGGACTACTGAGAACTCAAGAACAATGGCATTGGGTTTTGATCCTACTGCACGTACTGCTTTGTGGGAGCCTAGGCAGTTTGGATGCTCACCTAACTAGACCTGGAAGGAGGTGGGTGGTCCTTGGACTTCCCACAGGGCCCGGAACCCTGATTGCTCTTTGGGCTGAGGAAGGAGGGAGACTTGATTGGGGGAGGGGAAGGGAAATGGGAGGGAAATGGTAGGCGGTGGCGGGGAGGAGGCAGAAATCTTTAATAAGTAAATAAATAAATAAATTTTAAAAATTAAAAAAATAAAACACAAGCTAGAGGCATTTGGAAATATGTTACCTCAATTGATAAATTATCCATAGAACACAACTGAGAAAGTATATATGTCAATCATTATTCTTAAGATACACTGTCTAGATTCATTTCACAAAATCAGTTTACAAACACTTTGAAAATTTTACCACTGATTATTTTCCTCAATTTTTGAACTAGAAATTAGAATCTGGAGAATTTATTTCAAAATTACCTTTGTGTTCTGTAAATATAGCTAATTTTATTTACTTATTTTTTGTAATTTTCTAATTATGTTAATGAATAGAAAATGTATGAAAATGAGTAAGAGTATTTCAATGGAAATTGAAAAGAGTAAATAAGACCAGGAGACATAATGAAGAAAAAACATTAACTTTCTGCCATGGCAGGAGAGCATCCCAGAGGATACTGAAAATTTAAAACAGATACCAAACATGCATTCCTGTTTGCAAATATTGTTTTTTTTTTTACCCATTATTTTTTCCCCAAAATTTTAATGCTCCTTGTAATTCCTTTAGCCCAGTAGTCAAGGAAAAGATATATGAAAATTTTTGGAGATAATATAATTTCCCTAAAAAGAACTGTAGTTGAAATTATTACAAAGTATTACAAAAATATGTTTTGCAGACATTTAAAATTAAAAAGACTACTATCAAATTCACAAGGAAAACCAAAAATCTCAGGTTGGCTAAGATAATCTTTAACAATAAAACAGCTAGCGAGGTCTTACTTTATTGATTTCAAGATGCACTTTACTACTATATCAGTGTAGTAATAAATTATGAATGGAGCTGGTATAAAAACAGACAGTGGAATTGAATCAAGAAAACCAAGTTGATGGGGGAACCTTCTTCAGCCAATGGCCTTTGAAAAGCTGGACTAGGTTGGGCGTGGCTTTGTGTAACAAGAGGTGTGTGCCCACTGCTCTGGCTCTCTTTTTCTCTCTCACCGCTCTCACATGGATGCTGAATTTTTTCCTTTTCCCCATTGTCATCTGTGGGTCCCCCCTTAAATAAAGAACCCCTATTCGAATCTAGTGTAGGACTACTTTATTTATGTTCCCTGTTATTTGGTGCATTCCTCTTGACCAAGTTATTTTGATAAAGAATCCATATATATATATATATATATATATATATATATATATATATATATGGGGAAAATAAAATACAACATCTTTAGTAAATGGTGCTGGTTAAACTGAATGTCTTTATGTGGAATAATGCAAATAGATCCATATTTATAACACTGCACAAAACTCAAGTCAAAGTGGATCAGAGACCTCAATATAAAGCAAGGTACACTGAAACTGACAGACAGGAGAATGAGGTATAGCCTTTAACTTATTGGCACAGGAGATGAATTTCTAAACAGAATATCAGTGTTGAAGGTACTAAAATCAACAATTAGTAAATGGGACCTCGTGAAACTTAAACCTTCTGTAAGGCAATAGACACCATTAACTGGACAATGTGGAAGTCTACAAAATGGAAAAAGTATCTATTCAATAGAAGACTAATATCCAATCAATAACACAAGTGTCAGCTCATTCTGAAGAGCATAGGTACAAAAGGAACACTGCTCTATTGCTTCTGAGAGTACAAACTGGTACAGCCAATATGGAAATCAATATGGCAGTTCCCCATATAACTGGGAATCAAGCTATTACAAGACCCAGCTATCCCACTCATGGGCATCAACACAAAAAATTCTACCACATCCTACCAAAGGACACTGTCTCTGAAAAATGGAGAAAGAAAATGAAGTGTGCATTGAAGTGTTAATCAGCTGTTTAGAAAATGTCATCATAAAATTTGTAGGAAAATGGATGAAACTAGAAAAAAACTCCCAAATAAAAATATGGTATGTATTTATTTATAGCAGGATATTACCTATTATGTAAATGGTAACCAAGCTGCAATTCAAAGACCCAGAAAGCTTAGGTAAAGAAGAGGACTCTGGGAAGCTGTTGAGGGGAGGGTATAGCTCTCCCTAGAGACAGGAATAAAATAGACTCATGGTTGACTGTAGGAGGGTGAAGACCTATCAGAGTGGTAGGATGGGGGATGGGATAGATGGAACAATAGTGGGAAGAGATGGCTCAGTTTAAAAGGCAACTGAGGATGGTTTGGAAACCCATCAGGGTGTTAGCATTGACCGGTGTTGGAACAAATGCAGAGAGAGGTATCTGGAATTAGGGGTCATTTGGGGAGTGGTGTAGAAACCTAGTGAAGTGGAAACTTCCTGGATCCTACAAAGGTGATCCAAATGGAGGGTTACCTTAATAATGAGGAAGATGTAACCTCAACTCTCCTCATTTAGCCAAGCAAGGTTTCCACTGGTGAGACATTGTACAGCCTGCACCACCGGGAACCACAGTCAGGCAAGAATCTGGGGAGTAAAGAACACACAGAGACATGGGTCACTCTTGAAGCAAGAATGCCAATTTTATTATGTTCCCAGGCAGCTTATATAGTGCTCTCCTTAACTAGTGACCTTAACTCTCAGGATTTTCTACAACAAGCCCACCATAAACCTCTTCCTTGTTATCAGGAATTCATGACGGTTTCATGCTCAGAGCAGCTGCAAGCATAAAAAAGCAAATTGTTTACTCCGGCAAGGAAGGAGTCAAAGAAACTTCAAGGTCTGAGGGCCTACAGCTCCCAAAAAGACATGACTGCATTCAACTGAGTTGTTGGCCCATGGGGTCACGTGGATGTCCCCAACCAATCAACCCTGATGCTAAGACAAAGAGTTGTCCTCAGGTAACTGTCATTGGGGTCCTATTTCAAATGACAGCACACATATAATTAATTGAAGTTGAAGATATCGAGCTTGTGACTACATAAAGCCCTCACACCTATGTCCTAGTGTCTTTGAGGTGTGATGATGCTCTATAGGCTACTGAAAGAGAAATGTCAACAATAACCCAGCCACAAAACCATCTGCCCCTTGCTTAGCTGATTCAGGAGACCTTATTTTCCTGTTATACTCCATGACCTTTGACTCTTACAATATTTTTGCCTCCTTTTCTGCCTGGTTGCTTGAGCTCTGAGGGAATATACAAATCTTCCTGTAAAATATGCTAGAGTAATAGTGGTACAGAATTTTCAGGAGTAGCAAGCCAAAGTCTGATTTAACATTAAACCAACTCCATGAGAGAGTACCCATATCTGGCACAGCCTGGGAAACCAAAAACCAGAGACTAAATAGCCCAGAGTGCTAGGGTAACAACAAACACTACTGGCCTAAAAAATAATAAGAAAAAATAGTTCTAATGCTATTCTGCAATACTCATAGATCAGAGCCTTATCCAATCATCATCAGAGAGGCTTCATCTAACAGCTGATGGAAACTGATGTAGAGACTCACAGTCAGTTTGTGGAGAGAGAGTCTAAATTGTATGTGTCCATCAAATCCCATGCATCAGAGCTCAGGAAATCTGGCAGAAGAGGAGGCAGAAAGACTGTAAGAGTCAGAGAGAATGGAGCACACCAGGACAACATGGCCCTCTGAATCAACTAAGCAAGGCACAACTGAGCTCACAGAATCCTAGGCATCCAGCACAGTTCCTTCATGTGACTACACCAGATTCTCTGAGTATATTTTAAAACTATTAGGTTAATAGATTTTAGGAGACTCCTGACGATGAAAATGACTGAGTGTTGGACTCTTGCCTGATCTTGGGACTCTTTTCCTCCTGATGAGTTGCCATGTCCAACTTTGAATTGATAGTTTTTGTTTTGTCTTATTATATTTTATTTGTCATGCCTGCTTGTTATCTCTTAGAGCCTATTCTTTCCTAATGAGAGACAGAAACAGAGTAGACCTGGAAGGGAGAGAAGTCACAGGGTGGGACTGGGAGGGGCATTAAAATGAAATTAGGATTTATTGTATGAGTAAAAATTCTACTTTCAATAAAAGAAAAAAAAGTTCTAATCAGTGTTGTGTTAATATCCAAAACAACAACAACAAAACAATTTAAATACAAACAGCCAGTATATCTAAGTATTTTTCTAGCATATGTTGTTTGACTTAATTAAGATACCACTATACATACTATACAAAGTTACAGACTATACAAACACTGATGTCACTACATTTTAATGTACAAACTAAATGATCTGTGGCAGATCATATTTTAAACCCAACAAAGTCAGTAAGTTTTGATGGTGAGTAGTAGTTAGTATGATTTGTGTACATAATAAAAAATAAACTCTAATAGAGCTTTTTTTTTTTTTTTGGTTTTTCGAGACAGGGTTTCTCAATGGTTTTGGAGCCTGTCCTGGAACTAGCTCTTGTAGACCAGGCTGGTCTCGAACTCACAGAGACCCGCCTGCCTCTGTCTCCCAAGTGCTGGGATTAAAGGCGTGCTCCACCGCCTGGCTTCTAGTAGAGCTTTTATGAATGTCTTTACCATACCTATATGTAAATATAGTATATACGTATATAATTAAGCCTTATAATAATGTATCTAAAACCTAATAAATCATATGATTTAAATGTCAGAACTGCCGATTGACTTTTTAGCTGCTTTTGTCATACCAGTATGAAGTAAGAGCAGGTTCAATAATTGGCAGAAGGACCTATATGCCATTTAATATATATTCTAGTACTGTGGTAGTTTCAATAAAAATGTTCCCAATAGGCTCATAGAGGGTGCAGTATTTGTAGTTGTGGCCTTTTTGGAAGAAGTGTGATACTCAGGGGTTGGCTTTTATGTTTCAGAGTCTCAAGCGAGGGCCAGTGTCACTCTCTCTTCCTGCTTTATTGGATCCATACATATATGAACTCCTAGCATCCTCTCCAGCACCATATCTGCCTGTGTACCATCATGCTTCCAGCCATCACAATAATGAACTATAACACTGAACTGGAAGGCAGCCCAACTAAATGTTTTCCTATTTGGAGTCATGTAAAAACTTGGCACAAGGGAATCTTCTAGGAATCTACAAGGATGATGCCAGCTATAATACCTATCAATAGTGGATATATAGCCTGAAATGGCCATCTCTTGTTACCAGAGTTGTTTCTATCCCTATCATCACAGAGGTCTCATCCAGCAACTGATAGAAATAGATGTAGACACACAGACACACATTAGGCAGAGTTTAGAGAATCTTTCAAAAAAAAAAAAGGAAGAAATGACTGTAGGACCCAGAGAGGTCAATGACACCACAAGAAAACTCACAGAATAATTTAACCAGTGATTATAGGGGCTCACAGACACTGAATCAATAACCAGGGAGTCTGAAGGGACTGATGCACCTCTGGCTTTGTTATGGTTCTGTAGCTTTGTCCTCTTGAAGGACTTCTAACAGTGACAGGGGCTATCACTAATTCTTTTATTCACTTTTGGGACCCTACTCCACATACTAGATCTCTTTGTCCAGTATTAATACATGGGGGGCGCCTAGTCTTACTACAACTTGATATGCCATGAATTTTGATACTCATTGGAGATTTTCCCTTTCCTAAACAGAAAAAGAGGAGCAGTGGATTGGTGGGTCGGAACAGAGGGATGTGGCAAAGAGGAATTTGGAGAAGACAAGGGAGAGGAAACTGTGGCAGAGGATGAAAAATAAGTAAATATTTTTTTAAAAAAAACATTAAAAAGTTGTTGTGGTATGGTGCCTCTTTAAAGCAATAAAATCCTAGCTAAGACAAGCATCAAAGAAAACTATTCTATATATGAATATTTTCTTCTATCAGTATTATTTAAGAAGAGAAAAAGAACAAATATAAGCCAATGAAAGTGTTCAGAAAAGGGGTGTTTCTTTAATTACTTTCCATATTTATAGCAAATTCAGTTTAGCTATTAAAAAAGACAATAACTGCACCATTGTAAATAGAAACACAGCAAAGCCTTGGTACTATAGACCAATAGCACATTGTTCCAACCACAGGGCAGTTTCACAGATTTTTCTGTTCATGGCTGTCTTTTACATTGATTATCAACAATAAAATATTCCAGGACACCATTACCCACTTTGGGCTTATTTTACCTGCAACATTGTTTATATTGAAAAATCAATTATGCGAACAGAGTTTCTTAATATGAGATTGTATCTATAAAAAAACACTCCGTGTTGTTCTTTCACTGGAAAATGCTCCAATTTAAATTCAGCTTTGCTTGGGACTGATGGCTAGTTCTTTGCCTTGCTTTGTCAGGGGTTTAGCTTCTGTATCACTTAGCTGTGCGTATTGTTGCAAGCCAGGTCAATGTGTGACTTATGTCTTAATAAACTGCTCTTGTTATTAGCTTACCTTGGCCCTGAGTGTTTGTTGCTGACTCAAGGGTACTTCTAATTAGAGTTCTTAATTCTTAGCTGTTGCAATACCTGACTGTATCTTGTAGGTATAGTTAAAACTCAGCTAATCGATACTAAAGAAATTGCACTGAAGAAATTACTCATTGCCCTGAATAATTTGACAGGTTTCATACAATTTATTCCTGTTTTTCAACTGTTCATAGCATTTTGTTAGGTTGCCATGTTCTTTTAGATAACAAACACTGAAGGATTTTCTCAGAGCATGGCTCTGTATTATTTGAAAGTGACAACCTCTTCTTCTCATGGTGTAATGGGCAATTCAGATTTCCCTGAATCTTCTAAGTGAGATATAAAGCAGGTCAGCCTCCGAGTTTCAAGGAGATGAATGTGGCAAAACAGGGCTATCATGAGGCTTTAGTTCACTAACCTTGGTGTGGGGATGAAAGGCGGTTTAAAATCACAGCAAAGTTAACAGGGCTTCACAGTATCTTAGTAAGCTGATATCCTGGGCTTTCATTTCTTCCATTTTATTTATTTTTTTGTGTGTTTGTGTGTGTGTGTGTGTGTGTGTGTGTGTGTGACCTAACCACACTCCAAAATTCATCACCACCCTCAAAATGCCCTCTTCCTTTGTCTGAACCTAAACACTTCCCAAGCATTTAGCTAGCTAACACAGCACATCTCTAAATATACTGCACAGCCACTGTTTCCCCCATGGAATTGTGTCTAGCCCAAGCTTACTAATGCTTTAAGCAGTGTGTAATCTCTTTGCAAGGGAAAGTTTGCTTTCTTCCTCAATGTAGCATTTTATGAAAAGTATAAGTGCTTACCCAACATTACCAGGATGATAACAGTATCACATCAAGCCTCAGATTAGAGTTCCTTATTTTTGTCAACATGAATATTTTATTTGACAGTGATATAGATTAAGGAGAACTCAGTGCTGTATTGAAATTTGTAATTCCAGGATCTAGTAGTTCTTCAGTAAGTTTTTGTTGTTATTCTTTTGTTCTCTTTTTGTGACTCAGGGTTTTCCTGTGTTGCTTTGACTGACTTAGAACTAGCTCTGAAGACAGGCTGGACATGAATTCAGAGATCTGCTTGCCCCTGTCTCCTGAGTGCTCAAATTGAGGTGTGTGCCACCACACCCAGCCCTAAGTTTTTATAGACAAAAGAGATGAATAACAGTTTATCGTTTGCACTGCAGACTCTCTAAAATGGCAAGATGGTTAGCAGCCATGACTTGTAGCATTTAAATACAAATTTATGTCTTGGCTTAGGTGGCTCTGGCTAGCATTACAATTTGCTCAGAATTATTCTCTCAATATGTTTGCTAATTTGTAATTAGATGATAGAACATCCTTATATAAGATTATTGAAAGGAAAAATGATTACAAAATCTTTCATAGTGTTTGATTTAGTGATTGAACAGTTTGCTATTTAAATATGCTATTCAATATATCATAAATATTTAGTTATATTAAAGTGTTCTGTATAAATTTATTCAAAATAACATCAACAGATCTCAGTCAAATGCATAATCATGTATATTAATATGACAATTTTTCCTCAATTATTCTCATTCACACAAATTAGTCGTCATTCCATGGTAAAGTGCTTGTTGATTGTGTCCTCCAAATAAAAGCAATAATAAGCAAATTATAACCTCTGCTATTTTTTCCCTCTTTCTGGGTCAAACAGGACTATCTTAGTTTTGTCATTTGATATAACTTTCCATATTAACTATTTTGTCATAATATATCTGTGGCTGGATTTTATATAATATGTTTATATTTCTCTATAATTCTTGCAAGAATTTCTGAAAAAGATATTTCAGAAGTACAGTCCCCTATCTCTATTTCAGAAGGCAGTTGCAGAAATATCCCTGGATTAATATCCATATAAACATTTTTACCAATATTTCTTGAGTTAATCTTTATTTCCAAGGAACCAAAATCAATGTCATTACTGAAAAGCCTTCAGAATATAAAGCATAATTTTTAACAGTAAACAAAATAAAAATTGTAAAGAAGACAAGGAATATGGACTGGATAGTTACAATGGTTGATTATCTGCTTATGACTCTTATTACAGATCTTGTAACAAAGAAATTGTTTCTTTTCAGTGCTTATACCATTCTAATGTCGCTATTTATTTTTATTTACAAGAACTGTATAATTTAAATTAGCTCCATAAGTCTGAATTTTTATTGTCAATCCTATACATGTAAGGAACCTGAAAACCAGTATAGTTAAGGAACTTCCTCTTATAAAAGGACGGATTACATGATTTAATAAAATTTGGGGACATGTAAACAAACCTAAAGACTTTATTTCTTAAACACCACAGTCCTGCCACCTTCAGATAAAGAGCTACAGTCAATTAATTGCTGCTATTAAAAAAAATTATCTTCTTCAGGCACAAATTCTCAAATCCTAAGTGGCCATCTCTAAGCAGATATACATAGGAGAGTCATGAAAAAGGGTTAGCACGGTGAGTGTATGTGTGTGTGTGTGTATGTAAATAATTGTTAAATCAGAAGATGTCATTAAATTTAAGAAAGCGTGTGTGGGAAGACTTGGGGTGGTAGTGAGATGGGTTAGAAATGATGTAAATAGAGTACTGGTGGGTGAAATTCTAACCCCCAATCAAAGAACCTTTTTTTTTTCTCAAAAGATGGATGTTTTTACAGAGAATTACTTCTAGTAAAGGCAGATAATCAGTGAACATGAGCTACCAATCCGACTGATGCATCAGCAATGCAAGCCATACAGTTAAGGCTCTGGGGAAATTGCCAAGGAGAACCGAAAAGTTAAGAGCCAGGAAGTACAGATGTTTATTATGAGATGGACCCTCTATAGGTGACAGGGAAACTGTACCCACAAACTCTCAACAATATGATTCTCCCTTGCCCCTCTCGAAAAAAAACATTGTAAAGATAGAAACATTTGTCAGGCTAATGTATATAAAGGTCATGGTCTCTTCTAAAGATGAAGAACTACAGACAAAGCCCTTGGAAAGAGGGAGAACCAGCGTCTTCCAGGTTTTGCCTCTGCTTGGGTTTTCTAGTCACAAGTAGGAGCCACTAGTTAGTTCCTGGCTGCTCAGCCCCGAAATAATCACTCAGAAACTATATTATTTAAATATCTGTTTGGTCCATTATATGTAGCTTCTTATTGCCTAACTCTTACATATTAATTTAACTCATTTCTATTAATCTGTGTATTGCCACATGGCAGTGGCTTACCAGTTTCCTGCATCTGTCTTCAGCGAGGCTACATGACTTCTCTCTGCCTCCACATCCTTTCTCCTAGCATTCAGTGTAGTTTGCCTCGCCTAGCTCTGTTCTCCTATAGCTCTGTTATAGGACCAAAGCAGATCCCTTATTTATCAATGGTAATCACATCATACAAAGGGAAATTCCACATCACAGCATTTTGTCAATAATAAAAAATGACCGCATGAATGAAACAGAAATGTGATACTGATTTCACAAAAGCTATATTGTTTACTAAACGGTTTTGCAAGTCATGATATTTATTCATCTTTCATATAGTCTAGTGAGACACATAGCAACAGAAAATAAAAGAAAAAGAAAGTAATATTGGAATTATGAAAGCCAGCTTACTTGATCTCATGATTTTTCCCAAATGTAATATATTTCATAAAATTGTTCAAATATGTGAACATATTTGACAATATTGCTGGAAATTTTAACAAAAGTAATATTTCTAACACAGAAGTGATATTTACTGTTGACTGATTACTTAATAATAACACTTAAACATTTCAACAAATCCTGAGAATGAAGACATACATGCAGCAATACATAAGAATACAAGGACTTTAATGGTATGGTTATTTAAAGTGCTTTAGGACCCAGAAGAAAATAATGGTGAGTCAGTTATAAACTGGCAATAGTTTCAATTGTATCTAATGATTTTTGCAAATATTTTTGTGAGTCTTTTGGTTACAAATTCTAGATGCTGTTTTCTTGGGTTGGCCAATTCTTCTAACGGCTTGCTTGGAAAAGTTGATTATAACTGATATAGAAAAATGTACCTTACTGTTTGCTTGTGGATATATTTTTAATTTTCTAAAATTTTCCTTTTTTAACATTTTATTATACATAAATATGTATATTTAAATATGCAATGTCCTTTGGTCATAATATTCTACCTTACCTTCTTTTTCTGCTTTCCTCTTTCCATGAAACGAACTCCTGCCTACCATGTAGAGACGATACACTGTGAGTTTGCACTGTGTGTGTTCAAGTTTGAGAAATTTTCTCTTTTCTATAGCTTTTATTTATCCAGTCTGTCCTCTTTTTATAACCATCATGTTAATTGTGCCAGGTAATCTTCATTCCTATTTATTTATTTATTTATTTATTTATATTTTTGGGAAGCTTTCTGTGTTTTACTTTATTGCTTTTTTATCAAGAATATTTAAGTGACTATTGGTATCAGAGTTTCTACTTGATAATAATTAGTCCCCCTTTTTGCTAGAAATTTTATATCAGAATGATTTGATGCTTCTATTCTCAGTTCCCTATTTCCTTCACCATCTTTGATAAGAGTTGAACAAGGTTGTCTGTTCCTTTCAGTTCCTCATTTTTGACACTTGACAACTTTTTATTCTTGACACTGTTTCCAACATTAATATGTTTTTCGTCGTTTGTGTGATATGTTTCTTAACATGATTGGCAAGTTTTGACTGAATGCCTTGTATTATCAAATATATGTTGTTTGCTCATTTGTGTGCATTCCTTTTTGTAAGAATATTGTACCCTATCACACAACACAGTATGTAGAATCAAATATAGCAGCATAATTTTAAGCTAATCAAAGTTATCTAGAGAGTAGCTTTCAATCATGTAGCTACTTATCATCATTAATGGAGGAATAGCTTTCTGTGAATTCCACCTGATGCAGTATATCCCACAGTCCTTCATAAATGATTAAACAAAACACAAATTTGAGGCTGGGCATATGTCTCAATGGTTCAGAATATATAATGCCATTGCAAAGGATGGGAGTTGAACAGTAGACACTCAGATCCTGTGAGTCACAATTGCTGGTATCTCTACTTCTAGCTGTCTTAACCATCTTCTAGCCTCTCTGTGCACCTCTATGCCAGCCTGTACAGTAACATGTAAAAACATAAATACAGCTACTCATAAATAAATTAAAAATAAATCTATAATTTATAATAATAATTTATAAATAAATCTCCCCCAAATGTCTCCAGGTTTTTTGAGTCTTGTGTACTGGTTGCTAACTGGAGATACATTTTTCTTCATTTCCACAGTTCCTCTAATACACAAGTAGATAACTGACAGACATACTGCCTTGAGATACTGGATACTTTAATCTCTGGAGATCTTTCTTTTGACAAAACAAACCTACAACCACACTCAAGGTAAGTTTAGCAAGATTGTAAAAAATTCTATAATAGGATATCAAATTAAGCCTCAGCTGGGAAGGTGACGATGGAGTAAAATGCTGCAAATTAAAGTTCACCGTAATTGTGACTTTCTTCATAATGGCAGTATGGAATCCAGATTCATAGGATTATAATCAATTTATGTTATCAGGTTACCATATTATATAAGGGAGAAGAATGAAGTGTACCTCTATTTTTATATGCTATATAAATTTGGTCATCCATTTATATTACAAAAATACAACACTGTAGATATAAACATGAAATCTACAGAAATATAGACATACTTATAGTCAATAAAGAATTGAATTTATGAAAGTGTTTAAAAGTGGCAAGATAAAAAAAATTTAAAAAGTATAAAAGAAACAAAATCAGTAAACCTCTCATAGAACTTTGGAGTAATCTAATGTGGGAAATAGATCCATTTAAAATTTCTAGATATCACTTATTTCAGCTTTTAATTTTGCATTTTATCATGTTGGGCTGGATATAGTGGCACACACCTTTAATAATACAGTAGGGTGGTACAGCAGGGAAATATCTTAGTTGATGCTAGCCTCGTATACATAATAAATTCCAAACCATCAACTGTTACAGAGTGAGATCCTTTATCAGAAAACACAAAAATAGATTTTTAGAATATCAATAGGAAAAATCACAAATAATTGCAAAATAGCAGCATTATACAGGGTTTATTTACACTCTGTGTATATAGAATATATAAATAGAAAACTGAGCAAAAAATATTTTCAGTCAGCTATTTTTTTCTAGATATTTGTAATGATAGCTCCATACTATTTACTTCAAAGATGCTATGTTCAATGCATTCACTTTGTTTCTCTCAGATACTATTCTCAAATCTCAGAATCACTTCTTTCAATTTCTGGTTATTCTTACATCATTCATTTCAAGTCAGTCTTTTAATTGTTATATTTAAGTCATATTATATTAAGTCTGCTTATCTTTAACTTAAATAAACTTGTTCTGTGAGTCAAGAGTGGTATCAGCCAAATAAAATGTCATACAAAGCTGCCTTATGCTTTTGAGGATAAAAATTATAAAAATCTATGACATACTCTTTCCTGAGAGAGTTGGAAGATCATTGGCCAAGGTTCTGTTAATCCTTCCTTAAAATTCTGTAAGGAAGAAAACAGGATAAAGCACCGGATATTACATGAATCACTAAGTGCATCCATTTAAATGTCTGAAATCGGCAGAATATAAAATTAAAAGGAAGTATAAAACAAAACAAATGATCTAAGAAACTAAGGATTTCACTATCATTGAGAGATGAATAAAAGAGCATCTGTACTTCATCCTTGTCAAGAATAAGCTGGTAATTCTTTCACATTGAAACAAAATATTCCCTGAAGGCAGGCATGTAACTTTCTTGCCTAGCTACTATGATGGGGCAGAGGTGTTTTGAAGAGATGAGAAACCACAGAGGGTCTTACATGATTTGTGGTATAACTTTGAAAGGATTGTGTGGCTATGTTCTGGTTTCCTTCTTTTTGTAATTTACTCCATGGCTACAGTTTAAGGTGTTTTATTCTTCTAACTGTGCCCTAATATTCACACCTGGGTTCCAACCAGAAATCTAAAGCAATGTTTCACCTGATCATAAACCAAAGACTCAAAAATGATGAGCAAAAAGACAGCATTTCTGATTAAAAGTTAATTAGCACTATGTGAACAAGGATAGAAATTATTATAAGACAGACTTTATGTTATACTTAAATTTTGTTAGTGATCACTAATGTGTGTTTCAGTTATATGATGAGTAATAAATAAAATAACCATAGGGTGGAGCTATAGAAGATAAATATATGCTAAATTAATTTATATTTATTTTAAAACATTTTATATTTTTTTAAATGTATTGTTAGGGAGGGGCTGCTAGTTCATTTTTCTACCTCACAGCAGGTCAGACTCAAAATAACCACACAGATACTGTATCAATTAAATCACTGCTTGGTCCATTAGCTCTAGCTTCTTATTGGCTAGCTCTTACATATTACTTTAACCCATTTCTATCAATCTGCGTATTACCACGTGGCTGTGGCTTACTGGCTAAAGTTCCATCTGACTATGGTGGGGCTACATGGCTTCTCTCTGATTCTGCCTTCCTTCTCCCAGCATTCAGTTTAATTTTCCCCTCCTTGCTTTGTTGCCTTACAGCTCTGCTATAGGCCCAAAGTAGTTCCTTCATTTGTTAATGATAATCCCAGCATATAGAGGGAAATCCCACATCAAAGTATTTTGATGTTTTGTGGATTTCATACATGCATAAAATTAAATCCTGCTTTCATCCCCCATTGTCCAGGAAATAGCCTGTGTAACCACTTCACTCGTGAAGTCGAGTTGTAAAGGTGTTGTTGCTGGATTGGTGTTTTCATTTCTTTTTGGTAGTCTGAAGAGTACCTTCCCATACCAAAGACATTATAATGTTAATAGTCTGAATTCTCTATGTTCAGTGACTTATGTGTTGTCTTCAGCAATGGTGTTTTTCTGTCAGTTTGTAGATAGCATCCCAATGATGACAAAATCATCCAGTGTTTGAGTATTTCCATGGGACCCCTTTGGTCAACAACTTTAGATTACCCCATGCACTCTTTTCTCGACAATAAAATGAAGGTGATTACAGGCAATAACCTTTAGTTGGCTGTTGTGACGATTAATTGTAATGGTGACAAAATATTTTTGTCTATAGAGAGATGATATGAATAAAAATGAGTGATGGAGAAAATGATCTCAAAGGAATTTACTGGCAGTTTCACGTAAGTACAATGCATATGTAACAAGATTTAATTTTTACTTTGTTTTCTTTTAAAAATATTATATTTACTATGTGATACATAAATACCATCTTCCACATCAAGAATGTTTTACCTGCATATATTTTCGGTGGATACCAATTTTATTGACAATGATACTAGGTTTTTGTTTTGTTGTTTTGTATGTCTCATTATCCAGATCAATTCTTCCTCCTTTAATTCTCAATCTTTCATAACGTGTTATCTGGATGACTCCCACCAAAAAGCCATTAATTTGCTTTTAGAATGAACCCTGGGGCACATTTGCAATGCAACTCTTCTGTGTGACAATGACCTGTAACCTGTCACTTGTATTTAAAATAAACGCGGATTGGCTCTGCCTCCCAAGTGCTGGGATTAAAGGTGTATGCCACCAGAACGTCAAATCACAGATATCAGTCTGCCTCTGCCTCCCAAGTGTTGGAACAGCCTTCTCTACAGAGTGAATTCCAGGACAGCCAATGATACACAGAGAAACTCTGTCTCAAAAATCCAAAAGTTAAAAATAAAATTAGTAGAGGTTAAAATTGTTGTACCTAGGCTGGAGTGCAGTGGCTATTCACAGGCGCATTCCCACTACTGATCAGCACAGGAGTTTTGACCTGCTCCGTTTCCCACCTGTGTTGGGACCAATTGATTCTTGGTCTTCAGCTGCTCTTCTCTGTCTAGAGCCTTCTAATAGGAGTTACTAGAAGCTGTGCCTAGCCTAGAGGATCAGAGGATGGGATTTTCACCTGTTGGCCATTGACTGCAGGGTATTTAAGCCTCCATGGTGCTATTAAAGACAGGCCTTTGTACCAGTAATTGGAGTTCCATGTGTCGGTCTGTCTCTGCCTGTTTCCTCAACCGCCCGCCCCTTACCTGAAGCTCGCGAACTGGATTTTAGAACATAGAGGACGTGCGGGCGGGGGTGGACAAGGCAGACCTGGGCCAGTTCACCCCTCTTTAGGCAACCTGGTGGTCCTCCGCTCCCAGGAGGTTACCTTATTGATGCCGAACTTAGTGCGGACACGCGACTGGCATAGCACACTATAGCCCAGAACACCTAGACTCAAGCGATCCTCCTGTCTCAGCCTCCCAAGTAGCTGGGACTTCAGGCGTGTGCCACCCTAACCCCTTATTCTCAAAATGGCAAGAAGAAATTTCCTAGCAGAACGTTTTCCCAGGAAGATAGTGGCCTTTCCCTCTCCCACTCAGGAGACTCTGAGCACAAGGTCACTTAGTTCAGCCCTGCCAGCCACCTGGTACAGGCTGATAAAGATGGCCTAACTCAGGAACAGTGGCCTTGCTCTAAAAACAAAGAAAAAGCTGACTTGACAGAATGGTGGGGAGCAAAAGTCCTTGTACCCTTGCCAAAGCATCTTCAAAGATTCTCTTTGTAGTTATGCCTTTAAAAGCTTACCTCACAGAGGAGATACAACTCCCCTCTACCTTGTTGTGACAGGGTTGGAGATGAGTTCCAAACATGTTTGTATTATGCTGATTAAACCTTGCTTATTACAGTTTGGGATTCTCTGGTGGTCTCTCTCTGGGTGTCGGAATCTGCGCACAACAAAAATAAAGCCATATAAAGATGAAAAATACACAAAGTCTGGCTATTGTATGTTATTGTGTTGTGTTTAAATTATTTGACAATTGAGAAAAGAGCAAAAGCTATTAAAAGACATTTGATTATAAATGCTGCTTGATTAATCATATATATATATTATTAATATGGTTTTACTTTAAAATTTAAGTCAGAAGATACAAAAGATATGTTACTTTGGAGAAGAGGTTTTTTTTTCACAGAAAATGAGGGACTGTAGAAGACACAGGATTGGGAGCAGCTAAAACTAGTTCAACAAAATGAAATTATTATTATTGTTATTATTGCTGTACATTCAATTTGGCAGGATTTAATAATGTGCTGTTCAACAAAAACTTTTAAATAAACAGCTAACAGGATAGTTAATAATAACTGATGGAAATATAACTTGGTGGTAAATATCTAACACGTATACATGTACACACACACACAGACACACACACAGACCCACACACTTAATTAGAGCTGTTAGTTTACGAGTATGACTCTCCATATATTTTTACATCTCCTCAAAATGCACTCAACTATCCCTGTTAAAAATTCTGTTAAGTTTTCTGCTCATGAAACTAAATAAGAAACCTGCCACAACTATGCTAGTGAGAAGCATCGTCTTTGAAATCAGGAGCTATAGAGACTGAGTCAGCACCTTTTGATATATGCTACAAAAACAACTCACAGAAAATTGTCAACAATATGAAAAGACAGCTTGCAAAAATCCCCACATGCATGAAAATGTTAACTCTCCTTTATGAACATTGAGGCCTGCTTAACAGGAGGGAAGTCATGCAGGGTAATATGAACCTACCAGAGTACATGTCGAAAGTGAGTTCACATTTTTAAGAGAAATACCTGGAACTTTGATTTGGGAGAGATGTGAATGTGCGAACACAGGAGGCACAGGAAGAAGAAAGGGAGGTGTTAAAGGACGCATACCCACACATGCATATACACATGTATATAACATATATTCATATAGAAACATATCTATATAAGCCATATATAGTCATATATGCATATGTATAAGATCATATAAATATGTATGCATATATTGTAATTATTTTATTGCAATATATTTGCATTATATTCCCCCTTCCTTTTTCTTCTCTCAAAATCCTCCCATGTACCATGCCTTACTCTCTTGTAAATATGTGGCTTCTTTTCTCATTTTTACACATGTTTACATTTTTATACATGTTTATATATACACACACAATATGTGCATAGATATTTCTAAATACATAAATACAACCTTATGACTGTATAATGTTACTTATGTGTATGTTTTCCACACTGAACTAAACAATAAAAATGGGAGCAGAAAACTTGAATCCCACTGTATATTTTAACCTAGCAGGCCATGTGAGATGATGCATACCTGTACTCCTAAACAAGGAATAGCAGGGGGCAGAAAGCTACCATAAGTTTGAGGCCCAGCTGCCATGTGTTCTATATATACCAAGCTCCAAACTATTCAAGATTAGAACGTGTTTCTTTGTCTAAAAATCCTAGAAGAAGAAAAACCAAGGCAAACAAATTATCACATAAAAACTATTAAGGTAACCAAACCCCATAGATTAAACTCTTTGTAACATACTGGTCTATTGTCAATAAGGTTACAAAATGTTAAACACTTTACAGATAGCAGTTGAGCATAAAATAAAAAGTCTCTCATTGTGCATATTGCAAACTCTGGGTATTTTATAATATATACAGAAAAATTTATTTCTAATGTAGAATAAGACATTCCCCCAATATTTCTTGAAGCTGTGGAAAGCATCTGGAAGTAACATAAAAGGTTCTCAACTGGAATCAGGCAAATGCAGTTGACCTACTATATAATGGGATATTCAAAAGAATAAAAACAAGGTAGAAGCAATGTCTAAGTTAATATACAATGTTTGATAAGATTAAGCACAATGTTCAAGACTCTGGAAAATGTATATAGAATCCCATGTCCGTTGAGTGCAAATGGTTTAAAGACAAACATATTTTTATTTGATTGTGTCTACTAGAAGAGTTTTATAACAATAGTTAAAATACAATAAACAGAGTAAAAGATATTCTTTTATACTACATGAAATGGGCTAATTGGTGAGTGAAGGAGGCTAAGGATAGAGAGGTGATTTAGCAAATGTATTTACTGTATATCAAGAAGTGAAGATGCCCCCAGTTTCATAAGAACTATTTGCAAGTTAATATAAAAACAATATTTTTTTAAGCATTGGGAGAAAAGGAGCAGGATTTCTAGTGGAAAACAGAATTATAAATCATAAAAGGGAATGTTACACTTCTGTAGTCTGGCTAGATGAGCCAACCTACAAATCGTATAAAATAAGATAAGAAAAAAGTAAAAAGAATCTTTAGCATCACAACAGATAGATTTCCTTTCTATCGGGTAAAGAACCTACAGTGGATAGTGAAACCAAGAATCATGTTATAATCTGCACACCAAGAACTCCAGTGCTGGACTAATTAAATTTGTCACAGAGAAGTACAAATATCTTCTTTTTTCCTGAAATGTAAAATAATAAGATAGTTAAATAAGTACTATGATTTGTTCACTGTTCAAACGTGCATGTAGGTTCTGTTTCCCAGTGACAGTGCATGTCAAAACAAGAGACATACAAAAGTAGTATGGATGGTTTAGAAAAAGAATAATTTTTTAATTCACAATGAGTATAAATTATGTTGTATGGACTAAAAAGGCAAATACTTCCATATGATTTATGAGGCCAATTTACAATCTGTTCTTCCATTGAAATGTTGCTTTTAAATATTCTCTTCCAATGTCCCCATAAATCACCAAATGTTCCAGAAAAACTTTTGTAAGATATTTTTGTCATGAAATTTAATATCTCAAATTTTACTTGGTTGTAAAATTAATCTCATCATACTGTGTCTGCCTCAAGTAAAGAATAAAATGGTTTCTTTTATTCTACTCACCTAATACATATGCATAAAAATTTTGAATTAAATTTTTAATGCAATTAAATTTTGATTTTCTAAAATGGTAAGATCATTTGTATAAGGAGTTTTAATAGATCTAAAATAGATATTTGTGGCGTAAACAGAAAGTGATGACTCTATTCCTCTTCTCTACCAGTACCTAGAATTTGGGCAACTTTCACTTTTAAACGCAATAGCTGACATCAGTATAAATTACAAGGCATTCCAAGATCTGGGATCATCAGTTAGAGTATCCAATTCGATTATATTATGCAAGAGAGACTTTATAGTTTAAAACAACTATTCTGCCAACCCTAAGATGACTCCCTTAATTAAGTTGGGTGATTACCTGCTCCTCTATCCAACCTTCCTTTCTCCCAATCATCCCGTTTCCCCAAGTTCCCCCCATTCTCCCCTTTTTACTTTTCTCTCCCCATCTCCCCTTACCCCCGTCCCACCCCACCCCCAAGTTCCCAATTTTTTGCTCGGCAATCTTGTCTACTTCCCAAATCCAGGATAATAACTATATGTTTTTCTTTGGGTTCAGCTTCTTATTTATCTTCTTTAGAATCACAGAATATAGACTCAATGACCATTATTTTTGACTAGAAGCCAATTATGAGTGAGTACATCCCATGTTCCTCTTTTTGGGTCTGACTTACCTCACTCAGGATAGTGTTTTCTATTTCCATCCATTTGCATGCAAAATTCGATAAGTCATTGTTTTTTACCACAGAGTAGTACTCTAATATCTATATATTCCACACTTTCTTCATCCATTCTTCTATTGAAGGACATCTAGGTTTTTTCCAGGTTCTGGCTATAACAAATAATGCTGCTATGAACATAGTGAACAAATGCTTTTGTCATATGATAGGGTATCTCTTGGTTATATTCCCAAGAGTGGTATTGCTGGGTCCAGGGGTAGGTTAATCCCGAATTTCCTGAAAAACCGCCACACTCATTTCCAAAGTGGTTGCACAAGTTTGCATTCCCACAAGCAATGGATGAGGGTACCCCTTCCTCCACAACCTCACCAGCAAAGGCTATCATTGGTGTTTTTGATTTTAGCCATTCTGCCAGATGTAAGATGGTATCTCAGAGTTGTTTTGATTTGCATTTCCCTGATAGCTAAGGAGGTTGAGCATGACCTTAAGTGTCTTTTGGCCATTTGCAATTCAGGTACCCAGGGCGATATCCCCAGTTAGCTCCTTGGGCAGCTGAGGATAGGGAACCTGAAATGACCCTATCCTATAGCCATACTGATGAATATCTTGCATATCACCATAGAACCTTCATCTGGAGATGGATGGAGATAGAGACAGAGACCCACACTGGAGCATCTGACTGAGCTCCCAAGGTCCCAATGGGGAGCAGAAGGAGGGAGAACATGAGCAAGGAAGTCGGGACCACAAGGGGTGCACCCACCCACTGAGACAGTGGGGCTGATCTAGTGAGAGCTCACCAAGGCCAGGTGGACTGTGACTGAAAAAGCATGGGATAAAACCGGACTCTTTGAACATGGCACACAATGAGGGCTGCTGAGAAGTCAAGAACAATGGCACCGGGTTTTGATCCTACTTCATGTTCTGGCTTTGTGGGAGCCTAGCCAGTTTGGATGTTCACCTTCCTAGACATGGATGGAGGGGCAAGGACCTTGGACTTTCCACAGGGCAGGGAACCCTGACTGCTCTTCGGACTGGAGAGGAAGGGGGAGAGGAGTGGGGGGAAGAGGAGAAGAGTGGGAGGATTGGGAGGGAAATGGGAGGCTGGGAGGAGGTGGGAATTTCTTTTTTTTTCTTTCAATAAAATAAAGAATAAAAAAAATAAAATAAAAAACTATTCTGTGATGATTTCCATTCCCTTACACAGAAATGGACATCCCCCCCTCTCTCTTTGTGTGTTCCGTGTGTGTGTGCATGTATGTGTGTGTTTATATGCTTCTTTCTGTGTGTCACTGTGGATCAAACATTGGGCCTCCTTCATGTCAGACAAGAAGACTAATATTATTTTACTGAACTACATGTTGAGCACTCAGATAACTGTATTTAAACAGTGAAATTTCATTTCTAAAGGCTTCTCCTATTTTTTATTTATTTTATTTTACTTTTTTGGTTTTTCGAAGCAGGGTTTCTCTGTAGCGTTGGAGCCTGTCCTGGCACTAGCTCTTGTAGACCAGGCTGGCCTTGAACTCACAGAGATCCTCCTGCTTCTGCCTTCCCAGTGCTGGTATTAATGGCTCCCCAGTGCCCAGCTCATTTCTGAAGGTTTAACCTATATTTTTAGTATACAATAAAGTGGATAGTATTATTTATATTGCATTTTAAAGTGGTTTTACTATATTACTTATTAGTACACCAAGTCTTATAAAGCAAAAGACATATTAATAAAGCAAATGTAGTTAATTTATGAAACACTTGGTTTTGATTGTTAGTAATATAATCCCATAATTGATTGCATACCATCTGACTTAATAATAAGATGAGGGAAACATAATATATTCTCAACTTAATTAATAAATGCAGCATATGTAGCTGATTTATTTGATTCAAATGATTTAGTCTAATACTATATAAATATTACTATTAAAGAGAACAATGATAAAATTATATTTTGACTAAATTTATTTCTTTTTATGTTGTAATGTTTTATACGTCATGTGATTAATAATAGAAAAAATCATGATATATGATACACATAATATTGTTTTTCAATACTATGAAGATAGAATTTATAGAAAAGAAAGGTGATTTAATAAAATACACAAATTAATGTGAATTAAAGAAGAAAAATATTATTTTGATTCATGGTTTCAAGGTTGCAAGAACTTGACACAGCTGGTTCTGTCAAATCTGCAACCATGAACAGAGTGCAGTAAGTCCATTTTCCTTTTCAATTTCTCTGACCTAAGATCCTTTTCAAGGACTAGTGCTACCCAGAATGGACAAGTATTCTCATTTTAATAATGCAATTAAGGTATTCCATTACTGGTTTGACCACAGGCCATTTATAAGGTGATCCTGTATTCGGTCACTAAACAACCATCACAATATTGACTACATTAACCATCACAATTAGCTTCTATAATATTAGAGAAGATGGAATAGAATTGTCAATATAAGGCTGAAGTAGGATTTCTATCAGAAAATGGGTAGAACTGTAGATCTTTATGTTAAACAGAAGTCAGATTCAGAAAGACAAATGCTTTGTCTTTCATACAATCAACAAATGACTCATTTAGTTGTTACTGGATAGTCATTGGAGTTACTCTGAAAAAGATCCTTTTTTGACCCTTTGGCCATCATTATGCAAATCTGGATTCATTTCTATTACCTCTTCTCTGTTTACTATGGATTTTGATATTGTAATCTCTGAAATGCAATGTTTTTCATCATGATATTGCAAAGAATGGTACCAAGATGAAACTACTGTAGTCACATGATGAGAGTTTTGAAGAAGAGATGATGCGTAGCTGGACTAGGAAAGTGTGATTATTGAGAATACAGTAAATGAAAAAAAGAGAATATCAGCTTAAAGCTTAGGTAAATATTAATCTTGGTGTTTCTACACTTTCTGTATAACACTGTCTAAATTGTTAATTGGTATTATGCATGTCTTTTCACTGAGTGAGTTAATACACAACAATTCAGAAATATTAGAGTTTCTAATTTATAATAAATGAGTCACTGAACATGGAGTCTCACAGTGAAGTTGAAAAATAATATCAGGTACAAAGGTATCACAACATCCCCTCTGGAAGTGATTTTTTATTAGGACTATAATTTATGTCTTATATTAAATTAAAGCAGGGAATAACCTATCAAATAAAAAGACTTAAAATAGTTATTACAAATATATCAGAGTCTATATACAATAAGCATTTGGGAAAATATTCTAAAAATGTTCAAATAGGGCTCATTATAAATGAAATAATTGAACAAGTACATAATAAAATGTTTTCACTGCTTATTTCTCATAAAATATGATATTTAAAGGTAATTGGTTCTATGCTCCTTGTTAGTTGCAGTGTTTATTTCTCCAATATCTCTTGCTTTTGTCACAAGTGCATATTTTTCAGTGCTCCTTTAGAAGTTAACTAGGATGCCATTGATCTGTAGGCATCACCCCTTACACACAAACCTTTCCTGGCATGTGGTTTTTAGCAAAGCCTCATCTATTGCTGTTTTCATCACAAACTGATGTATGAGGATCTATATGACAGATTTAAAAACTGTGTTTGCACTTATGTGCACTAAGGATGAAAAAAATATAACTTGCTCTATCATAGTTCTAAAAAAAAACAAATTCTTTGCTCCTAGTATTTATCAATGACAGATTTTACCCACCTTCATTTATCATCTCCACTTTATTTTTAGAATTAGGGAATAGCATAACAAGGTTTAGAATTTTTATTTCTAGGTAAGGTATGTAAAGTAGATAAATATTAATCATGTATATTTACTTGTCAATAGACCATTGTTTTAAATACATATTATTGTTTCTAATGCAATTACGTAGTGCGTAAATGAAGTTGTCATTGTCCCAAATTTCTGTTCTTCCCTTATGCAATCACACACACACCAATACACACATACACATACTCATCTACACACATGCATACAAATTTTACATCAACTGTCAATAGAACATTTATGACATTAACTTACATATGTTCATTTATAATTCTGGTAATATCAAATAAGAGGCAAGAGGCACTTTTACCCTTTACTTGCAAAATATTCTGAGACACCGTGGGAACATTCAATTGGCCACCTCATCTAGGACACACCTTTAGAAAATAATGATCAATCTTCAATTCAAACAGTACCTATTGTATTCACTTTAGATTAATGCTTTATTTCTGCGCATATAACACATGGCTCAAGGAGCACTCAAGTAAATTAATTTTTTTAATCCAACACTATTCATAGTGTCAGATAGGAGTCTCATGTCATGCCCTTCCATAGATAAGTAACCTCTAAATAAAGTTATCTATCTGGATGAAGGATCATAAACTAAGTGTTTTGTGTAATTATAATATTTAAAGCCACCACGTCTTGATATTTGCTATGTTTAAGTGCCTACTTAATATAGTACTTTTATAAGATATATTGACATTAAATACATCCAAACAGAATATTAGGTACCTAAGTTACTAAGATTTGTGATTTATTGCATTATTTATAACTATTTGGATATTCATTTGCTGACTCATTTTTTGTTTATTTGTAAGAATTTTATGCATGTAAATAGTGAAGCATGAGCATGTCTGCATCCATCCCTCTCTAATGCTCCTTTAGCAACCACCCACAAATGCTTTTTCCAATTGCCTTATTCAGATCAAAATGCAATGTATTGGCTGAAAAAGTATATGATTGAAATTTGAATATGCCTTTTTAATATGTATTAACATATTTTAAATATTCATATTTCAAAATTGGGTTATCGATTCTCCAGAAGTTAATGCAGTATTTTATATATAGTGCTTTTTATCAGCACTTCAGTGGATAAGAAGGAATGGGCATGTTAATGGATATTTGCCAGTCATATTTTTTGACCTTTTCAAAGAAGTTGATTTGACCCTAGAAGAGGATAGGTAATTTAAGTGTCTAGGAAATTGTGACATCTTAACCTGAGGTTTCAAAAGTGAGAGCATGATTACTGTAGATTTTTGAGAATTGAGTTTTCAGTTATATGTAGAATTTCAGTATATGTAATTTTCAGTAATTAATACTTCTGATTGTATTCTGTCTTAGAAGTACTAATAAATGAAGAAGACGACTAAAAGACAAGCACACATTTCTCTCATTTTAAAAATAAAATGTTTTAGAGAAGATTCTAAGTTTCAGGAGATCCCATTGATTAATTGTTGCTCTCAGTGTCTATGCTACTGGTGTTATATTTAGGAAGTGGTCCTCCATGTCAATAATCTTGGAAATGGGCCAGAAATCCCTATATTTCCCAGATTCTGTTTTCACATGCTAAAGGTAAGAGAAAGTTTATCCAACAGACAATATTCTTTTCAGGCTACACACACTGAGGCTATGCTGTTTGTACACAAATTGTACTACACAAGAAAGCATGGAGTTTATATAATGGTAAGGTTATTTTCAGTTTATTTCTTTAATTATTAAATTCTTGGTGTGTTAATGTCAAATCATCGCAATCAAATAAAAAGAAATCATCAGAAGTTAGACCTTTGTGAATTGGCGTGTGTCTCAAAATTGAGTTCAATAACATATATATGTTATTTAAATATATATATAACATATTTAAATATATAAATTTCTCAGAGTTGTGCTCAATAACAGCATATATATGACAATTGATATTTTCCTACTTCATAACACAGAAAATGAAAATAATGTAGATGGTAATATGAAAATATTTTGAGCATATAAAGAAATCAACTATTATTTCATTTAAAGCAAAAGGAATAAAGTGAAACAGTTAATGCCAGTTATCAGTTCAGTGAAAAATTCACAGTACAGTAAAAATACATTTTCATAATATCTTCTTCTTCAAATCACCTCTGTGGATATGTGATATGAGGCCTTGATCTTCTACTGATAAAACATCTATACCAAAGTGACTTTAAAAGCAATAGCTGAATACAATATTTTATAAGTATGAAGACGTGGGCCTGCCATTTGAGCCTAGGCTTCTTCTGGTTTCTATTGGTTATATGATTATATATCTGTGTTGACAATGCCATGATAAAATTATCATAGCAATATGTAGTCATCAGTTGTATAGGTTATTAATTGGAATTATTACACTCCAAAAGTATTATCTTCAAAAGATATTTAGTGTGTATAGAATGAATGGAAACGTGATGATTTTTAAAATAACAAAATAATTAATTTTCAGTAATTAATATTTCTGATTGTATTCTGTCTCAGAAGTACTAATAAATGAAGAAGACGACTAAAAGACAAGCACACATTTTGCTCATTTTAAAAATAAAATGTTTTAGAGAAGATTCTAAGTTTCAGGAGATCCCATTGATTAATTGTTGCTCTCAGTGTCTATGCTACTGGCGTTATATTTAGGAAGTGGTCCCCCATTGTCAATGCATTCAAGAATACTTCCCACTCTCTATTCTATGAGGTTTGGTGTCCCTGGATTTATATTGAGGTCTTTGATCCATTTGAGCTTGAGTTATGTGCATGGCGATAGATATGGAGATATTTGCATTCCTCTACATGTTAATATCCATCTATACCCATACCATTTGTTGAAGATTCTTTTCTCCCATTTTATATTTTTAATTTCTTTGTCAAAAAATCAGCTATTTATAGGTGTTTGGGTTAAGATCAGGGTCTTTGATTTGATTCCACCAGTCTACCTGTCTGTTTTTATGCCAATACCAAGTTGTTTTCATTACTGTAGCTCTATAATAGAGTTTGAAATTAGGGATGACACTGCCTTTAGATGTTCCTTTATTGTACAGTCTTGTTTTGCGTATTTTGGATTTTTTTGGTTTTCCATATGAAATTTAGTATTTTTTGAGGTCAGTGAAGAATTGTGCTGGAATTTTAATGGGGATTGCATTGAATCTGTAGATTGGTTTTTTAAGATTGCCAATTTTAATATGCTAATCCTACCCAAAGTACAAGGTCACCAAGACAAAATAGCAGCCTACACAAGGGGAAAACATCTTCACCTCTGACAGAGAGCTGATCTCCAAAATATCTAAATAACTCAAGAAACTAGACATCAAACTACCAAATAATCAAATTTAAAAATGGGATACAGTTTTAAACAGGGAATTATTAGCAGAAAAATCTCCAATAGCCAAAAGACACTTAAGGATATTTTCAACATCCTTAGTCATCAGAAAAATGCAGATCAAAACAACTCTGTGTTACCATCTTTTAAAAATCAAAATGGATAGTATAAAATAACACAGATAACATCTTATTATGGAAAGGATGGCATGTAAGGGGATCATTCCTCCATTGTTGTTGGAAGTGCAGACTTGGACAGGCACTGTCGAAATCAGAATGATGATTTTCTGGAAAATTAGAAATCAATCTACCATAAGACCAAACAATACCACTTTTGGAAATATACCCAAAAGAGGCACTCTCACGTCAGAACGACATTTGCTCAACTATGTCCAAAGCAGCATTAATTGTAATAATTAGAACATGGAAACAAACTAGAATCCCCTCAACTGAAGAATGGATAAAGAAAAATGTTATACCTTTACAGAATGGAGTACTACTCAGTGTTAAAAAGCAATAACATCTTGAAATTTGCAGGCAAATGGACAGAACTTTAAAAATAAAAAATCCTGAGTAAGGTAACACAGACCCAGAAAGACAAAGACAAATACATACTCACTCACAAAAAGATATCAAACACAAGCAAAGGATAACCAGTCTACATCTCACAACACCAGAGAAGTCAGAATCCTCACCCAGAAACATATGGAAGCGGAGCAAAGACCCACAGCAAACCACTGGGACAAGCTCCTGAATTACAGTTGAAGAGGGGGAGGAGCGATAATATAAACAGAGGATTCAAGACCATGATGGGGAAACACACAGAATCAGTTGACTCAAGGTAGTGGGAGCTCACTGAGTGGGCAACCTGACTAGGATAGATCAATGCCCCTTGAATACACATGACAATGGTGTGACTTGTGCAGTATGTTGAGCCACTGGCAGTGAAACCTGGATCTAACCCTAATGCATGAACTGACTTTGTGGCATGAGTGTGTGTGTGTGTGGGGGGGGGTATTGGCTGTGGTCCTGCCTCAGTGAGATGATGGGACAGACTTAGATGATTCCTAGAGGAGGCTTTACTCTCTCTGAGGATGGAGGGTGTGGTGGAAGAAAGGTTAGGTGAGTGGGAAGAAAGGTGGGAGGGGAACTGAGATTGTGAAAAAATAAAGTATTATACAATAAAATAAATTCATTAAAAGAAAAAACAACAATAAAATAAAATGTTTTAATTTAATTGAGGCTATAGAATTTGTCAAATATAAAATAATCAAAATGTCAAAATTATCACAAATACTTCTATAGTTGAAAACGAGAAAAAGTCCTAAAATTCCAAGCAAGTGTGACTGTGCTAAAAACTGCAAACTTTGCTTCAAGTAAATAGATAGAATTACAGACAAGGAAAATATGTGACAGAATGATAATAACATTGCTCTTTTACTAACATGTCAAGAAGGATATTAGAAATATAAATAGTTTAATTGGTACAAATTTGTTCAGCCCATTTAATGCATACTTACTTAATTTTTTATAAAAAGCACAAGTATATATAAGTTTAGATATAAATGCATATGACTATATATCAAGTTACTTCATAATTCTGAAGTTCAGTTTCCTCATATAATAATAAGTATTATATAATATATTATATATTATATAAAATATAATAATGTTAAATTGAGATATTTTATGCATAGTAATAGTAAATAATATACATTCTGATTAGTTTACTTTTTCAGGTTTATTTATCAAATTCTGTTAACTTTAATTGATGAAAGAATATTTCTCAATGATTGTTCTTTGTCTTTTTATAAGGCTCAATAATTAAACTGGCAGACTAGGAAGAACATATTGCTCCATATAATATTGGCAGTGCTTGCTTGTCTGATTTGTAAAATTTCTCAATAAGACATTAACATGGCACATCTGGGGAAGAGACAGATTATTTCCCACATGATAACTAGTGATTTGAAATTTTGACTTTGTACACTTCTTTGCAAACCTGTACCACTAGCTATTCCTAAGTTTTATGTCTTTGAACTGCAACTATGACATCAGATTTGGCAATTTTCACTTAAGTTGAAATTGCTCAGTATCTCTCTAATTTCTATAATTTCCCATTACAATCAGATTCTATAACTACATAAGTCAATTTTATAAAAAAATCAAACACATATGTATTCAGAATAAATGCTTAAGAAAATGAATGAGCTAATTGTTGATGGAAACATTGATCCTCCTTACTCTCCCCCTAAATAAGCATAAGAATTATTATTGCAATGTGGGGCTTGAAAGTAAGGGTTAACTAATGATGAAATTTGTACTGAATAGCTTTAGAAAGATAATCAATGATACTCATAAAAAACTTCATGTCAACTAAAAAATAAATGAAAAAATAGACTTAAATGAAAAACAGCATAAATTAGGAAAATACAAATATGGAGCTGTCACTTTATATAAAATAATATGTATAGTTAACTATGTGGTAAAACATTGTAGGAAAAGTAAGACAGAGGATTATAAACACAGAAATCATAAAACCAAACATGCAAGGATTAGAACCCAAGAACTAGTTTATTTAACTATATTATCAGAACCCCTACTGAATATTATAATCCCCATTGTGATGATTTAGGATATAAGAAAAGGTGGAATAGTTAAGAAGTAATTTGATTACTAGATCTTTGCCCTCACATATTTATTAAGTCATTCAGAGATTAATGGATTTGTGGGTTAATAACTTGTCTCAGAGTCAATCTATTATAAAAGCCAGTTTGGCCATGTCTCCTTGTGAGTGCACTTCTCCCTGTATAATTTTTCTTTCCTAGTAAGAAAGCTTTCATAAAATAAAGTCCTCTTATCTTGAAATTCCTGGCATACAGAATCTTCAGTTGAATATGACTTTAATTTTCAAAGATGATACAATCTACATGTAATATTCAGTTATAACAACAGAAAACAGAGTAAGCGACTAGGATACATAGTCATAATTTGATTGTAAATGGAATATGAAAGGTCATGTTTTGGAATAAGTCAGTTTACGATGTGATTTGTTTTTAAAATTGTAGTTCCTGTTACTATAAGGACAAGAATTTACTGGATGAAAATGTAAGAAAAGAGATCTTAGAAACATCTTGAAACCATCCACATTTGAATTCACAGTGTCCCAAGCAAGGAATACATTAGAATAGAAATACTTATAATAGAATACCTTAATAGAAAATATTAATTGATAAAATAAAAAACACAAAAAAATCCAAACACACTATGTTTCTGTAAGCATTCTTTCCAATGAATTAGATGTAGTTACTAGGAGATATAGTAATTAGAAAATAGAAAACAATTATTAGAAATTAATTTTTGCCTTTGATGATGTTGAACTCTGAATAGAATGATATAATAGAATAAGTATTTTCACTCAGTACATTTTTATAGATGTATAAGCAAACAACATACCTTACCAAAATTAACATTCAAAAGAACAGTAAAGGACAGTGTAGTCGTATCAGAGAGCTCCGCAATAGCACAGTTGGAGTATAACAAAGGTTGATTTATTTGGGGATAAACTCTCAGTAAGGGTAGCAATCCACAGCCCTCTGAGTGTGCTAGGAACTGAAACTGCATCCAGATGGACAAGGGCAGTGTACACATTTTGTCTTCACTTATAATACATGAGACCACTCCTAATGTTGGACAGTATCTTAAATGCTATTGGATAAAGTAGGTCCCATAACATTTCCCCATTTTGTCTAAATAAGAAAGCACTAAGTCTAACACAAAACTATATACAATAAGAACAAATATCAAGTATTGTCCAGGGAAAAAGAGGCAAAACATACATAAATATTAAAATTACAACCATCATAAATGAGCAGCATCAAACAACAAATATATGCTAGTTGTTTCGATATATATCTTATCTTCGGGAGTCTAAGTTTTATATTAAAAATAGGTTGGTTAAGTCATAAGAGGAAAGTAAGTATGATTATCTAGTCTTCCACCATATCAAAGACCCAAGAAGGGAAATAATATTACCTAAGTAAACAAGAAATGCATTCAAGCAACTTCCAAAATGTGACAAGAAGTAACAGAAACAACTGGCTACTTGGGCAAAGCATGAGACTCAGGGTCATGAGTTTGTGCCCCATGTATGGCACAAAACTGTAGTTGTATCAAAGAGTTCCACTATAGTCCAGAATGGAGTGTCACAAACTTTTATTTATCTTGGAATAAACTCATATTAAGGGTAGTAATCAACAGTCTTCTGAATACACTGGGAACTGAAACCAAATACAGCAGAAAAAGGGGCCATGCATGCTTTTTGTCTGTACTTATAGTTCATGACATTACACTAAAAGTGGGCACATATCTGAAAGGCTATTGAGTGAAGGAGTTCCTTCAACAGGACAGTGAGAGTGAGAAAGGAAAGAAATATCTTGATTTAGGGAGCCATGAAAGGGCTAGCAAGAAAATTGGCAATAGGGAAATTCCCAGGAATCCACAAAGATTACCCCAGCTAAGACCCTAAGCAACAATGGAGAAGCTTCATAAACTTGCCTTGTCCTGTTATCAGATTGATGACTATCTTAATTATCATCATAAAGCCTTCAGTCATCAACTGTTGGAAGGAGACACAGAGATCTACTGCAAAACACAAGGCCGAGTTCCTGGAGACCAGTCCAAGAGAGAGAGGAACAATAATATGAGCAATGGGTTCAAGACCATGATGGTGATACTCACAGAAACAGCTGACTTGGAGCTAATGAGAGCTCACTGACTCTTGACTGAGAGTGGGAGAATTTGCACAGGACCAAACTAGGCCTACAGAATGTGTGGGCAGTTGTGAGACTTGGGCAGTTTCTAAGCCATTGGAAGTGGCACCATGATTTATCCTTAGTGCTTGACCTGGCATCAAGGAGCACATTCTTTATTGGAGGAATATCTTGCTCAGCCTAGATTTAGGGGTTAGGGTCTTGATCTTGCCTCAAAGCAAAGTGTCGGCCTTTGTTGATTCCCCATAAGAAACCTTATCTTTTCTGAGGAGTGGATGGGGAGATGGAGGGAAGGCTGGAGCAAGAAGAGGAGAGGCAGTGGAAACTGGGATAGCTATGTAAAATGAGAAAAGACTGCGTTTAAAAAGTCTGAAGAAGGGGATTAACATGAAAATTATCATCTGTAAAGTTAATACATTATAGGAATTATTACATAGGATATAATGTGTCTCAATTGTGCCAGGAGCTGTTTTTTTTTGGGGGTTCATAGTAAATACTTTATTGCTAATAGCATTCTCAGAAAAGATATTTCCTAGTGGTAACAGAAAATACAAGTTTACATAGTAACCATTTATTAAGATCTATTCTATATTCTGTAGGCTAGTCATGTGTATTTACATGATACGATTACAGCAGAAACAAGAAAGGAGATTTAGTTTGCTCATGGCTTCACAGAATTTGGTCTCATGTTGCAAAACTGTCTTGTGATGGTCAGAAACGAGGGAAAAGAAGCCATACTAGCGGATGCTTTTTATTAGCCTTTCCTTTAGCTGACTTAGACAACTGCGTGCTGACCATGCTGTAAGGAGACCCTCCTCCGTACTATTCCATGCAATTATCTCCGAAGCAACCCACAACATCCCCGAAATGTCTTTTCCCGTGTCTTGCATTTTGAGTTAATTACAGCTTAACTATCACTTTGAAATTAAAGTTTGAATGATATTTGTCTTAGTCAGTGTTCTATTGCCATGAAGAAACACCATGACCATGGTAACTCTTTTAAAAGCAAGCTTTTTTGAATTGGCACTGCTTTACAATATCAGAGGTTTAATCTCTTTTATCATGGGTGTAGGAGCTGTTCTTGAACCCTGATTCTCTAACTTCCATTTTTGGAGTATCAGGGATTGGAGTCTTGTGTGCCACTTATCTGGATTTAAAGTTGTTAGGAAAAAGAGTTAGGGACTTCAGTATGCAAGGCTGTTATTATACCCACTAAGTACAGTTCCCAAAATCAAATTGGTGGGTTAAATTTATTTTATGTGTATGAGTGTACCTGTCAATATGTATGTACACCATATGTAGGTATAGTCCTGAAGAAGTCAGAAAAGTATATCAGATCTTCTGGAAATGGAGTTAAGGACGGTGGTGAGCCCACATGTTAGTTATATGAGCACTACTCAGGTCCTGGGCAATAAAAGAAAATGTTCTGAACCACTGAGTTTTCTATCCAGTCTAATTTTTCCTCTAAATACATGTAATAATTCCACAACACTAAAATGGAAAATTTATCAAAAATATATAAATAAGGTTCTTAAAGTTGAAGAAACTAAATTTGGGAAATTGGAGATTTTATATCTGAAGTCGATATCTGAGACTCTATCAGCAAAACTAAAGAAAAGAATCTAATGAACTGACAAATGTGAGCCTTAGTCAAGGAAGACACATGTGAAAATCTCAGTAGAGACCCCTGAGCTTTTCTCTGTGTGAGTTGAGAATCCTTGTGATAGATTCATTTAAATCTAATGAAGCAAAAGGGACTTAATCCTTATTTCAAATCATTGAAAAAGTCTGTGCTTCTACATTTCTTTAGACTTACATTACATATTAAATATTCCAAGCAATTAAATCCATTATTCTTCTTTTGAACTGTATTTCAGGAGGCAACTGATTTCTCATTTATAATCTTAGAATCCAGATCACATTTTTTTTTGTTCTGCTTCACCTAAGAGTAAGGTGAAAGATATCACTCTAAATTTGCTATTTTCCCACTAAGCTGCCAGATTTTGTCCTGAAAATTTAGTCCTCAAAAATATAATATCCTACATGATCATTTAGAGTAGTGGAGCTTTTTACCTCACAATGACATTTAAGCTGTACATTTGCATAGTCAAGTGGTCTACTGAAGCAGAGCCAAATTCAATCTGTTTGCTGCACAGAAAAAAAAAAATGTTGGCAGCATTAAAATGCAGTTTGTCCACAGTAACTTGACAGGTCACTTACGGAATAGCCCAGAGTTCTTTAAGAGCCCAGCATGCAATTAATTGTTTCATACATCCATTTAGCAAATATTTGTTGTTTGTTCTATGATGATTTTAATAGAATAATTTTTGTCTCTAGTAATGGAAAAATGTTATAGAAGTCAAGCATTCTTTTTCCTCTTCAAAGGAGGAGATACAATAATAGAAAAACAAGAGCATAAGTGGTGATTAATAAAAGTCACCAATTTCCTGTGAAAGGGAAATACATGAGAGTTGCTTTACTGTTATTGATATATTTATATTCGTCAATGAAAACCTACTTTGAAAGATCCTGGAAAGAAAACTTTTTAAAGATAAAAGTTTATAAAAAAGTAATTTTAATAAGAATTTAGTAAATATATACCATATTTTATAAGGTCTCTGGTCTTAGTTACTTTTCTATTGCATTGAAAAAACATGACAAAGCAACATATATAAAATAGTCATTTAAGTTGGGGTTTAATTTCACAGAGTTAGCGACCATGATGACAGAGCAAAGACAGGGTGTAGGAACAGTTGAGAAATTGCATATTGAATACATCTTGATCAAACAAGTATGAGGCAGGGAATAACAGTTGGGCATGACACATTTTTTTTTTTGAAAACACAAAACCTATCTGCAGTGAAACATCTTTTTCAACTAGGTTAAACATCCTAAACATTCTGAAATACTTCTAGCACCTGGGACAAATATTGAAACAAATGAATCTATAGAATTTCTTTACATGAATACCACCTCATTTCCCTGTTTTCTACCTCTAACTCCTTGGCCTGCTGCATTTTTGGAAGCATAGTTTCTTATTGGTAAAGACTGGGATGGTTTCAGAGACAGAGTCTACTTTCTGTCAACTAGTTGTTAACTCAGACTCCTGAGCCAAGGTCAATTTTCTTTAATTACTACAATGTTAGCTTGAGGTTCACAGTATGTTCGAATCTATCCCAATACTTTTCCTTCAAAAGAATGTTCACTAATTGGGGATAAAGGGTTGTTTCCCTTTAGTTGTGTATTTATGGTTGAACCCACAAGTTTTCAATGTAGAGTTTCAAAGTCACGGTGATGAAGATGGCCTTTGTTGAACTTGGCATGAATGTTGAAAAGGATTTGTGGGGAGTAGGGAAATAAATGTTGAAAAGGATTTGTGGGGAAAGGGAAGTCTGGCAGGAGTAAAGGGAATTAAGAAAGAATATATTTAAGAGAGATAATATTGCATTACATGTATGTATGAAATTTTCAAGGAGTAAATATAATAAGAAAAATAAAACCCCCTAGAAATAAAACAAGTTCATAACAGATGGGTAGCAAGGGAAATTTTAAAAGGAAGAAGTGGGTATGCCTCTCAACACACCAAAATGAACACCTGAATTTGGTTACCTACCTTAGTAGCAAATGAAACTTTTATGAAATAAAAATTATATGATAACATGTCCTATAAAAAAGTCAGTTGTAATGTATAAAATGAAATCTATAGTACATAGTGTAAACTGAATTCCTTTCACCAAACAAAGAGCCATAGCCCTGTTAAATATCCTACTAGAATAATTAACTGATGAAATATTTGTAATTTGGGGGTTTTGGAATTTTACCCATATAAGAACCAAAATTACCTTGAACTCTGTTTAGACCCTTTAATAGTCATTTAATGGCACTTTCTGTATATGACTCTATTTACTTTAAATTTCAGGTAAAACTTTTTTTTAGACTGCATTAATATAGCAGAGCAATAAGTGGATTAAGAATGTATTTAGACAACATCTGTGACTTCAGAAGGTTTTCTCACCCTTATAATTTATATTTCCTCTAATATATCTGTTTATTTTCTTGATTTTTGACTAAAACATTCATAAATCTGCTTCTGCATGGAAGCATTGTGTTGGGTACAACCTAATTCTGGGTTCTAAGCAATCATCTTTCATAGTATACTATTTCTTATTCTCTTTGTAGTTAGAGTTTTGTTTTACATTGATAAGATATATGAAAATGATTTGTATGCCATTCATTTTCCATCTCTCATCTTAAAAGTTGTAGTGATAAAGTATTGTAAATATTCTGGCAGCAACTTCCACATGACTCTCATTTTTGACAAGGAAATAAAAGCTAGAATATACATACTCATCAACAAGAATAGTTGCCTGATGGCTATATGATAAAAAGAGTGACAGGTGACAGGAAAAGAACAGAAGGTGGTTAAGATGAATATATCTTCTTGTCTCCTCTAGAAATAGTCCCTGGTGTTGGAATGTGTTCTTGTTATGGCAAATAGGCTTTCAACATCAGGATACCTCTCTTCAAGTTTAGTAAAAGACCTTTTGCCTAACCTTTCGAGCTTAAGAGTCTCCTTTTCATTATGATGGCAGACCTATAAATTACTTTATTATTAAAATAAACTTATATTGCCCAACATCTTGAAATTATTTTTCTGCTGGACACTGACTGAAACACTGTCAAATTAAATTACAGTTAAATTAGATTACACTGAAGGTTTTGATACTTTGGTAACTTTTATTCCCTCCTTAGTTTACCCCTCCTTGGTTAGAAGTCCCTCCTTGCCTAGCTCTCTAAATCCAAACACTGAAAATAATTAAAATTCCTAAGTGGTGTGTAAACCTTGAGCCTAAAACTCTCAGTGAGTAAATATGATTGACTGAGTATCATCATAGAACAATTTGGTTTTCTCTACAAATCATAATTATATGTGCTCTGAGTTGAAAATAGAACATACCAAAATTTAGTTGTGATATTTAACTTGAAAAATACATGTATACAAAAACACACCTAATTTATTTTTAATATTTAATATACCAGGACACCTTAGGGGTTGAGATTTTTCTCTCACTTAGGAATTAAGCTTCTTCTGCATCCTAGAGGATGTCATTCAATTATTATCACTGTACAGCACCAAAAACACTTTGCTTCCATCAGAACACACCTTGCTCTCATCTTTCCACTCTTCAGCACACCAAGAATTCATAGTTTCTTCATTTTTTGAGTAATTCAGTGACATTTCAAGGACTAAAATAAAAGCAACGAGAGTTGACAATATTGACCTTTACCTGAGTTATGTATTCCTTAAAACAGTGAAGTTCAGAATTCTCAGTCCCTTCTGTGTCCAAGAAACCATTTACTGCAAACCTATACTTCCCATGTGGCTTTTCAAGCCTAGAGATGAACCAACATTTTTATATGGTACAAAGAGATATACAGATAAGCATCTAAATCCTTGTACTTATATCACAATGAAAGAATAAATAGCATTTTTATTAACCAAAAACATTTGAACAATGAAAAGTCCAACACCTGATTATGACTTCACGACTTACTGTTTGCACAATATTAGAAATAAGGTTTCTGAGCCTAAGAATTTATTGCTATTTCTTTGAACCAAAAAGATATTTAATAATGAGGAGTTGACAAGTTCATTTTAGGTCTATATAGGATAAAATAAAACATGGACTATCCTTGGAAAAACTTTAAATTATTATGTTTTCAAAATGTAAGAAATTATAATTACTGTTTAATCTGTTTTATAAACACTTTTGTAACATAAGACAACCTCACATCTTGTTTTAATGTTTATTATTGAAAATTGAAAGAGAAGTTTGTATTTTAAGATAATTGTAATTGTTTATTATCAATGATCAATTAAGTTTTTTTCTTGTATAAATTTTTATTGAATTTTGTTCTACTTTGCTTACAATCACTGAACATATAGGTGAGTCTCTTCAAAATAATAATTATATACAGTAAATATATGGACAAACTTTAAATATAGACTTAAAATTTATTTAACAAGCAATTTGGAAAACAGTTTTTAATTTATTGAAATAGCTAGGAGTCTTTATCAAAATATAGGTGCAATTTTATATTTAAGTTTCTTTACACATAATTATGAAAAATAGTTAAAAAAACATAATCTGTACCAGTTTACATTCTCACCAGCAATGCAGGAGTGTTCCCTTTGCCCCATATCCTCTCCAGAATAAGTTGTCATCAGTATTTTGATCTTGGCCATTCTTACATATGTAAGATCAAATCTCAAAGTTGTTTTAATTTGCATTTCTCTGATGACTTAGAATGTTGAACATTTCCTTAAGTGTTTTTCAGACACTTTAGATTCATCTGTTGAGAGTTCTGTTAGGTCTGTAGCCATTTTGTTATTGGATTATTTGTTCTTTTGATGATCAGTTTCTTGAGGTCTTTGTATACTTTGGAGATCAGTCCTTTGCCCGATGTGGAGTTGGTGAAGATCTTTCCCATTCTGTAGGCTTCCATTTTGTCTTGTTGATCATTTCTCACTTACTAATTCTTACTTTCAATGTCTATGCTACTGGGGTTATATTTAGGAAATTGTCTCCTATGCCAATGCATTTAAGTGTACTTCCCACGTTCTCTTCTATGAGGTTCACTGTGGCTGGTTTTATGTTGAGGTCTTTGATCCATTAGGACTTTAGTTTTGTGCATGGCTATAGACGTGAATCTAACGTAATTTTTCTATATGTCGATATCCAGTTATGCCAGTAACATTTGTTGAATATGCTTTCATTTTTTCCATTTTATATTTTTTGCTTCTTTGCCAAAAATTGGGTATTCGTAGGAGTGTGGATTGATATCTAGGTCTTCAATTTGATCCCTTTTGTCCTCTTATCTATTAGTACTCCAAATACCATGCATGCAAATAGTCTCCAGTATAGTTGCTTTTTTTTCTCTCTGTAACCTTTTGAGCTGTGCTTTTGTAGTCCGCATGGCTGTCAGCAGTATTGTCATTCAAGAACCTACTGGAATGTCCAATTAAGCCTTTCTTACAGCATTCCATGGATTTCCAAGTCCAAAGTCCCAGTATTTTCCACATTTCTACAAAATACAGAACAATCATGCCTGGCACAGCAAAAGGCCACTCCCTGATTATAATGTCTATCTTAACATTCTAGTGACATGATAAAAGCCATGACCAAATGGTGAAATGCAACCTCTAAAGTAAAGCATTACACTTAGAGCTTAGTGATTCAGAGGGTTACTGGCCATGATGGGACAAGAAAAGCAGAAAAATCCATTTATATTAAGGGATATTAATGACCAGGGATTGCTAACTACTGTTAATTTAATTTTTAATGTTGGTGATATTAATTTGTGCACTTTTCCCTTCTGTGATTTGCTGCTATGAGACCATCAATTGTCTGTGGGTTTTTTTTTTTTTTTTGGTACAGCCAACTTCCTTGGGTTGGAGTTTTACTTCTAGTATTTTGTGTAGGGTTGAGTTTGTGGTTAGCCATGAAAAAAATGTTCCCCTTGCTTCACATCCTCAACAGCATGAATTGTCACATGTCTTTTGTATTGAAGCTCTTCTGAAAGTTGTAAGATGGACTTTTTCTGATTTGCATTTCCCCAATGGCTAAATATGTTGAACATTTCTTTTGGTTTTTCTTGGCCTTTGGAGACATCCTATGTTGCGAATTCTTTGTTTAGATCTGCACTCCATTTTTAATATAATTATTTGGTTACTTGAAGTCTAGGGTTTTGAGTTCTTTATATAGTGATATATATATATATATATATATATATATATATATATATATATATATATGCCACTCATTATATATGTGGCATATGTGTGTGTGAGGGATGATCTCACTGGGTCTTTTAATAGTATAAAAATATGTTCAATATTCATGTGTTTTTTAAAAAACAAACAAACAAACAAAAAATGTTCACCACTTTCAAATATAGAAATCAAATGCTAAGTTTTAGCCAGCACATTCCAGATTATAAGTTAATGGGTATTCTCTTGTTCTCTCAGAAGAAAAAAAAACTAAGATTTATTATTATTTCTGTTACTTTTATTTGTTTCAGACACATTTTCAGTTATGGATTATTAAGTTAACCACCTGTTTGTTTTTTTTTTTTTGAAAATGTTACAAATACCATGGATATTTTAAATGTTCAAATTAACCCAAACGTTATATCGATTCAAATATAAGAGATTTTCTTATGAATATGTGAAAGGTAGCATTTACTTTTTAGAGAAGAATGTTGTATTACTGTGGAATAGTCAGTAGGTACATATATTATAAAAAGAAGATGCTCATGCTTGCTGTGGTATAATAACATTAATGGTGCCTATTTTATTTCAGTAAACATTATAGTTGTTCTTAGGCTGAGAACAATGGACATTTTTTACATATCTTTGATTTGTCACTTTTGTGAACATTTTCATGGGTTTTAATATTTATGAGATGATTATTAATATCGTATAACCCAGCAGAGTGTCCTTTATTTGAATGTCTTATGAAATTTGAATTGTACTTAGTTCATAATACTAGGTTACAGTTTTTCACCTTTTATTTGTTTGGTGCCTTTTGCATCACACATAGATAAGAAATTATAACTCCAGAAACTATAAACCGAACTACTTTTACATTTACATTACAGAATAATTATGGCCACTTTTCTATCTTCAATTTTAGCATGAAAAAGGAGACCTACTTTAAAATAATTACCTGCAATTTTGACTTGACAAAGATGTCAAAGCTTATTTCCTTCCCTACATTTCTTTTTGTGGTGTTCTGGATTAAGAGTAAAATGTTTTGATGTGGTATCTACTGTCACTGCATTTCATGTCTAGGATGATATAATTATGAAAAATAAAGCTTAACTTAGGGAAGCAAAGAAAAGACTTAAATTAGTTTCTCAAGACTCCTCTCATCCATTCTTCCATTTCTTTTTTTTCCAGAAGAAAAACAAAGAGATAACAGTATCTCCTTCTTTTCATTGTTTAAATATACCGTCTTTTAATAACATATATTTCTCAACAATACTCCAGAGGATCATCATGTTCTCATTAACTGTAATTTTAAAAACATTTCAAAATACCTGTCTAAAATGTCTTAGGTGGTGCAATCTTAGTTTGTAAATATAGTGTCTGATAATTGTAATTTGGAATTATATCCAACCATGCTGATGAAATATTTTTCTATGTTAAAGATATAATAAATTTATTACAATGATTAATTTTTACTTTATAACAATGACTTTAATACAAACTCTGGCTCAAAATTGATCGGAAATAATAACCCTGAGAGGACTTTCTTCACTGATGGGCTCCACTTGACTCATCTGTATGAGATATGGTATCTTAGAGTTATCATCAATTTATTAACAGTGTTTCTCAAATCCTAATGGATAACTCTGCTGTTTCCTTGTACCCTCTGCACTATCTCCCAATAATTTAGCATAAACTTTTTCTTGATGTTTTGCTTTGTGATTGTTCTGAGTAGCTCTAATCTAGTGAATCTTCAATACTGAGTCCAGCTGATATCTTTCTTATATCATTAAAATCCATGAAACCTGAGTAGCAAGAACAAGCTGCTATAGATCAAAAGCAGTGAAAATCAGGCTCATGATTTTTTTTCATTTTTATTGCTTTATAAATAATACCATTCAAAATTTCCACTTCCTCCCCTCCTCCCATTTCCCTCTTGCTCCCTCACTCACCCTCCCCCTTCTCCCCCCAACCTAAGAGAGGGTAGAATACCCTGCCCTGTGGGAAGTCCAAGTCCCTCCTTTTCCATTCAGGCCTAGGAAGGTGTGCATGCAAACAGACTAGGATCCCAAAAAGCCAGTACATGCAGTAGAAACAAATCCCAGTTCCATTATCATTGGCTTCTCAGTCAGCTCCCATTGTCAGCCACATTCAGAGAGTCTGGTTTGATCACATGATTGTCAGTCCCAGTCCAGCTGAATTTGTTGAGCTTCCATTAGATCAGGCACAATGTCTCAGTGGGTGTACCAACCCCTTGCGGTCCTGACTTCCAGGCTCATCTTCTCCCTCCATCTGTTCTTCAATTGTATCTTGAGAGCTCTGTCCAGTGCTCCGATGTGGGTCTCTGTCACTATCTCCATTCATCACAGACAAAGGTTCAATGGTGATATTCAAGATACTCATCAGTGTGTCCATGGGACAAGGCCAGTTCAGGTGCCCTCTCCTCTATTGTCCAAGGATAGACTCATGATTCTTAACTTTAAAAAAAATGTTGAGGATACAGCTCACTGGTAAAATGCTTGCTTGTCATGTATGACTCCCTGTTTAATACTCAATATGACACAACCATCTAAGCAAACACATTGTTAAATATAAAAGCATGTATTAATAGTAAATAAATATATTTAGCAAAACTCTACACCAGTAGATAATTATTTTGACTAATGCATGACTTAAATATGTAATAAATTCAAAATGCAGGAGGCAGACCGTTCCCTGTAAGTTTGAGGCTAAATCTAGCCTACGCAGCAAACTGCACTGCAGCTGAGGGCATATATTGAGATTGTGTTTGAAGAGGGGAAAGGAGAAAGAGAGAGAGAGAGAGCCTACTTTATATATATCAGCTATATGGTATTTACTAAAGTCATGATAAACTGAAAAATACAGAAAAATGAACTTAGAAGATTAACCTAATTTATATTTTCTTGTGATTGAATTCTCTCAACAATTACTTAATCTCTATATTATTTTGTATACAATAGGAACTGGTCATTTTCAAGTTTCTAATAATACTGGCCATTTGACTTAATGTTTGTAAGAGAGTTTTTTGAAAGTTACTGAATCTTTACCATAGATGATATTGTGATGGTTTCAATGTGGAAGAATCCACAGAACCTCATTATCTGAAAATTTCTTAGCATGCTAGTAATGCTATGTTGGAAGTCTATGAATCCTTCAGGCTGTGGGCCTACACTGGCTGATGTAAGCTATCACAAGTCACGTTCTCCTGTAACCATACACACTCCCACAGTGTGCTCAAATTCCACAAAAACAATGAGCCCAATAATATTTCCTCCTCTAAGCTGTTGCGTCAAGTGTTTTGGTCATAGTTATGTGAAAGAAGGAAACAGATCTGTCCACATTCATCTTGCTTAAACGTTATACTTGCATTCATACACGCCCCGTATGATTATTTTAAATAAAAGCTATTGATGTGGGAGTGTCATATATCAATCTCTTGATTTCATTGGCTAAGCAATAAATACACTGCTTGGTCCTGGTTGGTTAGAACATAGGTGGGTGGAGTAAACAGAAGAAAATGCTGAGCGGAAGAGGAAGTGAAGTCAGAAAGCATGCAGCTCCACTCAGAGCCAGACGCCTCAGAGCCAGACGCCGAGAGACACCATGCTCCTGTCTAGCGGGCAGATGGGATAGCTCTACTCTCTGAGGCAGAGGGATGAAACTCAGAACCGAAGATGGATGTAGGCTAGAATCTTCCTGGTAAGCGCACCTCATGGTGCTACTAACATGATTAGAAATGGGTTAGTCCAGGTGCGAGAGTTAGCCTAGAAGAGTCATGATAGAAATGGGCCAAGCAGTACTTAAATGAATACAGTATGTGTGTTATTATTTCGGGCATAAGCTAGCCACGTGGGAAGCGGCTGGGGTGTTGGGGACGCAGCCCCGCCGCTGCTATTTCAACAGATGGCTGCCCAACGTGTGGACAACTGAATCCACAGAAAGTCTGAGAAAGCTTGGGAAAGAATGGAGTGAAGCATGTTTTCTTGGTAGCAGCGATTTCTCGAGTCTGCCCTGCTTGCTAGAGTCAAGCAAGCGCTCTCATCTGAGAGAGGATTCCTGACTCAGCTTTAGCTGCAAAACCCTGCAGCTCATTAAGAGTTCCTGCCACGAAACACTTAAACGGTGTTGACGAAAAGCTGAACGCATGGTTTTCGGTTTTCAGCCGTAGCAGGAAAAAAGCTGTGCCGTTTAAAAATGCCGGCTTTCTGGGCTGTCCTGCCAGGGAAAACTCTGACTCTTTTACGCGGGCGGGTCATGAGGTTTACAAGCCCAGGCTGTGGAAGCTGTCAAGGACCTTGAAACACTGTAGAGTTGTGGCACTGAAGGCGGCTCTGGCCGGTACCTCAGCCACAAGGTTGGAATGGCGGAAAGCTAAGGAATGGACTGGATCTAGCCGGCAAAGCCACGGCTTTAGTCCTACTGATTTTGCTTGGTAAATTAAAGGCTCGTGTGGTCAGAAAAAGAGAGATATACAGTAAAGAGAGATTCAAAGATAAAGAAAATTTCTAAATGATTTACAGTGTGTTGAAAATAATATGCAGACTAAAAGTTAAAATTCTTAAAGTAAAAAAAAAAGTAAGAAAAAGAGAAGTTGTGTGATGTAGTACACGCCTTTAATCCCAAGGCTTGGGAGACAGAGGGAGATTGACCTCTGTGACTTCAAGGTGTGGTAGCACACGCCTTTAATCCCAGTGCCTAGAAGGCAGAGACAAACAGATCTCTGTGAGTTCAAGGTGTAATAGTATATGCCTTTAATACCAATGCCTGGGAGGCAGAAACAGGCGGATCTCTGAGAGTTCAAAGACAGCCTGGTCTACAGAGTTATTCCAGGACAAAGATACAGAGAATAAAAAATAAAAGTAAAAATAAATGAAATAGAGTTAAAATAAAGCGTACAAAGATGGAAAATACACAGAGAATCTTGATACTGTATGCTATTATGCTCTCTTTGAATTGTTTGAATGCTGAGGAAGGAGCAACAGCTGCTAAAAGATATTTGTTTATAAATGCTGTTGAACTAATCCTACATAGATATTCTGAAAATTCCTTGACTTTGCAATTTGGATCTAAGGACATGATACTTTGGAAAGGAGTTTCTTGTTTTGTTTTCACAGAGGAAGAGACCCTGTTCATTTCTTCTATCCGAATATGGTATGATGGACCACGCCCTCCTGAAGGGTTGCTGTGAACATCTTCAGAAAATTGCTTCGCTCAACTGCCAACTGAGATGAAACTAACACACAGGTTATACCATGAAAGACCTAATTAACGCGCCCCCATTCAGCAGGAAGCAGTTTGGAGAGAAAAACTGCGCCCATGTTCCCAAATATGGTTTATAAATGTTCTTTTACATTTAAAGGGGGATATGATATATGTATGAATAATTTGCATTGATATGGATTTTGCTTTAGTGATTTAAATTTAAGGTCAATTTTGTTATATGTATAGGAATTTCTGATATTGATTAAGGTATTGTGATTGTGTAGTTCATTTAAAAATGTAATGTATATAGGTTGTTAATAGATAATCATAATAGTCAAGTTTGTAGTCATGTTAGTTAAGATTTTCTAGATGTGCATAGATAAATTTTAGATAGACATTCTTCATATCTTTCAAAGATTATAGAATACGGCATTTTAAATGTTTTAATAACTTAGGACTTTTCATGACAATGAGACACTCTGCTCCTGGCAGCACCAATCTGCTTTGAGAGGAAGATGGGCATCGAAGAGGATTCTAATGGAGTTTGATAGCCATTTGGGCAAGAAACTGCTCTTGCCTGAACTATTGCATAAACTGGACACAGAGAACCCACAGAGAGAGGACTACTGAACTTGCCTAAGGTGAGATGATCTTTGGGGTTCCTGATTCATGAAGGAGTCTGCAGACATTCTTCAGGACAAGCAGATAGTGACTGCCTTTGAAATTTCCTGCTTTGTGGAATGTCTGCTAAAACTATGGGCCTGTAGGCCGAAGATGGATGCCCCAACGGTACAGAGGAACTTTGGGTGACTGTCAGGCAGCGGATGTCTCTGTTTTCTAGAGTTTTGAAATTGTTCACTTTTTATTTGCTATGTTACAGTTAAAGCCTTTCCTTTTTGTTTAAACAGAAAAGGGGAAGTGATGTGGGAGTGTCATATATCAATCTCTTGATTTCATTGGCTAAGCAATAATACACTGCTTGGTCCTGGTTGGTTAGAACATAGGTGGGTGGAGTAAACAGAAGAAAATGCTGGCGGAAGAGGAAGTGAAGTCGAAAGCATGCAGCTCCACTCAGAGCCAGCGCCTCGAGCCAGCGCCGGAGACACCATGCTCCTGTCTAGCGGGCAGATGGGATAGCTCTACTCTCTGAGGCAGAGGGATGAAACTCAGAACCGAAGATGGATGTAGGCTAGATCTTCCTGGTAGGCCCTCATGGTGCTACTAACATGATTAGAAATGGGTTAGTCCAGGTGCAGGTTAGCCTAGAAGAGTCATGATAGAATGGGCCAAGCAGTACTTAAATGAATACAGTATGTGTGTTATTATTTCGGGCATAAGCTAGCCTCGTGGGGCGGTGGGTGTTGGGCGCCCGCCTGCTATTTCAACAAGCTATGTCATTGCATAGTATTAATTAAAATATTCAATCAGATCCTTTCCCCATCCCAAACTCTGTTTATATCAATGAGTTTCTATACAGTTGGAACAGCCAGTCTGAAACCCTGGAATTTTGCCTAGGGTTTTAAATTTTTTCTAAAATTTTACATTTTTAAAACTATTTAAACCATTTATCTGTATCAGGATCCTGTCACTGAAGACAACCTCCTGGTCCATGTTAGGAGATCAAATAAAAAAATAGGTGTAGAAAGACTTTATATCTTTGTGGATTGGTAGAATTAATATTGCAATAATGCCTCTCTAACAGAAATTAATCTACAGATTTAAAAATTAAAAATAAACTTCTGATGTCATCGATAAGATATCTTGATAAAACATGAATTTATATATAACTACAAATGCCCAAAGATAGCCAATACAATTTATATATTTCCACAAAGACCACAGAGCCAAAGAACACACATAGAGGTATCATAATAGCTGATTTCAAATTACACTAAAGATATAGCTAAAAGGTAACCTAGTCCTGGCATAAAAACATAGAGACAATGAAACAGAACAGAGAACCCAAAAATAAACCAAAAAGCTGTATCCACCTAACTTTGTACAATGGAGACAAAAAAAATACTTTTGAATATATGAAGCCTATTCACCAAATGGTGCTGGAAAACTTCGGTATATATTTGCAGAAGAATAAAATTAGATTTATCCTTTTCAGCTTCCAAAATATCCTATTCAAAAGGTATCAAAGAACTTAATTTATAATCTGAAACACTGACATTTCTGGACAAAATTTTCAGGAATAGTTTTCAAGATACTGAGGTAAGCAAGAGCTTTCTGAATAGAGCTTCCATTATAAAGGGACAGGCCCTGAATGCCAATAGAGAGCACAATGTGAGATTATAAAATTTCTCCAAAGAACAAAGAGATATCTGTACAGCAAATGGAAAACACAGAGAATGGGAGAAAAAAATCTTTACCAATCATGCTTCAGACAAGGGATAATTTCCAAAATTAACAAAGAAACTTAATGGCAAGGAAATAGAGCAATTAGCACATGAATCGAAACTTTAGACAACAGCAGAAGCAGCAAAACACATAGCCAGACACTATTTCAGAAGGTCATTAGCTATTCACTGTGGGAATGTACCATGCTTTCCTTATCCATCATTGATTAAGGGGTATTTAGGTACATTTACACAATGGAGTACTACACAACAGAAAAAATAATGACATCTTGATAGTTACAGGCAAATGGATGGAGCTAGAAAACATCATATTGAATGAGGTAACCCAGACCCAGAAAGACAATTATCATATGTACTCACTCACAAGTGGTTTTTAAACATCAAGCAAAGAAAACCAGCTTACAAATGACAACCCAAGAGAACCTAGACAATAATGAGGACCCTAAGAGAGACCTACATGGATGTAATCAACATGGGAAGTTGAAAAAGACAAGATCTCCTGAGTAAATTGGGAGTATGAGGACCATGGGAGAGGGTTGAAGGGGAGGGGCAAGGAAAAGAGTGGAGCAGAGAAAAATGTAGAGCTCAATAAAATTAATTAAAAAAGAAAAGTTTAGAAAGAAAGAAAAATGAGGTTATTAGGGAAGGGAAAACTGCTCTGAAATGCGACCTCATCCAAAATGGACATCACCATGGAATCTCTCAGAGAGGATGTGTTACTTGAAGTGCAAATTGTTCAACCATTATGGAAATGAGACTGTGTATTCCTTAAAAGCGTGAAACATTGAGCTTTCCTGATAAAGATACAGTTCTTTCTTCACTGTCCATATATCCAGAGACCTCCAGATACTGCCATAATGATATTAGCACATCTGTGATAAATGATGTCCATCAGCAGATGATGCAAACACATGGACGTGCACACACACTTATACACACACACATTCAGTTTCAAAGAAAAATAAAGTCACAAACTTCATAGAAAAATAGATGCAGTATTTATAATGTTATGTGAGGTAACCAATTTTAGAAAAAAGAAAAATAGCAAAGAATGTTTGTTCTCCTTCATCTGTGGATCCTGGTTTATGTATATATAAACCACGGTAGTTTCCAGAGCTAAGCATCTTGATATAAGACCTTATCACTTTGCCATGTGTTGAACAAAACTGTCACAATAAAGGAGTTCAAGGGCAAACTAACCTGTAGTTACACAAATTGGAGATGCTTTCCTTTGGAGGTATTAATTGGTAATCTATGTTCTTATATAGAGTCTGAGTCTTGTGTTCCTATTGGAAGTGGGAGTTCATAATATCAACCAAGAAAAAAAGTTTCAGCCATATTTCATCATGATTGGTTTATATTTTATCACATTTCACTAGTATTCTGTTGTTTTTAAAGTTTACTCCAGAAAAATATTAATGCCTTATAATATAATTTTTGAAAATATTTAATATTTTAATACCATCTAGTATATTTTGATCGCTGGCATTTTATTTTTTTTGAAATTTGATTTATTTTTTTAAATTGTTTCTACTTAACATATTCCACATTTTCTATAGCCTGTTCTCCATAAGATCCACAGCTATAAATGTCTGCTGTCCAACATGTCATATCAATCTGTGGATCCTTTAAGTAAATCTATATTTTCCTTCTTTACTGACGGTTGAAGCTCCATGCTTCACTTCTGTAATTTTGAATTACATTTCATCATGGTAGATGCTAGGTATTTCATAGAAATTGAATATACTTAAGCTTTGTTATAAAATATGCTGTTTCTTAGAAGTCTGTCAGTACCTGTTAATTATTCATTTGACATATTTGGGTGAGTGTACAGAAACATTTGGTCCTAATGTGGATTGCTTCCATAGCAAAGGCAAGTCTCTCTTAGTGGAATGACTTATCCGTGAATTATGAGGGTTTCCTTTCTGCTCAGTATGAATGGACTATTTCTGGAATCTGTGAGAGCAATGAGTGCTGCCCCTCATATTTGCACTTGCTTGTTTCTATGCTGTGGATAAGAACATCATTCATGTACTATTGATTATTCAATTGCATCCTGGGTAGGGCAAAATGTGCTGATCTTCAAATTTCTATCTCATGTAGATCTAATGTTTGCTAACTGAACTTGGACTCTGGGCATTTTCCTTAGAAATTTTTGCCTTGTCTGTATGTTGTTTCAAATGAATTATCAAATTCTGAGAGAATTTCTGTGTTATTCACTACAACTTGAAAAACATTCTCTAAGTTTATCCAGAATCCAGAAATAGGAACTTAGTTAGATTCCCTTTGTAGTTGTTATGGAATGGTTGTTTTTCCTGTGACTTGAATAGCGTATTCCTCATTGACTGGTATAAAATTACATACAATCTGCTGTTATTATTTTTATACAGGTATAAATTTTTACACTTTGATAGCAGTTGGGATTCAGTCAGTCTGTTTGAGTTGGAAGCAGTAGGGCTGTGGGGTTTTATATTGATATTTCTATACACTGCTGATGTTTTCCAAAAATCCCTGGGATGTCCCTTATAACAGTTTCAAAGGAGACTTGCAGAACATCAGCATCTTTTCAGTATCATAGGATGTTCTTGTTTTTCTGATGTATAAATTTTGCAATGTATTATTAGATCTAGCATTTACAATGTCCTCCTTTAGTCTTAAGAAACTCACAAACATCTTGTTTGCAAGTGCAAATGAAAGTCACTTGTAAAACATAATAGTTATTAAAAGAAAATACTGGAACCTTTGGTAGTTAGTGTTAATGCTAACTTAGCTATTAATCACTAAGAGATAAGTTTCCTGCACACCTATGCAGAATAATGTAGCTTCTTGGAATGACTATGAGGCTTATTTTGATGAGGTTGTTTGAAGTACGAGGATCTACACTAAACACAGATGGCATTACTCACTATGCTTGGGGCCTGGATTTTACAAAAGAGAGAAAGGAAGCTAAACACAAGAATTCATTCTCAGATTCCTGGCAGAGCAGTACCGGCTCCCTCAAACTCCCATGTCACAAATTTCCTATCACGATTGTATGCACCATGGAATTGTAAGGCAAAATTTTCCCTTTCCCCTTTAAGTTTCTTTTTTCAGGGTAGTTTATCACAGCCAGACAATCAGGAAAAGACTTGAGAGGTGACCAAGTGCAGTTTACACTCACCATGCATTCAAGACCTAAACTTAATATGCTTCATTTGCATCTCACAAAGGATTTCTAGGGACAAAAGGGTTGATTACCTTCTCCCACATTTGACAGAATCATGTCAATGTAAAATTCATTTTGATAAAAAAATTTCACCATAGAATTTCCCAAACATTAAACAGTAAGAGAAAAGTATTAATCACACAGATTCTTGTACGAAATTCTATCACCGTGTTTATATACAGTAGAGTAAATATCATGCGAATCATTTCTTGGGGTGGGGTATTCATGTAGCAACTTAAAGGTATGTTTTTTGCCTCTGTCTAACCACTCATTAGAAAACCTTCTTCTAAAACCAGAAAAAGGTGTTCTAATTATTAAGTATAGAAAGAATCAGTTATTAAGGACACTGAGGTTTCAGTACTACTATTTGTACCCATCACGTCCATAGCTTTTTCATTCTTTGCATACAAGGTACAATGGTTTGTTTCCATGATTCTGACTAAAGAAAAGAAAATGTCAGACTTCAGTTACTGTGTTCTCAACATTTTACTCTATAGATATTTTACTTCCATTAATATTTCTTTTGTTATATAAATATAATAAAGTTTGAAACATAACGGTGATCTTTTTCTCTGTATAGAACATTTTGGTTTTGGTGACTATTCAATGTGAAATTAAAAGTCAATAGTTGACATCTCTTAACATCCATTTGTTCTTGTTTAATCATCAGGTAAATATCCTTACACGTAATTTATAATGAAGAGAATAAAGTCTGCTCTCAATTTCTGCAAGAATTTAGAAAAAAAATGAATAGGTTAATTTGCATTTCTTTGAAACCTCAATAAATATGTTGTTTTGATACTAAAAAGTAAGTGGCTATTATTTCAGAGATTCTTTTGGAACATAATGTGTCCAGTTTGTTTCAAATCTGAGGTGCAATTGCATTTGTTATAATGTTCATGATTAAAAAATCTTTAATTTAGATAGTTTCAAAATTAAAAGTCCTTCATTCTCTAGCAGAGCAGAACAGGAATCTAGTATGGAATCAGCTCTGGGGTAAGGACACACATGTGACAGGAAAGTGTCTCTGAAAAGTCCTACATCCCCATAGGTAGAAATATTAAAGAACAATTAAAAATGGCTATATTGTCATAGTTTCACTTTTTAGAGAGTTTTAGTTGTTTCATTCGTGTTATATCATCTGGATAATGTTCTCTTGAAATTTCGGGAAATTTAAAATAATAATGCTTCAATATTGTGAACTATTCTGGAGGTTATTTGTTTAGTAATTCCAGACTTTGACTGAACTTCAGTAACTACGTCAGTGGAAATGAAAACATTCTTAAATGATCTAGAATGTTCCCTGTTAATGAAGGAAGACAATGAAAATGAATATAATTTCAATAAAATGAAAATTAAAATGTGATCTTGAATTAAGAAGAATTATCTTATAATAAAGAATAAAAATTCTTGTATTAGTAATATAATATCAACAGTGAGATCACTGTATTGATACTAATAGAATGATGTGTTTAGAATAATCCAAACTTAATCAGGAGAGATATTATAAGCATCCATGATATGCTGGAAGAATCCATTTAATTCCCATTTCTAGTGCATGCCATATTGGTAAGTTGAATTGGGAATGAAATTGAGTAATGCAGTTATTTTATAGGACATAATTGCACACACACATATCACTTAAATGTCATACTTTCACTGATATGTGTACCATTTTAGGAATCTTTCTCTTGTTTTTGTACCTTGTCATGATACTTTGTTCATGTAGCATTTGGAAGTGTTTATTGGCTAAAGAAACTAGTCACAGCAAGACAGTAAGCAGCATATTTCCACAGACTTTTCATCAGCTCCTGGCTCTACTACCCTGCCTATGTGAGTTCCTCTTCTGACTTAGATATTTGATGGGGTGTGACCTGAGAGTTATACGCTGAAATGAAATCTTTCCTCTAGAAGTTTCTTTTTGTCATTGTGTTTTGTCACAGCAATACACAGCCTAACTAAGAAAGATGATGAAAAATATTGATCAGGCATCTACTCTGCTTGCAGAGAAAAATCCTCTGCTAAGTTCTTGGTGGTGTGCAACTATGTTTTGATTGAAAAATTCATAATTATGGTGACAAAAATTCAACATATTATAAATTTTGATTTACTTAGAAAATGTGTTACCATACCTAATATTTCCTATTATTTGATCAAGTATTCATCCTTTTTAAGTTTTAATCAATATTAATACATTATTAAATTAGTTAGAGAGCATTATTTTTTCCTGATAGCCTCTTTCTGTCCCAAGGTTATATCTCTACTACTACATTATGTTTAGTTCTCATGTGAGAAGATGTTATATTTTATCTCTTGTTTGTGATTATTTTTCAAGCTTTTCTTGTCTTATGTTTCACAGTTTTATAGATGAATGAGTAAAGGAGTCCACAGAAAGATTTGCAATTTGTATTTGTGCAAAATTAGTCTACATTAGACAGGGAAAATAGATTTTACAATAAATAGTCACTGAATTAAAAGACCATTTCACTGCTAACAATAATGTGAATCTTTATTATAAACTTTAGATGATGACAGATTTTTTTTCCATTATTACCTACTCCTTGTTAATTTTCCATACTTACTTTTTTGGAAGCAAGTAGCTAAACACAAGTCACACTTATGTAGACAATTATACATTATCTCTGAGGGTATTATATCAGCATACACTATTTTATTATATTTCTATACAATAAATGTAGCTTTTTAAACATTTGTTTATTCTATTTTTTCATGGTAAATTATCTCATAGACACTTTATTTTTTATTGGTAGTAGATATTATTCTGTTTCTCAAACTGTGTGACTTGTTTGAACATTCTCTTCATGAGAAATTGACTGCTGTCAATGAATCTACTTTTAGATGGCATAAGTAAGATGTTTAAGGCTCACACATTGTTGACATATTCTGTCCCAGTAAAATTTAACGTGTTCTTTTTAGGTCTTCTGGTTTCTTTATTAGATGAACCAAAGGAATACTTACTATTTCTTGATCAAATTTAAAATCATAAAATATATTAGGGTTCATATGTGCTGGAAATCTTGATAAGCAAAGTCTCACGCTAATAATTTGATCATCTGCATTTTAAAAGCATAATCCTTTTGGGGGGATCAGGCTTTCTAGAACCATGTTTTTACATGACAATATGGGGAATTGGATTCTTCTAGTCTTTACTGCCTACCTTTGCTAAGATTTTTAAATTGTTTCATATTCAGTCAGCAGACAAGATTGGTGAGGAGTACTTTTATTCTCTTGTGCTCATCCTTATATGTGCACAGGCCCTGTCTGCTTGTCCTTCTATGTGCACACGCCCTGTCTGCTTGCATGCCTTTGGCTATCATCACTCTTCTGGTAGTTCTCATTAAAACATGTACCCCCTGCCTGCCTGCTTCTGATCAGTGAAAACTTTGAGCAATGAAAAATCAAATAGATTTTGTTTCAAGTGGATCTTCATTTCCAAGTGTCATTTCAGTTCAAGTCTTCATTTCTTTTCACACAAGCCATAACAACAGACTATCCCTTCTTGCCTCACACCCATCTTGCAGCCCTTTTGTTATATTTTTTAACTTCTCGGTTTTTTTTCTCTAGCTTTTTTAATTAACACATAGCTACTTGGTGGTTAATTTTATATCTAAGGGGTTGTCATCAAAATTCCCTACTCAGAAGCCTTTGACATCTATATATTATGACCAATAATGTTTTAAAATTACATCTGACTATTCACATTCCTTGGTGAGCTATATATTCCAGTCTTTTCTCACACTGTTTCTCAATATATGTCAAATGATGCAGTCGATATGACTTGCTCATCAATCCTAGAATACAGCATGTGGCTTGCCTCCTCCCTGTGTTGCTGTCCTCCCTCAGCACTTCACATTGTCCTCAATTTTGCTTACTTTTAAACTTGACTGAAATGTCAATTTCTTCCAAGATGACAGACGTGAATTTTCTCCTTTCATTTTTACTGCAATTCATAGCTTTTGAACCACTTCTTAGTTTTAAAAACTTTTTGAATCATTACCACAATGTCAATAAAATATATTTAATTTTATTTATTTGTATAATACATGTAATAAATGATGAAGTGTTTGTTATGGATTTTTGACAGCAGAAATAATTAAATAATGTGTCTCAAATGAAACTGAATTATGTAGGAGGAAGGGCTGCTTGTTGGTTCCCACTCGGCTAACCTAGACTGAAATAATCGCACAAAAACCATATTAGTTAAATCACTGATAGGCCCTTTATCTCTAGATCCTTATCAGCTAATTCTTACATATTAATTTAACCCATCTCCATGAATCTGTGTATCACCAAGTGGCAGTGGCTTACGGGCAAAGTTTCAGCATGTCTGACTCTGCCAGTGGCTCCACGGTGTCTCCCTGACTCTGCCTCCTTCTCCCAGCATTCAGTCCAGTTTTCCTCACCTAGTTCTGTTCTTCCTTGCCACAGTCTCAAATCAGTTCTTTATTAATTAACCAATAAAAACAACACATAGACAGAAGAACTTCCCACACCATCAAACTACAATAGATAAAAATATAGATCAAATAATATCATGTTAAGATAAAATCATTTACCATCAATAACAATTGCAAATTCAATATAAAACTTTCAGTTTTTTATATTAACAATAGAAAAATTTATAAAGTTAAACAATTTATTTTAAAGTTTTAAAAGGCTAATAATTAAGAAAGTTGACAATTTAGGAGTTGCAGCTGTATATACCTGTGATATCCACACACATTCGTGTGTTTGTATTTCTCTTTATGTTTGTGTGTGTTAAAAATATTTAAAATATTACAGTGACAATTTGTATAAAATATAGAGTTATAACAAAGTCATAAAAAAGAAATAAAGTGTAGTGATTTCTTCTCTAGGCAAATCACAGTGGAGTAAGGCACATTCACATCTGATTTCAGTCTGTGAATAGCGAAGATATTCTATAGGAGAAAGAGCTGAGAAAAGAAGTTTGCACTGGTAGTGTTTCACTTTTATTATTAGTCCTGCACATTTTTATGGGGGTGCACATTGTGAAAAACAGGTGAAACAAAACACAAATTTTACCGCAAAAATAGAGGTTGAAAACGCAACGTAGACCTCCCTGTCCTTTTTGTTGCTCTAGGGATGGCCATAAACTAAAGTATTTGGTTGTCATTTCAGTTAAGACTGGGAGATATGCTGCATAGTAGAAGATCTGCTTTCTAAGAATCGGGTGAAAGTACTTTCTACAGAAGTCTTTCACGAAAAGCAGCAATTTTCTCTACAAAGTTATATTTGATTGCTCTGATATTACCTTATATTCTCTCTCTCTCTCTCTCTCTCTCTCTCTCTCTCTCTCTCTATATATATATATATATATATATATATATATATATATACCCAACATATATATATATATATATAAATTTTCCTTTTTTATACAAGAATATATTTTTCATTTTGACCTCCAGTAATAATGAGTAGATTATTATATGCCATAGTTTAGAAAAATCAATTGGGAGTCAGTACCCATTTTCTTTAGTCTTAACTTTTATACCATTTACAGCTTTTGTACCATTATTCAGCCTTTTTAGGTAACCCAAAACACTATAAGTCATTATACTTATATTTCTACTTTTAAGTAGAATTCCTTAGCTATTAGTGAATCTAATGTAATGTAATTTTAGACTTTAATTGAATGATATGACCTCAAACTGATATTTTAATCTCACTGTAATTCTCATCTTAGAATACTGCTATTTATGAAAGAGTTGAATGTACTCCTTTACTTCCCTAAGCAATCATGATCAATGTTTGGATCAAATAAAACTTATGTTCTACTTGACATTAACACTTATTAAAAGATGGTGTGCAAGTTGTATTACAAAATATATGGCCTTCTTAGATGAGGACTAGATACAGTAGAGTCTATCTGGTATACAAAAAATCATGACTCTGTGCAAAGGAAATGAATGGTAAATTGCTTCTTGAAACCAGTGTTGTGTTCATTATAATACCATAAAGTAAATATAAACATATTTGAGCATGAGATTCATATTTTTTATTTATATCTTGTTCTTGTCTTCTTGAACAAAAATGTTTAGATAATGGGAATGAGACAGAAAATGCAAAACACAGTAGAACAGAAGTAGATGAGAAATTACAGTTTTGTGTTCTCTCAGTCAAGGAAAGAGAATAAAGGCATGAAGCAAGAATTTGACAGACGAACTCAAATGAAATCCAATGAACTAATTGCTGGTGACCTGATTATGATTCCTCAAATCTACCTGGTTGAAAGAAGACCTGACCCTCACAAGTGGCCCTGACCCCTGTAATTGCACCATAACACATGTAAGCCATATTTCTCCCCTGACTCCTAACACATCCTAAATATCATAGAAAATGTACATGGTAAACGACTATGGAGATATAGGGTTAGGGAGAGTTTAACACAATGCATCTAACATTAATCAAGAAGAACTTGCATCCTAAATATATATTCATAAAATCTTAAAAAGAACGTACTGTAAAAAGTACACAGATCAAATAAATTTAAGTTTTCACAATCTCAAATATATGAATAATTAGAACATGAAATAAAAGTGTATATAAATATTGAAATAAGTATAAAGTGGAAATAAATTTGTATATACAGGTGAAAATCTGCAGAACTTCACATGACTCTCATGTACCCTTTGATATTTTGTTAAAAGGGGCCATATCAAATTTAACAATCAAACAAAACTGGAGCAGATACAGTGAGTTGGCCAGTCCTTGCAATGTCTAGATATTATTCATGCTTGCTAAACAATCAAGACCCTCAAGGTCATGAAAATAAGCAGAGATTGAAAACCTTTCATAGTTAACAGGGTATGATAATTCAGGATCTGTAAGGAGAGATGGTACTGTTGATTCGGTCAACAAAAGCCATTAAAATGATCATGTTTGGAGTTTAGTTGATGGCAGTGCACCAATGCAAATCTTGGACTTTTTGCCACTGCACAAAAGTAATATATTTGTTCATGATTGGTAAGAGTTTTATAGAAACTTACAATATAATCCATGAACCTTCTCTACAAATCTGAAGTTAGTACAAAAGAGGTTGAAACAATAAATAAAATGGGATCTCACACCTGTCAAGACCTGCTGGTTACTAGATGTTAGCCTGGGACCTGTCTTTCCTTAGCTACTTCATGTTCTTGGAAAGGTATTCAAACTCTGCAAGGTAATTATATTTTAACAGATACTGGCTCTGAAAATGTCAGTTGTATTATTTTTCCACAGTTGGCTAGAGAACACTTAAAAATCCATAATTTGTATAGGTCTTTTTTATTTGTTTAAAATAACTGCCACCAAAAGTTAATCATTTCAAAAATATAAAGGAAATGTAACATTTCTGAGGAAACCATTAAAGGACAGCTAAAACATTATGTTTAAAAAGTAGACATGAAATATCTTGTTAAAAAATCACCACAAATGTCAGCAATAAACATTATTGAAGCATGAACATGAAAACTATTCATAATTACTTACTCCTTGGTGACTTTTAAGATGCAGTTATTTCAGGAATGTTTTTTAACAATAAGCCCATAACTGCACAGCATGGCTCTTGGCAGTTATCTTCTTACTTGCTTTAACAGATTTTTTTTTTTTTATGGAGACCAACATGACAGACTTTCCATGGCTCAGTAATGAACCAAAGTGTTGGCTGTTGTCTGGAACAGTGATCTGTAAGTTTTCCCCCCTTAAATAATTAGCCATTCTATTAATCATAATTCCAAACTGGTGTGGGATTGTTTATGACTTATGCCTTCATCTTTGGAATGTTACAATACCAAAGTGATAACTACCATGCCCAGTTTCACTTAATTTCTTTATTTATTAGGGGGAAATAATTTTAACCTTGACAATTATAAATAATGCTCTAATAAATAAAGAAGCACCCACATCTTCCCAATGTGATTCCAATTTTTTTGTATGTGTATTATCTATACAGTTTGCTGATGCTTTATATGGTCTTGAGGATTGCCACAGTGTCTTCCTTAGTGCCTTTATCAGGTTGCATTTCATCCTTCAGTGTGTACAGATTTCCTGTTCTAGTTATCCTTGACTATGCTGTCTTTGTCTTGTCTTCTGGATACTAGTCCCTTTGACATGAGGTGGTGCTGTGATTACATTTTGAATTTCGACATTTCTTAGGCTTGTGTGTTCTCAGTTTGTAGGTTTTCTTTTCTCCAATGGTTTATTTTCCTCCGCATGTGAATAAAGTTGTTTATATTGCCTTAATTATATTTGTTACTTCTTGAATTGGTCTCTTGTGCTTTTGTGGTTATATTAAAAAATAATTCTCCATGTCAATATCACAACACTTTGGTCTTACGCTTACTGTTGACATAAACGAGAATTAACACAGCATGCCAGGATAGCACTTGATATTTACTTAAAGTTCTTTTTATTTTCTTGCTTTTTATTATCTATAAGAAATCTCTGAATTACTTTATTTTTCCATTTAATAGGATTTGTTCTTTGAGAATTTTGTGGCTGTATAATGCATGTTCTGTCTGTTACAATCTTCTCTTCCATCTCCTTATTCCGTATTATCCCCTACCACCCACAAGTTCATGTCCACATTGTAAAGTCTTTGTTGTTGTTTTATGACACACACTGACTTTGACTGTATCATCTGTATGACCAACGGTTCAAAATTATACCTACAAGCCTCGTGGGATCCTTAGTGGGCACACCGATGCCAAAAATTTGTTGGGTGGGGGGAGTCCTTTCAGAATGGGCACATCTTACTGGGGAAATCAATGTCTTCCTTTGTAGTCCTTAGTCTTATTAATAAAATAATTTAAAAACAGTCTCAAAGGGAAAGGGAATCTTGAAATATTACTCAAGTTTGAAAGAAAAAATCTAGGGAAAGCAAGAAGTAAATCTTAGAAGTTGCCCAGAGGGGAAAGATAGAGAAGACAAATAAAAAAACCATGTCGTTTGGGTTAGACATACATGTGAGGTTGGACACATGGAAGACAAGAAGTAATCTGGAGGAAAGTGGAGCTTAAGAAAAAGAATGATGGCCAAAGTTTTAAAGACAGAATGATTAGAAAAGCAATTGAAAACTAAAGGACAATTATGTTTTGCTGAATAATTCAAGAAAAACCATTAATCTTACAACATGATGTGGTTACAGATTTGTGCTAGCGGCTTGTATCTCTGAGCAGGAAAATTACATTATCTCTCTAGGGGTGCAATTATTCTCTCATCCCTCTCATTTACTTTAAGGTAGATCATCCTTCATGATCTACCCTCTCTTGCTAAGGCCTCATCTTGCTAAGAAGTGTTCCTTTATGTGTATGACCTATCCAAGAAATGAGTTCTTTCTCTTGACCAAAAGGGAAGTATCCTTCTAAGGGATTTCTGCTACTACTGTAATATAATAACATGCTCCAGCTCTTAAAATACCCATGGTATTGTTAATCAGCTATCCTTTTATCTCTGTTCTCCCCACATCACATGTTCTTCCCCACCTCTAATATTGTTTGCATTTCAAGTACACTTCTCCTTTTTTGACTTTTTAGCTTTTTCTTTTATTTTTCTTATATTTTTCTTATACTACTCAAGGGTACATTTTTATAATTTTTTAAAAAACAATCTTATTTTACATAACAATCCCAATATTCTCTTCCTCTTGTCCTCTTGCTCCCCCCAACTTCTCCTCACTCTACCACTGATTCACTAAAGGGCACATTTTAATTTCATTCTTATGACGATTTGGCATTGATAAGCAATTTCTTTCTTAAAAAAATACAATTTAAATGCAAGTATTGAATCCTGTGAACCAAAATAGTATTAATACTGCAAATTGCTTTATAGAGGGGAAAAATGTTGTCACTTGATTTTGGAACATTTTTAATGCCAATATCAAGTTAATGAGAACCTAAATATAATTTTAATATTTTAAAATGACTGTACATCTTAATTTCCATTCAATATTACTTATAAAGAGAGTTAAACGATATCAAAATTCTAGCTTCAAGCCTATTTAGGAGATTTAAAGCTAAATTTTGAATTTGCAATTAACTTTGCATCTATCAGACAGTGATTGTAAGTTTATAAACTTAAAACACAAAAGAAGAGCTGGAGAGATGGCTCAGAAGTTAAGAGCACTGACTCTTCTTCCAGATGTCCAGATTTAAACTTCCAGCAACCACACAGCGGTTCCCAACATTCTATGAGCAGATTTGGTCTTAATTCCTATTAGACCTTTCATTCCTTGTGCAATGTGACCAAGCAAATTCACTTTTCAGATGTCTGTGTGAAATCAAAATGGTGTAGGTTACTACATTTCACATTAATAGGCTTGAATATTTCCGCTAATGATAATAAGTCCTCGTGATCAGATGTTGTTACATTCAGCATTTCTTAGTCCTCAAATCCCTACTGATACACCAAGGGAATGGGTAAAGGACAGGCACATAGAGAAAAGTACAGAAAATCTGGAGTCGGGTTTTGTGCTCACTCTGATGGAGTAGAAGCGAGTACAGCAGCAAACTTAGTTCATTGTGTACAGCATCCTGGGAGTAGTTAACTAGTCTCAAGAATTTGTTCTCTGTTTGTAAATTAGTCAGATTTTCCTTGTATTTCCACATTATGTTAAAAATTTTCTAAATTTTATATTTTATAAACATTTTGGATGCCAGGGATTCATTTAAGGGTGTTTAAATGCCAAATTTATAATAACCTCTATAGTGATTTACAGAGTGCAGGTAAAAAACTGGATATGACCTTGGAGTGGCTTCCAGCCACGTCTGCAGCATCAATCAAAATGTTTGTAATGAAATACTGACAGTATAGCTTGGCTTGACTTGGATAATCTCTTCCCCCACCAATGGTGTGTATATATGATTTTATTGAATGTTTACAATATAAAAGAACATTGTTAATTTAATAATGTTCTAAACATAAAAGATGAAAAGTATCTGCATACTTTTCATATCTAATAAAGTTTATATATATATTATAATATATAATAAAGTTTATTAAACAAAAAGAATATGGCAGGAGTAGGCTCAGTGGTAGATATAATAGCACATCAGGAAATCAATAATGCAAGTGTTAGCTAGATTGCATTTTGTTTTAATTGGTAGTCTATTGTTGTGTAGAGATGCTAAGACCATTACCATTTCTTACCATTAAAGAAAATATTTAATTGTGCCTGACTTACAATTTCAGAGACTTAGCCCTTAATATCATGCCAGAGAGCATGGTGACAAGAGGGAAAAATCGGTGCTCGAGAAGTAGCTGAGAGCCTTACCTCTGGATATGAAGCCAGCATTGGGCCTGATTTTGGCTTTTGAAACCTCAACACCAAACCCCAGGGACACAATTTTTTCAAAAAATAAAATAAAATAAACCATGCTTGATAACCCTTCTAAAGTAGTGCTACTTCCTGTTGTCTAAGCATTAAACAAATGAACCAAATGAATCCTTTAAAAGTAGTGCTGTTATGTGATTTCTAAGCATTCAAGCAAATGAACCTATTTGGGGTATTATTATTAAAATAGCACATGTCCCAATATCTGTTCCTTTTAGTTCCAAAAGAAAAGGAATAACTTTCAAGGCCTTTCTTAACTCTTTGGCAGCTCCTTGCAACCAGGCACTTTTAATAGTCTATAATTTGGAATCTAAAGTCACAAACATTGCTTATAACAATATGTTGTAGAATAATTTTTTTGTACACTGTGAAGATGTGTTGCTATGATTGCTTTAATAAGCAAGCTGACTGCCCAATAGCTGGACAGAATAAGGTTAGGAGGGAAAGCCAAAATGAGAAGGATGGGATGAAGGGCAGAGTCGGAAGAGTTACCAGCCAGAGGAGTCATACTCACAAAATGAAATAAAGGTAAAAGTCGTGAGCCTTGGGAATGCATATTTATTAATAGAAATGGGTTAAGTTGTAAAACCAATTTAGTAGCAAACATGAGCGGGACATTTGTAATTAATATTAAGACTAATAATTTGTAATTAATATTGAGAGCAGCTCCTGGAAGGTGAAAACTGCACCTGCCGTGGTGCATTTAACTGCATGAGCATTTATAAACCTCTGTTTAGTGTACTGTTATAATTTTTATTTCTATTCATTTTATATAACTTTTTTTTCAAAATAACGTTTACACTAAAGAACAAGAACTATAATTAAAAAGAAAAAAATACTCAATACCTAAAAATGAGTTGTTACTTTAAGTTAAATCATTTACATTAAATCTATGAGAGTATAATATCAGCTCTTGGGTCAAATATCTGATTGCACTCTAACACTTGCCTCAATTGTCTCTTACAATTTAAATTCTCTGAATTTCTCTTATATAAATGCTCATAAGACTTCAAGTGATGATGTATTTCATTTAATCAATTAATTTTTTATCTATAATTTGAGTCACTATTATCTACATGGTTCCTATATACATGTTATGATGAAAATGATAATAATGTTCTTCTATTTAAGAGAGTTCATTAATAAAGATATAATGACTCCAAATAACTCAAATAATAATTGGATAAGAAACATTGAAATCCAAAAGTATACTTCTCACTAAAGCATGTTGTTTCTGATTAATTTTTTACAATCGTCAAACCACATTTGCTTAGGAATCATTTTCCCAAGATCATGACACATTTTGCCTTCATTTTCTAAAATGGAGGCCCAAATTCAAAACATTCAGGAAATGATAAAACATGAATTGTTGAAATACTAAATTAAGCAAATTCATATATTAAAACAAACATTTTTTTCTGTGAATAACACGTGGTTTGGACAGATGTCGTATTAATAATAGCAAAATATTTGCATATTTTATAAGTAAATTTGCATGTGTACCATAACCATAACACTTAACACTCCACATATAAATTCAGACAGTTGATTCTATCCTATTGAAAATAGGTAGAAAACTTTTTAGTATGAACATCAATACTTGAGGAAAAATGCTCAGTTGAGCTAAACCTAGACTCTGTTCTCACTATCAACAATACAGTCTTGGTGTCTGAGGTCCTTCTGTCTATGTGTTGCTTTTATTGGTTAATGAATAAAGAAACTGGCTTGACCAATAGAAAGGGAGAACTTAGGCAGGGAAAACAAAGCTGAATGCTGGGAGAAAGGAGGTGTAGTCAGAGAGAAGACATGGAGCTGCTGCTGACACAGACTTGCCAAAAACGTTTCCAGTAGGCCAAGTGCCTCGTGGTAAAATATAAAATACTGGAAATGGGTTAAATTACGATGTAAAAGCTAGCCAATAAGAAGTAAGAGCTAACAGACCAAGCAGTGATTTAATTAATACAGTTTCTGTGTGGTTATTTCAGGAGTCTGGGCAGCAAGGCAACAAACAAGCGGCCTCCTACTACATAGTCTATCAAGTCAATTTTAGGTTTAACTTTATAAAAAGGGTGGCAAAGACCAAAAGGAAAAAGCTCTTAAAAATTGTATGAGAACAAAATGTAAAAAAAAAAAAAAAAAACTGAAAATATTCATTTAATAGAAACAAGTATTTAACGAGGGGATCTTTCTAGTAATTGAAAGTCCATTTTCTGCCTGTTGTTTGTATTGTAAGAGTGGAGGCAGTAAGTTGCATACTCTGTGTTTGTTGGCCAGAAGCCAGTTAAGACTGTAACTCCAGCTTGCGGTGTTGGTTATGTAAGAAGAAACAATGCCCCAGGTGCGGTGGCTGAGGATTAGAAAGGCTGAAATTACTGATCCAGTAAGATGTAATACTATTGTTTTGATAGGGTATCCTAAGCCTTATTACAGGAAGACGAGAAGGAAAAGGAATGTCACACCAAGTTATGAGATTTTTATCTACAATGTGCATTCATATATTAGCAACATCCTTTTGAAAAACTACCTAAACTTTTCTTTTTTCAGTTAGAAGTGTTCTTTATATTTGTCCACTTTTCCTCACTTACGACAATCTCCTTGTTAACTGACACACATTTCTGTGTTTTACTTGATTCGGGAATCATAAGAAATCATGTATACATTTTTTATGCGGAACTCTTGCTAACACTCTGTTTTTAAATATGTGAAACTTCTTTGTACATAATTTAAAATAAATCATTAAAATGATTTGATTGAAGGTAATTTGTGTTTCATAATTTTATAAAATGACTCAATAGAACTAATTGTCAACAGGGTCTCAGTGCTCCCCATGAGCAATCTGTCCTTTCTGGGTTATGATATCCTTCTTCAGTTTCTCTGATTTTATTCTCAATTTTTTTCTTTGATTGGAAATCCCATGCATGTTCCCTTAGGAAAAAGAAAAAAATATTTTCCTGATATTCTTTCTTAGTGTATAGCTAAGAACAATTTATAAAGAACAATTAACTGACAAAAATGTTTAAATTTATACACAAACAGATGAAAAAGTCAAAGGTTAAAAAATAAACTTTAGACATTCTTTATACTTTTAAGACAATCCTTTGAGAGTTGAGGTGATTAAAACACTATAATAATATTGGCAATAATCAAACAACGCACATTGTTTGGAAATTTTGAAAGAATTCTTAGTAGATAAAAGCATAGCAAGTGATTACTTCTGTAACAAAATATGTTCTCTCTGCCACTTACACAATCATGAACTGAATATCTGGTATTTTCTGTTTTTAAACATCATGTTTCAGATAGACAGTCTCATTTTGCATTGACTATGTGATTTCCCAGCAATGAGATTTGGTTTGGTAAGTGACCACAGATTCATGAAACAATGGAGTAAAAAGTTATACTTTCAAAAATTGCTTTTTATTATGAACTTCTCTGCTTAGTTTGACATATTACTGTGACATTTAATAAATTGATAAGCTAGTAAATTTAATTTTGTAGTTAAAATATGTACCTGGAAGTGACAGTAGGTATGTAAATAAACATAAAAACTTAAAATTAATAGTAGTAGGTAATATTGTAAGTCTTCAGGGACAATCTAGTGACTACTTTTTATGAAGCAGTTGCATTAATAGCAGGATCTGTTTATCACACTTTCATGGCTCTCAAGCTCCTAAGATCAAGTGATTTTTGTCCATTTTTCGGAATATCTATAATCTCTGTTGTACACTATTTTATTCAGTTTAATAATTTTAAATACAGTAAAAGTGAAAGATCAGGAAAAAAAGGCAGTATGAAAATTTTCCATTGTGGTAAATGTTGTTAGGAGGTAAATATTCTTATATTAATTTTATACATTAATAAATAAATATATGTTTATTAGATCAGCACTGATGTGTGCAGCACAAGATGAAAAATATCTTTATATTAACCACTTACAGTTGTATAAAGTACACTTTATAGGAAAAAAAGATACACCTCTCTACCAATTTTATTTCCTGTTAGTCATATTTCTCTTCAGCCTTCATTGTGTGTCATCTAATCTCCTAGCAACATATTAATATCTTCCCTTTCCCTCCTCTATACTTCAAGAGGATTTCAGAATAAGAGTTATCATGTAGGAAAGGAAAGGACAGGCTAAAAATTGTCCATTTTCTTTAGTGAAGAGGAAAGTCAGCTTTTCAGTCTAGACGGGGGTGATGGGAAAACAAATGGTAATAACTCATTTTAGTTCCCATAAGAGATTTGTGAAGAATATGTTTTATCTACTGTTACTATATGTATATGAAGATGTGTGGGTAAACCAAGGACAGCTTTGCTGAATCACTTCTCTACCTTTACAAGGGATCCAGCGATCCAAGTCAAAATTTCAGACCTGCTGGGAAAGTGTTCTACCTGATGTACCATTTCATGGGCTTAGTGTATAAAGAAAATGTTATACCAAATACAGTCAAAGTAAATGTTCACTATATGTCTAAATATCATTTGTATTTAGTTATCAGTGAAATATTACACCTTGATCATTTGTTTTCTAAGAGTAAACATTATGGACACTATGAATAATTCTGTTTTTAAATTTTATGTTTTACTCATGATAATATTTCCAATTATTCTGGTGTTATTAGAAAAAATATATATTCTTTAACTTTGTCAAATAATCAAGTATTGTTATAGTACTTATGGTACATTTGAATGAAAATCCATAACTATGGAAATATAAAAACATTTTTCAGGAAATTTTATCATATTTGAAGGACTCCTCCAATGACATATTGTACTAAAAGCAACACGACTTATGTATGATTAAACTATGCCCTAATGAGACTTTTAAAAATCAATAAATTCATTGTCTGCTTAAAATCTTCAATTATTTTAAATATTTTACAGTGTTTTATAGTTGAGAATTGCCTGAATGTCTTACCATTCTGAAAATTATAATAATTAGTATGTCTCCATAGCATAAACCATTGCAAACATATATTCATATACACAAAAGGCCAACAACAATCAAACCACAGAAGCACTGGATACAGTGCCAATGTTTTGCTCATATTTACCATATTTTACTGATATTATTTATACTTACTCTAACTATACTTTACAGTACAATATCCAACATAAATAAATATACATGGACTTATGACAAAATTACCAAAGAAAATAATTACATGTATTAACATTTTTATATTTAAGAGCACTGGGGATAGCAAAGAACTATTATTCTTTTACTATTTACCTTATTCAAATATGTTTTAATGTTTTAAATCATAGTGAAAACTAAAATATACAGATAGGGGAATAAAGTTAAACATGCATATAAAAAATGGAGGTTTCAACTGATTGTCTGTTGTAGTGCTAGGGATGAGACTGTGCAATTAGGTACAGGATAATGCTTCTCAACCTGTGAGTCATGACCCCTTCATGGGGTCACCTAAGACCATTGGAAATCACAGATTTTTACATTATGATTCATAACAGTGGCATAATTACAGTTAAGAAGTAGCAACAAAAATAATTTTATGGTTGGGGGTTTCCGCAGCATGAGGAACTATATGAAAGGGTTTCAGAACCACTGGTCGAGAGAAACAAAAAGGGAAGAGAAAGATAGCTTTAACATCTAATGCTGCCAAGTAAAATCTCCAGTGCCAACTATGGGTTACATCTTGTTGAGTTCTTGGCCAAAGGTGTCACTTAATACCTCTTTCATACCATAGCAAGTAATGCCAAGGCTACTGGTTGCCATTGTGTGCCAGATCTCTCTGAGTCTGAAATAATTCATTATCCCTGGAAGTCTTTATGTAAGATGGTAATCAACTCAAAATAGCTTCAAGGGTTTCCTAAACATGACCTCCCAGACTAGTCAAACCATACTTGTTAGAGTCATTCTCAGATAAGACAGGCAATGAAGACTTTGAGTCAACAATTGCCTGGAAGATTCAGAAACCAGCTGAGATATCTAGAAAAGATTTTAGACCAATTGAAGCACCTTGAAGGCACACAATCTTTTGTAGCTGCCTGCAGCCTTTGCAATGTGCTCCAAGTGCTTAGCTTCAATGACCTGTCTTTTGTTGTGCTATGGGATTCAGTGATACAAATATCTGTAGTGGGATTTCAAGTGTATTTTAATAAATAAAGACTGTCTGAAGATCTGAGAGTAAAACAGTCCCACTGGTCAACTTTACAGACAAAATTATGGTAACACACACCTTTAATCCCAGTATCCAAAATGACACACACCTTTAATTTCAGTAGCCACACTAGTTGACAAGAAATCGGGTGGTGCATGCCTTTAATCCAAGACCTAGAGAGGAATATAAAATGGGGTGAGACAGGTCTTAGACACAGTTTCATTCTGAGGAATGATCCTGGAGGAATGATCACTATTTCAGACTGAGGTTGAGGTAAGAGCCTGTGGCTGACTTTTGCTTTTTGGATCTTCAGATTCAACCTCAATTTCTCTCTTGGTGTTTTTTATTAACCATGCCTCAGATATCTTTGCGTCATTTCTGCTCCTGTAAGAAACCCTTTACCAATATTTCTGTAAGGACACCCAATAAAACTCATTGTTAAGCAAGTTGGGATTTGATGGTGTCTTTCTTTTTCCTGTCATATGGTCTTTATCTGGGGTGTAGGGTGAGTAGACATGTATGTTCGGACTACCCAGGAAAAGGTTTTGTCACACAACATCTGTCTATAACCTAGGGTAAATTCCTATTGATAAAGACACAACTCAATTATATCATCAAATATGGAGGGATCAAGCTGATTGCCAAATAGAATTTTACGCCTACTTACTACCGTTCATAGTGCTGGAAGGTGTTATACGTACTACCAAAGGAGAAAGAAAGGTAATCATCACTTGTCTAAAAACCCTGCCAAGTATAACAAAGTCCTTTCTGTCAGAGATAATGGGACAACAGCGGTACAAAACTTATAGAGATATCAAACAATTTTGTTTGGCTTTAAGACCAATACTATGATATGGAATCCATAAGGGATTTAGGTTAACAACTTGGCCAAGAATCTGACACTAGATAGGCCATGGGCCAAAAGGAAACCCTACTGTGATTATTCTGTTGAAGGCACACAGCAATAAATTGACTCCTAATGGTATGTTTTTAAACCCACAGATCACTGCCTTATTGGACATTTACCAGAAAAACTGCTAAAGAGTATAAAGGAATTTTAAACACTGGGTACTTTTACTATATAGCCCAGACTCACATGCCTAAGGACAGTACTTCCTCAAGTAGGTTGCACTCTCATCCATCAATTAGCAATTAAGAAAATTTCCCACAGGCAGGCACACAGGCCAATCAAATAAAGGCAGCCCTCAATGATGTTCTATCTTCCCAAGTGTCTCACCTTGTCAACCCAGATTAACCATCATAAAAATTACAATAATTTTCAAGGTAAGAAAATAGAACAAGATAAGTAAATATAATAAGAGGAAACTATAAAATGTTGTTGATTTCATAATTAATCAGTAAATTAATTAATATAAATACCATGCAGCCTAAAACTGGGGAAGAATCTAAAGGTTGTATTTTCTTGTTTTATTGAGGCTAGGTCTTGAGAGTCATTCTTGGTTTGCCTAACCTAAGTAACCTGACTCAGCATTTTGTATACTAGGATTATGGCAATAAAGCACTATGCTCAATTGTTCTTAAGATTTGAAAGCATATGTACGAATACATTGTTTATGCATAATGGAAAACAGTAGAGGTCAATTTGATTGTAACAATAAAAAATCTTAGATTAATATTGTTTGAAAAGTCTTGGAGCCACATTAACATAAACATACTAGAAACCTCAAAGAGAAGAGATGATATAGATGAAAAATACATGAATGCTTCCATATGCTTAAGAAGAGAATTCAGGAAACAGGATGGTCCAGTAGGAGATGGGATGGGTTAGGAGAGCGAGGAAAGAGATGTTTCAATAGAGGGAGTCACTATTGGGCTAGGGAGAAATCTGATATGAGGAAAATTCCCATGGTTCCACAAGGATGACCACAGCATTAGTGAAGAGCATCTAAACTAGTCTTCCCTTGTAATCATATTGATGACTATCCTCTCATCATAGAACTTACATTCAGTAACGTATGGAAGCAGATGCAGTGATCTATATTCAAACACCAGGCTGAGCTATAGGAGTCCTCTCAAAGGGAGGGAGGAGGGATTATATGAGCAAGGCGGGGGGGGGGGTGTCAAGATCGTGATAGGGAAACAAACAGAGACAGTTGACCCCGAACTTGCTGAAGCTAAGTGAATCTAGACCTACAGCTAGGAATCCTGCTTAGGACCAAACCAGGCCCAAATCTTTGCTATTTGTTTGTTTGTTTTACTTTAATGAAAGGAAAAAGTACCTCATTTGCCCCCGCACTCTACAACACAGATTTTTCAGAAAGAGGAAGACTGATGGAATGGCATATCAAAATTGATGATGACTATGGTAGCAGTGTCTAACAAGAGCCAATATGTAGATCTATTATTAAGAGTGCCACCAGTAACTAGAATTGATTAGTTGATATCTCAGAGTATTTACAGAGAAGTTGTGAAAGTCTGCCTTGGAGTTGATTCTCTGGAAGAAGGATTTATTTACTTTATATTCTCTCATTGATTTCAGGAAGGGCATTTTAAAAAGCAGTATTGACATCCACTAGCTGATTTTTACCAACTATAATAATAGATAAAATGATTATTAAGTGACCACTTTAAAGACCACTTTAAAACTTATTTTCCCATAATATTTCCTCAACATCAACTTTAGATATTAGATTTCTCTCTGATGAAAATATGATAAGGGACAAGTGAGTCTAGCACAATATAATGATTTCCAAATTGAGATTAAAGCAAATAGAATTTTCAAAACAAATAACTTCACCAAATATATGCTTCCCAAGTTTATAATCCATTGAGAATCCTGTACCATTATAGTAAGAAGAGTTCTGCTACTTCTCATCAAACACAGACTCAAATATTTGAAAAATCTCAAATTTATATACTGTCCTCACTTCTAAGAGAACTCAATCTGGGGAAGCCCGTATCTGTGAACCTCCTCTCCTAACATGAACCTCAAGCATGCATTCTAACATCTCTTCTAAGTAAGGTCTTACATTTTTCATCACTTTCTCTCCCACTGGTATTGTAAGTTTGAGAAATATAGTTTTGGCTGTATAAACGCTCTATGAGGTCTTATCCCAGTAGGAATTCACCATAGAAAAGTTAAATTTCTGCATTGACTGTGCTCCAAAGTGAAGTTTTAGATCCACTACGTGAAGGTCCAGGTGAGAGAGATCATAGCATGAAAAACAGGGGCAAAGGCTGTCTGATGCGTGTTTTGAATTTTTTTAGAGCCTGCTATGACAATAGGACTAACATTCCAAGTTAAAGACAATTGAATTTGAGAGAAGAAATGCTGTGTCTTTGATAAACATGATCTAAATTTGTTTAAAGAGCTTGTGAACAGGTTAAACACACATGTCAATGCATCATGTATGCTATTTTGGGTTTGTAATTGCTCACAGGTGTGGATATATATAAAATATATTTAGGCTCCAAAACAATTTCTTTACATTGAGAACAACGATTTGATCTTTAAAGAACTGTGATCTATTCACTTTAAGAAATGGGCCTCAGAAGAAGAGGAACATTCTAGTAACCTCTTAAATGAGTGCAAATGACAGAAATTGCTCTCCAATGTTATTAGTTGCTAACAGACTGTAAAGATTTGTGTAGTTCTATTGTTTTTTGAGCTTCATATACTTCGCCTTTTCATTCCATACGCCTTCCTCGAGACATGCTCTAATCTTTAAACACAATGTGTGCCTAGGTATTTTTTTTTCATGGAATAATAATGAATGAATCAGCTTTATTCACCATGTGCCTGTTTGGCTGTTGAAAGAATTTTTTCTCCCAAGCTAGGAGTTTAATTCCTTCTTCTTTAGGTTTAATACCTAGAATGCTTTCCGCTTTTATCAGCTATGAAATGTTGAAAGACAAGGTCTCACAATTTTAAATCTATTTTTTGTATTACTGTAATACACTTTTCATTAGTTTAAAAGGGTACATTTTTCCAGGTTGTGACATATAATTGAAATAAATATTATATTTAATAATTTAAAGTTTAAGTCAGATATTTTATTGTCTTTATTCATTCACTCATTCATGTATTCCTTTAGCCACTCAGAAAATATTTATTGAATATTTCTATGCTAGGCAGCAAGCCAGGTAGTTGGAAACAGTCATAAACATGATACACTCAACCTTTTTTCTCCTGAGGTTTATAATTTAATATTATTATGCTCAAAGATCTCATGGTAAATATAAAAAGGCTTTCAGTATTGGTGCTGACCTTTGAAAGATATTGAAAGGCAATTTCAATATTGTGTGCAAGCACTTAGACATTTTCTTATGCAGATTCACAGAGCTCGGTTTCCATATTAAGCAAAGCAGGTATTCTTCTTGGATGAAAACAAAACAATTATTTTGTAGTAAGTATTCCCAAACACTCTTTCTCTGCTTTTATGCCTTTGGTTTTTCACTTGGCAAAGACTAGAAAATGAGAAAGTCTGTACAATTAAATATTCTTGCGAGTTATATTCTCTTTTCTGTTTATTTACCCACTGTCCATCATTCCAGGACATCTTTATTTAAGCATTAATATCACCATCAGCCCTTAAGCCATTCTGAGATCTGAATTTAGTGCAAACTCTAAAATGAGTTGAATACCAAGACTCTCTCAATGTGCCATAGTAAGATCTACAAATAAAGACAGTATTCCTTTACATTCCATTTGTTTCTAGTTTTGAAAATCCTTATATTGGACCTCGAGACATGTCTCAGTGGTTAAGAGCACTTGTTGCTTTCTATGGGACTTTGGTTAACTCCCCAGCATCCAAATGACCTCTCATGGATATAAGTTACTCACCTTCTAGGGGGATCAAATGCACTACACTGGCTTATGCAGACACTAGGCATGCGTGTGGTGTGCAGTAATCCAAGAAGGCATAATATAAATACACATAAGGAAAATTAAAAATCCTGATATTGTCAATAAGTCAAAATACAGTGTTATAAGTATTTTCTCTTCTTTATTTTTTAGCAAAACCTTGCAGTTGATTATCACAATTATTATGAATATGAGGTGTACATTTTAAGAACTCTAGGCATAAATGCACAAAGTTTATAAGGTTACTCACCGAAGAAATTAATTATTGGATAGTGTACAAAGATAGGTAATATCTTAGATTAATAAATTAATGAAATTCTCCATTTGGATGACTTTTAATTATGAACTGAAAACAGATTTCAATAATTGCCAAGTATTTTTCACATCAAGTTGGTATGAAATGTTCAGAAAAGTTTACTTTCTGTCATTTGTTGTGGTAAAGTTTTCTCATTGGCCATTTTATATTTAACCTCTTTCCTAGAGGTCTGAATTTTAGAGTTCTGCATTGAAATTGTGTAACTGGGTTTTAGCAAAACTCCTACTGCATTGGTTAGCCATGTGCAATGTTTATCATCCTTGTTATTTTATTAGATGTTTCAGTTTTCACTACAAGAAGGTAATTTCAGATCAGTCAACCTCCTCTTTTGAGAATCCCTCCCCACCTCAGGTATTTCCTCTTACTAATTGGACATCCACTAACTTCCACCCTTAGGTGTTATAAATACACGTAGTAGAGTGCACTTTGTGTTTCTCACTGGAAGAACCTTTCACAGCATTTCCCTCAACTCTCATTATGGCCTTTCTGGAGCACTACTAATCACCATTCTAAGCCAAAGTCATGACTAGTTATATTTAGAATTTGACATTGTAGTCCTAAATTAAAATGGAGAAATCAATGTGAATTTGGCTAATAATATCAAAATATAAAGTACAAAGTAAGCCATGCCAAAAATTATTTTAAAAGATTTTGAGGATTAAATAAGTTTTTTTATTTTGTATATATATATATATATATATTTTATAATTTTATTTTAAGATTTTATACTTTTTTTTATAATAATAATTACTGCTTATATTAAACAGATTGATAGTCCTTAAATATTTTTTTTTTAAGTTAATTTACAAAAACGAAATTTTTTACCTCTGTAAAAAAATGACATAATTAAGTGGTTATATGAGTAAAGTGCTAGATCAATTCACCATGATTAATTCTGTGGATAACTAACTTTGTTATGTGAAATCTTTTTAAAATCATCTCTTTAATTTTTTGAGAAATAGTATTCCTTCTTCTTCCTTTTACAAACTCTCCCATACACCTTTCATTGCTCTTTTTAAAATTCATGAACTATTTTTTAACTGTTTTTCTTAAATATATATATATATATATATATATACAATTTAAAGGATAATAAATCTTATCAGATTATATAATGTTAACTGTACATATATTTTTCTGTTCCAAACATTTGATAACAAATTTGAGTACTCTTTTCTAGGAAGACTATTTCCTCTATACATGGAATTCCTTTATTTCTTATAACTCATTGTTCAGAATTGAAACCTTGTGGACTTTGCTCAATTCACTTGGTTGTTGATATTTGATGTGACGGCTGACTGTTTCTTCTTATGATACCAGTATGCTCATGACTTAGATCTCTCAAGATGTTGCCATCAACTGTCCCTCTTTAATAATTGATGATTCATATTTTAGTATTAAAGTATATTAAAACAATTTAAAGTTGTCTACATAACACGTGCTATGAAAGAGATTAAGTATGATGTAGTGATTATAGTTAAATTAGAATGGCAGATAAAAATAGTTACTATATATATATATATATATATATACACACACACATGTATATTTAAAATATGTAATATTACCCAAATTGTAACTGAAATTCAAATGCTATTATATACTTCATATTTTTACTTGCTGAAACTGCCAATCTTTGTCAAGACATATGCTGTCTTAATTTTCATAATTTTATGACTTTCTTAGAAATGGTATGTTGCAGTTTATGCAGTATCTGCCTTGGGCTTATGGTGCAAATGCTCTCCAAACAGATGGTGGCATTATTCTAGGATATTTTTTTTCTAGAAATTTTAAGGTGGCTTCAATTTTAAGGAACTAGGTCACTGAAGGTCAATCCTGGGGAGAACCCTGTCCTTAGTTACTTCCTGTATTACTTTGTTTCTTTGTTGACAATACCCGACCACTCACTGTAAAAGGAAAGAGAAGTCAATAGCCATGTAGTTCTGAGGTTAGACATGATAGAGAAGAACTCAATCCCATATGCTTACTAGGAGGACTCCTCATTGAATTGTTGTTGTGTTGAGTAAACTAACGATCAGCTGGTTGGGGTTGCTTCTACCTGCAAGAGATTTAAATGAGTATTCAGAAGGATTCTGGCACTAGAGAGGTAGTTCCAAGGGTAAGGAGTGCATATTACTCTGACAAATGACAGTTTTGTTTTTGAACTCAGGTCAGGCAGCTCACAGTGAACTTTCAGTTCAGATCTGGGGGATCCAGTGTCTCTTTGGGCCTCTGAAGTCACCTACACTCAAATGCAGAAGCCACTGCCATCATACATAGAAACACTGATACACACAAAGAGACATGTACATATATACATTCATGTTAAAAGTTTATTCAAAGTATAGTGATATATAGTATAATTGTAATCACAGTTGGTTAAGGAATTACATTCATGCATTGAGCATCCAAAGCTATAGATGTAATGAAGAAATTTACACAATGGCTATCATTACACATTTGAAAGTTAATTAACATTAATGATAATGAAAATTATTCATGAAATATTTTAACAGAAGAGTGTTATGTAAACCATGTTTGTTTTTATTTGTATATGGTGGGTTGTGCTATTAAAATATATTCACTGTGTATAAATTGTCCTATATTTTCAAATCTGACATGTTAAGAATATATGTGCATTTCTACATACACACTCAGATGAGCATTGCTAAATTTCAAAGTGAGCTGTGTGAGACTGTATTGAATATTCAAAGACACATGCTTATGTATAAGAAGTCAGTGTGTTTTAGATAGGTTTTCTGTATGTAACCCAGAATGGTCTTGACTATTTCTTCCATTAATGCCTGACTTCACGTAATTCCTATGCTTTCATGTAATATCACATGAAGTATGGTTTCCATTCAGTTAAAAAGAAATATTATAACACATTCAGATCCATTACATGTCCCTTATGTTCAAGCATGGTTTTTCAGAACTATAAAGGAAATGTATATAAATTTAAGATGTTGGTTCTCAACCCATGTTTATTATTATTTATGATTGTGGAGAGAAATTCCTCTATTAAAAACTGTGTCTTATTGAGATATAGATGTATACAAGAGTTAAAATATGTGAGTAGTAATTACATCATATTTTCCATTTGGCTCAAAGATATATTAAGTACTAATGCTTCTTCTTTTCCATGAAATAAAGCAGATGATAGAAAAATTAATATCAACCAACAGAAGAGTGCTTCAATGAATAAATTAGGATTTAGTTGAAAATCTAAAACAAGATCAATATAAAACATTTATATGTTTATATATGACAGATAATGTATAACACAAAACCTACATAAAACAAACATAAAATACATTAGGTGTACATCTATGTATTTCACAAATACAATCTTAGACAATTTCAAATGCATAATATTTTTAATAATGTGCAGTATACTTGTGTAAATTATTCCATTTTTATTATTGTATATCTGTTTCCTTCTACCATTTAACAATTCTCTGTATATGAGCCATATAGGTATATTATACACACATATATATGTATATATGATAAGATATATTTTGTGAATTGTTCTCAATTTGATTCATGTGAATTGCCAGCAATAAAAGTTATAAAAAATGCATGATCAATATAAATCCTTAAACAAGTATTTCATTCAACTCTCGTGAAAAATATTCTATTAAGAAAACATATCTGGGTTAAAACTGGTCTCGCTGAACATAGCGGACAATGAGAACTATTGAGACCTCAAGACAATGGCAATGGGTTTTTGATCCTACTGCACCTATTGGCTTTGTTTGGATGCTCACCTTACTAGACCTGGATAGAGGTGGGTGTTCTTTGGACTTCCCACAGGGCAGGGAATCCTGATTGCTCTTTGGGCGGTCGAGAAAGGGGGATTTGATTGGGGGAGGGGAGGGGGGGGGGCGGTGGTGGGGAAGAGACAGAAATCTTTAATAAATAAAAAAAAAAAAAAGAAAACATATCTATGGCAGGAAAATTCTTTTTTGACTATTTGTAAAGTTGTACTTGATTTAACCATGATTTATTCAAATGAAGGTATATTTAAGTGATATTTTTGTACATTGATCATTTCTAAATCAACAACATTGATCCAGTTTATGTCTATCTGACTGTTTAAAAGTACTTACTTTCTCAAATATTTGTTATCATTTGACATAACTATATATAAATTTGTCAAGAGAACATTACTATTTGAATAAAACAGAATAATGTTTGTATTGACAGATTAAGAAGACTTATCACTTTTATATCTGAATTAAAATTATTTATGTATCCTGAGATGTGCTTTGACAAAGATAGTTGTTAAAGCCTTAACAGCCTTAAATATCAGAATTTATTCCTGATAGTGAAATATAAACTTCATTTGGTTATCTAACATACATGTTCTTCAATTTATCTAAAGATTTTTAATGAAACCAAAGATTATATGTCATCAGTTAACTAATTTCAAAAATAATATATCACATATAGGTGTGCTTGCTTAAATGTGGTTGTTGTAAGTTTTTAAAAATTAGTCATATTCCCCCAAGCTCCCCCATCCTCCTCTTCTCACTTTTCTCACCCCATTTTCTCTTACCCCCATCCCACCTCACCCCCAAGTTCCCAGTTTTTGCCCTGCAATCTTGTCTACTTCCCATATCCAGGAGGATGACCATATGTTTTTCTTTGGGTTCACCTTCTTATTTAGCTTCTCTAGGATCACAAATTATAGGCTCAATGTCCTTTATTGGTGGCTAGAAACCAATTACGAATGAGTACATCCCATGCTCATCTTTTTGGGTCTGGGTTACCTCACTAAGGATAGTGTTTTCTATTTCCATCCATTTGCATGGGTGGATATGGGAGCAGGGAAGTATATATCCTAATTAAGGGAGCCATCTTAGGGTTGGCAAGAGACTTGTGTCTAGAGGAACTCACAGGTGTCCAGGGAGATGTCCCCAGCTAGTACCTTGAGCAACTGAGGAGAGGGAACCTGAAAGGACCCTATCCTATAGCCATACTGATGAATATCTTGCATATCACCTTAGAACTTTCATCTGGCGAAGGATCGAGATAGAGACAGAGACCCAAATTGGAGCACCAGACTGAAAGACAGATGCTGGACGGAACCTTGCCACTAAGCCACAGTCAGTTGGTGATACACAAATTAATAGAAATGGGTTAAATTAAATGTAAGAGCTAGCCAATAAGAAGCTAGAGCTAATAGGCCATGCAGTGATTTAATAATACAAAAAAAAAGATTCAATTGAGGAGCGGAAGGAGGGAGACATGAACAAGGAAGTCAGGACCACGAGGGGTGCACCCACCCACTGTGACAGTGGAACTGATCTATTGGGAGCTCACCAAGGCCAGCGGGACTGGGACTGAATAAGCATGGGATGAAACCGGATTTTCTGAATGTGGCGGACAACGAAGGCTGATGAGAAGCCAAGGACAATGGCACTAGGTTTCGATCCTAATGAATGAACTGGCTTTGTGGGAGCATAGCCTGTTTGGAAGCTCACCTTCCTGGACCTGGATGGAGGGGGAAGGACCTTGGACTGCTCTTCAGACTCGAGAGGGAGGGGGAATGGAGTGGGGGGAGGGGGAATGGAGTGGGGAAATGGGGAGAGTAGTGGGGAGAGGGGGAGAAGAGTGGGGGCAGGGGGAGAGTAGAGGGAGGAGGGGGAGGGAAATGGGAGGCGGGAAAGAGGCTGAAATTTTTTCAACCAATAAATAAATAATTAGTCATATTGGCCACTCCATTTGTGTTGAAATAGGAGCGGCGGGGCTGCGTCCCCAACACCCCAGCCGCTTGCACGGCTAGCTTTACCCAAAATAATTACATGGACACTGTATTCTTTTAAGCACTGCTTGGCCCATTTCTATCATGACTCTTCTCGGCTAACTCTCGCACCTGGACTAACCCATTTCTAATAATGTGAGTAAGCACCCCAAGGTGCGCTTACTGGGAAGATTCTAGCCTACATCCATCTTGGGTCAGAGCTTCATCGCATGTGCCTCAGAGAGCAGAGCTATCCTGTCTGCCCGCTAGACAGGAGCGTCTCTCTCTGAGGCATCCGGCTCTGAGCGGAGCTGCATGCTTTCTGACCTCACTTCCTCTTCCTCTCAGCATTTTCTTCTGTTTACTCCACCCACCTATGTTCTAACCAATTGGACCAAGCAGTTTATTTATTGCTTAGCCAATGAAATCAACAGATTGATATATGACACTCCCACATCACATTTGAACTTTTTTCTTTTAATAATTCCAGTAAATAAACATACTGATTAGCTCTTGCTTTCTCTCCTATCAATCTTTTGTCTCTTCAACAAAGCACAATATGTTATTAGATAGTTCTGAACACAGCATGTATTAATTTCTGAAGCTTTAAACTCCAACCTTAAAGCCCTGAATGTGAAAAGCTTTGATCACATCAATATACAAATTTGCTTTGTAATAAACCTGTTCGACTAAAGGGGCTTTGCACATGGTAATGAGTAATTGCTGTGATTAAATAAAGCACTAGGTTTATTACTAAATTATTTGGCTTGGTCTGAATCTCATGGAGCACGCATTTCTTCAGGGATCTAACCAAGTATATGGCAGTTAATTAAATCCAGTCTTATCTTTTTTGGAGCTTTTAGATTGAATAGCCTCTGAAAATAAATGCACAATAGTCACTTTACGGGAAATTTCTAGCTGATAGAGTTTGTTGTGTTTCTTTAGTGCAAATAATGACAGAAATTTCACAATTTCATACTCAATAAAGGGTGGGAATTGCCTTTGGCAACTTGGCACATCTACCTTCCACAACCAACTCTAGATGCCATGGGTAACAGAGTCCATAAAGTAGAGTGCTTCAAATTTGTACAATTGGATTAAAAAAAAGAAAAAGAAAAAATGAGCAAGGCAAAATTATAATAAAGAGTTTAAGCAAAAATTAGTCTTTAAAAGTAAGCACTGCTTTCTGTCTGTTGAGTAAGAACACTACCTAATATTCTTATCCATTCCATTTTGGCTAACAAGAGCTTCACACTTAGGAAACATTTCCTATGACTTGCTGAAAGACCTAGCCTTGATCTCGTCTGAACAGTAGCATATGCCAACTTTATGTCCACTCTTCTAAGCTCTAACTCGGTAATTAAAAGTGAGTCACACTTTGGAAAACATAGAAAGACACCTTTATTTGAAATTCAGGCCGAGTGATATTATGGAAGATTTTAATGGTGAAATACATTCAAAATGTTTAACAACAACCAACAAGAGAGAGTAACTATGTCCACTTGTGATGTTTCTGTCTGTCAAACCACACTCTCGAAATTTCATAAGTGAACTATGGAAACTCTTGCCTTTGGATCATATTAGTACCTGAATACAATGAAGAAGATAAATATGCATAGCTTCAAAGTTTCTTCCAGAAAGGTAAGTAGAGCAACACCTGAACTTTCTCCTTTTAAACTATATCAACTAGGTTTTTAAATTTATTTTATGTATTTATTTTTTTTAGTTTTTCAAGACAGGGTTTCTCTGTAGCTTTGTTGCCTGTCCTGGAACTAGTTCCTATAATCCAGGCTGGTCTCAAACTCATACAGATCTGCCTGCTTCTGCCTCTCTACTGCTGCGATTAAAGGTATGCACAACCACCCGCCCAGCTTATGTCAACTCTTCTAAAGAATGGAATTAGATCCAACTTAGACTGAAGAACAGAATTTTAAAAAGTAGATAGAAAAAGAAAATTGGATCAACAGTCAAGAGCTGCTCTTACAGAGGACCAGGGTTTGGTTCCCAAAATTCACATAGCTTCTTACAACTCTTGCATCCATGGGTACCAGATAATTTACATTCCTACAAAGACTAGCGCATACAAAATAAAAAGAAAACCTATCTAGAATATTTCACCCTTAACAAGTTGTATGTAATTTGATTTGTCTTCTTCCCATATATGTAACATAGACATACATGCAACATAAAAATAACAAATAACAAATGCATAATTTGAGTTTGGGCAATTTATAGTGCATGCTTTGAAACTTTATCTTCTAATATGCCTACCACTGTTTCTTCTTTGATAAGATTTCAAAGAAAAGTACAAAGATTAACGAGCACCCCAAAAATATAGCATGGATGACAAAACGGAACAATAAAATAAAGAGATTCTCAAGCACACAAAGAAAACAAACTCATTGATGTGTGCATTCAATTACTGTACTATAAAGCTTCCATTCCTTTGGAAAAAAAACTATTATTTTACAAAATAATGCTATAAACCAGCAGGCACCATCACAGTGTACTGTGCATCCTGCATCTCTGTCAAATCCCAGTAATTATTTAGACCAGTCAAACTCGGCATGTGCTCTAAGAAAATTCAGCATTCACTACATCACTTAAAACTGTTTGTTGGATCTTATTGTTAGGATGGTGACATTCATTACTAGGGACTAAACCCTTCATTATTCTGTTTGTCAGAAGTCCTCAAACAATACGGTATGTGGAAAAGAAAAAGGAGAATTAGTTTCCTAATGTGTGATTTCAGAAGAACAAGAAAAGAGCAAGAAAGAGAAAGGAAAAAGAACGAAAGAAAGAAAGAAAGAGAAGGATTTCTAGCATCCACTCTGTTTTGCCCCTAGTTTGCGACAGTTCACCTACATGACATTCAGATCAGAAAAAAAATATTACTTAAGAAAAATGAGTAAACTTACTCTCAACAATAATATGACTTCAAAAGTTCACTCACAATAATTTGAATAATAATATAATTATATGATTCTCAGAAAGATATGCCATGAAATTTATTTGTTTGTAGCAGACACATCATAAAAACAAATGCACAATGACAGTAGAATTAGGTATTACAAAAGTGTAAGGCTTCTTTAACTACTATTACATTTCAATGTGTCTTTTGTCGAGCATAAGATGGTTTTAACCCCACTAATTATGTGACCAAGAAAACAAACTATTATAAATATAATACCAAACACTAGTGATTGAAATTTCCTTGCTTAAACGAGAAATCCCAGTAATTGCTTCCTATTTCTTATTCAGATTAACTCCTCAATCTATGTTAATGTATTCATTTTTTGTTTTTATAATTTTAGTTAATCTTCTACAGAGCATAAAGCCAAAGAAAATTGACAGTGATTGAGAAGAAAAGGTTTTTTTTTTGTATGTCCAATGCATTTAAAGCCATGAAAATGACCTTCTCTTAAGGAAATTGGGTTGAGTTTTTACTTTTCTCCAGATGACATCTGTCTTGAAAATATCCAGGCCTTATACATCATGACCCTAGAGAAGCAAAGTAACAAGATGAACCCTAAAAGAAAGCGAAATAGAGAAGTTCTCTGGACAAAATTGGGAGTAAAGGGGTAGGGGGAGAAGGGAGGGTGGAAGAGTAGGAGGAAGGGAGAAGCAGAGGGGGAGGAGAACTTGAGGGAAAAGGATAGTGGGGATGGGCGAAGGACATAGATGAGAACAAAGAAAGAGATATTTTGATTCGGGGAGCAATAATGGGGCTAGCAAGAAACCTGGCAAGAGAGAAATTCCCAGGAATTAATAAGAGTGACCCTAGCTAAGACCCTAAGCGATAGAGGAGAGGGTGCCCTAACTTGCCTTGCCCTGTAGTCAAATTAATGACTATCTTTAATGTTACCATAGAACCTTCATCCAGCAATTTATGGATCCAATTGATCCAAAGACCCACAGAAGAGTTGAGCTTCCAAAGTCCAGTTGAAAAGTGTGAAGAGTGAGAATATGAGCAAAAAGGACAAAACCATGATGGAGACTCACACTGAAACAACTTACCTTAGCTAATTGGTGCTCACCAACTCCAGCCAGACAGGGAAGAAACCAGAATAGGGTCAAGTTAGCCCCTTTGATTGTGGGTGTTGGTTGTACGGCTATGGCAGACTGGGAGACTACTGGCAGTGGCACCAGGATTTGTCCCTGCTGCTTGTTTTGGCTTTTTGGAACCCATTTTCTTTGGAGGGACACCTTGCTCAGCCTGGATATAGTGGGGAGGACCTTGTTCCTTCCTTGAAGCAATGTGTCTTAACCTCTCTGGGGAGTGGGTGGGGAGTAGGGTGTGGCGAAGGTGGAGGGAATGGGTAGAGGGGGTGGGAATTGAGATTGGTATGTAAAAATGAAAAAAATAATATAGTTTAGTTTTTAAAATAAAATAATGAAAAAAATTATTCAGACCTTTCTAAAACCCTGAAGCAGACATAGCAAAGTGAACCCAGCTATAATAAATGACTTCTATCACTCAAAGTGTTGGGTAATGTTTCTAATCTTGTCTGTCGTTTTTGCCAGTAGATGTTGTAACACTTATGTTCATTCTGAATCCATTTATTAGGGGTGACAATTTTCCTGGAGGTCAACCTGCTTAAAATTCAACTTCAGCAATAATTTTATTTCGCTCCATTTATCACACTAGAAGGCCTACAAAGAAATATTTCTATGAAATATACTTCATTAGCTATACTTAGAAGGAAAAAGAAGAGCATGCAATCATGTTCTATAGCTAAGATCAAATTTGATTGTAACTGCAAGACCACATGAATGTGTCAACATGTATTGTTGGATGCATGATTATTCTATAAAAAGAGAAACATATCATTAATTCTTTTCTCTAGTTTGATAGTCACATGAATTTGGTATTTTCAATAGCAGTTATAAAGAGATGATAGATAGATAGATAGATGATAGATAGATAGATAGATAGATAGATAGATAGATGATAGATAGATGATTGATAGATGATAGATATAGATAGATAGATAGATAGATAGATAGATAGATAGATAGATAGACAGATGATAGATAGATGGACAGGAAGAAAGAAAGAAAGAAAGAAAGAAAGAAAGAAAGAAAGAAAGAAAGAAAGAAAGAAAGAAAGAAAAAAGAATCTGGAATATATATATATATATATATATATATATATATATATATATATATATATATATATATATATATATATATTCCTAGCCTGGTTGATAACTGTGATTCTGAATCAAACAATCTAAAAAATATCAATCATTTTGGTTTGGGGAACTTGAGTTTCACAATACAGCTATTTCTCTTTCACAGGTATTCAGATGTGCCTAACTGTGTTGCCCTCCAACACCCTGCCACCGCTCAGCTTTCAGTGATTACATTTTACATATTTTAAATTACAGTGTAGGACAGATATGGCTCTAGGAAAGGAATCATAGGATTCCTATTGGGCACCCAAAGACCAGGGAAGGATGAATCCCATGACCATGCTTGCTTCAGACTTCCAAGGAGTTCACTGGAGACGGAAGTTATTTTGGTCCCAGACGAAAAAAAAAAACTTGTTATTAAGCCAGTATCCCGACAATAAGTGTTTAAGGAAGAGTAGCCATCATATGTTTCCATTTATAGTCTGGATTGTTGCAAATTTAATTTTTTTGTTTGAAGAATTAGTTAGAGGAGTTTCTATTTTCTTCTTAAAAAGTTTTGTTTTGGTCATGTATTGGTACAAATAGGCAATTAACTTAGCTGGACATATCAGGTGGCAATTTAACTCCCATGGCAATCTTCTTCTTCTTAACTGTGATGCACACTGTGCCTCCTGGGGTGGTCTTCATTGAGAGCCACCCACAGCTTTAAGAAAACCTTTTCTAGGCTCTTTGTTTAGGTAACTGGTCTTTGCTCTGTCTTTTTCACAGTAATTCAATTTTACTTTGCAGCTTTTATTGTTGTCTTTTCATTTAGCTCCTCAAGCCAGACAGATTTCTACATGAGTTTTATGTCAACAATGTTGTGCACCATCTGTTTTATAAGGACACACTTTTCACATAGCTGTAAATCACTTTCTTTGCACTAAGGGTGGAAAGGCAAGCAGGGCAGGAACCTAGAAGCAGATCTTGATAGGGGTCATCAAGGGGCACTGCCCACAATTCCTCAGCCTGCTTTCCTTTCTTGTTTTTCTATATTTATTTTACATTCTGAACAGTTTTCTCTCCATCCTCTCCTCCAGTCCCTTCACCCCACTTCCCTTCTAGGCATTCTCTCCTTCTCTACACCCCCTACTCCATTCTGAAAGGGCCAGGCCTCCCACGGGGGTCAGTACAACAAGCACATCAAGTTGAGGTAGGACCAAGCTCCTCCCGCTGCATCAAGGTTGGACAAGGCAACACAGCTTAAAGATTTGGTCCCCAAAAGCTAGCATAAGCATCAGGAAGTGGTCCTGATCCCACCACTAAGAGCCCCATAAACAGACCAAGATATACATCTCTCACACACATATTGAGGGCCTACGTTGGTCCCTTGCATGCTTTCTAGATGTTGGGACAGAGATGGGGAACACCCATGAGCTCAGGACAACTCTCTCTGTGGGTTACCTCTGTCATGACCTTGATCTCCATGGTTTGTGCAACCCCTATCTTCTCTCTTCCACAGGACTCACAGAGCTTGGCCCAGTGCTTGGCTATAGATCTCTGAATCTGATTCCATAAGTTACTGGATGAAGATTCTAGAATGACAGCTAGGATAGTTAACAATCTGATTACAGGAAAAGAAAAGTTCAAGAACCCTCTCCTTATTGCTAGGAGTCTTAGCTGGGGTTATTCTTCTGGATTCCTGGGAATATCCTTCACAGTAATTTTCTCATTAACCTGAAAATGCTCCCCATCAAGGTAACGCTGTTATTATTCCCTCCATATCCCCCAACTCTACAACTAAGCCATATCCCTAATATTCCAATGCCTCTATCACTCTACTGCTTCCCCACCCCCAGATTAACCAAGAAGATCTCTTCCATTTCCTCTTCCCAGGGACATCGATGTGTCTCTCTTTGGGCCATCCTTGTTACCTAACTTTTCTTCCTGGGACTGTGGACTGCAGTCTTATCATCCTTTACTTTACAGGTAATGTCCATGTATGAGCGAGTATATACCATCTTTGTCTTTCTGGGTTTGTGTTACCTCACTCAGGATGATTTTTTTTCTAGTTTCATTCATTTACCTGCAAATTTTATGATGTCATTGTTTTTTTGTTTGTTTGTTTTTCTGCTGAGTAATATTCCATTGTTTAAATGTATCACATTTCCTTTATCCATTCTTTAGTTGAGGGACATCTAGGTTGTTTCTAGGTTCTGGATTTTATTAATAATGTTGCTATGAACATAACTGAGCAAGGATCCTTGAGCATCTTTTTGGGATATAACCAAGATTGGTATGCCTGTGTCTTGAGGTAGATTGATTCCCAGTTTAAGGAGAAACTGCCAAACTGATTTCAAAAGTGACTGTATAATTTTTCACTTCCTCCAGCAATAGAGGAGAGTTTCCCTTGCTCTATATCCTCTCAATATAAGCTGTCATTACTGTTTTTGATCTTAGCTATTTAGATAGTTGTAAAATGGTATCTCAGAGTCATTTTTATTTGCATTTCCCTGATGTCTAAGGATGATGAACAATTATTTAAATGTGTCTCGGCCATTTGAAATTATTCTGTTGAGAATTCTCTGTTTAAATCTGTACCCCATTTTTAATGGGATTTTTTAAAATCTTGATGTCTAGTTTCTTAAGTCCTTTATATACTTTGGAGATCGGCCCTCTGTCAGATATGGTACTGGTAAAGATCTTTTCCCATTCTCTAGGCTGCTTTTTCTCTTTATTGGCAGTATCCGTCTCTAGCTACAGTAATAAAACATATGCTATTAGTATAAAAACAGACAGATGGGTCAACAGAATCAACTCAAAGAACCTGACATAAATCTCCACAATTATGAAGACATGATTTTTTTTACAGAAAAGCCAAAATTATACAATTGAGAAAAGAACATCTACAATAAGTGTTGCTGTCTTAACTGAATGTTGAGATGTAAAAAAAAAGCAAATAGATCCATATCTATCACCTTGTACAAAACTCCAATCCAAGTTGATCAAGAACTCAACATAAATTCAATTACACTGAAATGGAAAATAGGCTTGACCACATTAACATAGAAGATCACTTCCTAAATATAACAGCAGTAGTACAGATTTTGAGATTAACATTTAGTAAAGGGGAAACTGAAATGCTCCTGTAAGCCAGTTTTCTTATAAAGTCCAGTACCAGCAGCCCAGGGATGTTACCACAAACAGTGATGTGGCCCTCCCCAATCACTTTTTAATTAAGAAAATGTTCTACAGCTCAGTCTTACAAAGGTAATTTCTCAATTGAGGTTCTCGCTTTTCAGATAACTCTAGCTTATGTCAAGTTGACACAAAACTATAAAGAACACCTAGTCAGAAAATTGCCAGGTAAAGAGTTTTATTTACTTGTTTAATAAAGCTCAGTACCACATATGAGAATGGTGAATAGCAAAGGCAATATTACATGAATTGTGTAGGAAAGAGAAAGAACCAAGAGTATTTCAGACAGTGTCACATATAAAAAATCTCAAACCTATATGGCAATTTGAGATATGTGATAATGGAAATTAAATATATAGGGACAAATATTCTGATTTATGAAATATGAGTATTTCTCCATATATCATATTGTCAGCATATCTGTCATTTGGTAATTTCTAATGTATAATTCCTTAGGGACTATCCACCAGCCTTCAGGGAAAAGAGGCATAATTATCTTGACACTTTCATATAGTTGCTAGAGTTTGAAAACCCCCATAAGATAAACAGATGCATAGCTGGAACAGTTAATTTTGTGTCTGTGAACTATCTTAATATTGTGAACTGTCTTACAAGTTACATTCCATCGTAGACTTTGAAATATTTAATTAAACTTCATTCTACTGCACTTTAATCCTGCTTGATTTATTAACTATACATTCCCAAACAACAATGTTCCATAATTATAATAATATGATAGTTCCGCGTCACCTTCTCTATCTTTACTTCTAAGGGCTACCATCCACATTGTTGGACTTTCTATGCTGAATCATGTTCAGAGGACCTTTAGAGAAGTAATGAGGAATACAGCATGCCCATATGTCATACCCACACCATATCCGTGTCTTACAGCATGGACTTCTAAGATTCTAAAGAGAGTTGCTTTAGTGACATGATAGATTTTAAAACATCCTAGCACTCATATCTTCAGCAATTAAATGGTCAGATTTCTCAAATCCTTAAGTTGCTTTCTTAGCATTGAATCTACAAAGTGCTGGTATCTCACATTTATTTTTATAGTCAACGTAAGAACTGTAATTCAAGGAGACATTCTAGAAAAATCACTGGTATCCCTCTGTTTTCCCATCATATTCAAATGATCTTATTCAAAAAAAGTCAGAGAAAATAAATCAAAACAAACAACAAAGAGTTTGTTACCTTTATTTTGGAAGGAATCTTATTGTAAAAGTAAAAGTACAGGCATGGAAGACAGGTCAACAGAGACAGAAAGCAGTAGAAATTATATTTAATTGCTTCTATTTGTTAATACATATAAATAAGCTATCTTGAGTTGTTCTTTAATGAAATGAATTGTAGGTCATATCCTGAGAAATAGAATATGATGTATCCACCTCCAGTTCACATTAACTATTACCTAAGTTACCTTGCCACTGATATTTTGTTTTTTACACTTTACTATTGCTCAAATATTGACCTTAATAAAATCCTATGATAAACTGTGGTTTGTTAGCATAGAGGTAACCCAACAACAGGAGTGATTCATTTATAGTGTAGATCAATCAAGAGGGATGCCTAGGAAAAACTGTGTTTCCTATGATAAGAAACATTTGTCAACCATTGCTTGGACAATCCTGTAATTGTCTGCCTACAATGTGCCAATGAGATACTCAAGATTTCTTGTGAAAACTGTGTTTGTATACAGCCAGAACAATGTTTCTATCTGAATCATGGAAAGCAAACTGTGAACGAACTGAAGTAGGTAATAAATGGTGAAAAGGAAGAAAACAGAGACAGAGTGAGAGAGAGATTGAAAGAAGAAATAGAGTGTGAGAACAAGACTGATAATACATCAAACATCAAAGTTTCAAAAGTGAAAGGACTCCATAAATTGTAACCATGTTGGAAGGAAACAACTTCATTAGCACTTTCCTTTTAAATATTCTACTAAACATACCGGAGCATTTCACAACAGATCATTCTCAGACTCTCCAAGTCCTGTGTCTGAAGTAGATGGTATCTTAAGCTGTAAGGATTTACTCTCAAACTCTGGGAGGAAACCAATGGCAGCAGCAGTAGGCTAGATTGTTTGGGGAGTCTCTTGGTCTTCTGTGACTCACAACACAAAAGCAGGTTAATTAAACCTGGTACTGGACATTTTGTTCAATAATCTATGTGGCTTTGATTGAAGGGTACTGTCAGTGACACAACTTTCTGGCTTTTATAGTCTAAGAAAGTGCAAAGCAAACTTCCAAGGGAGAGAGGAAATCAATACACCTACCCACTTTTTGTGCTTGCATTTCATAGTAATGACCCCATGATAAATATCCTGAAGTATACAATAGTGCTAAGCATATATTTGCTGTAATCAACAGATCTCCAATTGGAATTAATGTTTGCTCAAAAAAGGAAATCATTTTGAGTATTGGAAACCTACACACTGAAGTCACGGATATTAGAGGAGAACTTTCTATTGATCCTCTACAATTCAAGCAGAATTCTATCTGCAAACTAAATGTTATCCTTATACCCAGGTATAGCTCTCATACATAATCAAAGAAACTTCTATTTGCAACCAACAGTTACCATTGTAGATAACTGCAATTGGTCAAAACGCAAAATACGATGTACCATAAATATGATGCCTAGTCCAAATAGACACACATGCAACTCAGTTATTTCACCTAATTCTCAGGAAACATCTCAGAAGGGGAGGAAGAAAGACTGTAAGAGTCAGAAGGTCAGGAAATTTGCTCTAATATTGTGTCTCCTCCGAAGAAATGCAAATTTACTGTGACTATATGAATGCCCAAACAAGACCACCTCCAGATACGTTAGATTTGAAGGAGAACATATCGTAGGGCCCCACTTATAAATAAAGAACCTAAGCAACTAAGGAAGGCTAAGAATGACCCTCTGGGATAAGTCCTCTAATTGCTTATCTGATACCAATTGGCCATCCCTGAAACTATACATATAAACTGGAAATTTTAATTTTTAATTTAAATAGAATTACACCACTTCATCTCTTTCCTCCTAGCAATCTTCATTCAACACCCTCCCATGTCCCCTTCTCTTCAATACAATATATACATGTCAATGGAGAACCAGGCACCTTCTGCCAGAGGCCAGGAAATGACTCCTATTGAGAACAGCATTCCTGTTTTTTAAGTTTCTTAGAAATACATCTTTTATGTAACTACCAGAAATTATTTTATAACTGAGCTTGAGTTCATTTCTAGACATATACCAATTGCCTTAAACCTATCAAGCAGTATTTAACGATAAGGGAGAAAATAGATTCTTTTATTCCTGCTTCCTGCTGAATGGAGATCAAAAAGAGGGAAATCTGGAGGACTGATATAAAGCAGGGAAAGTGATAGACCTGCGGAAGTTCCCTCAGGGGCACCGGATTTGTTGACTGAAAGACAAGGGGACCAATCACACTGGTTTAACTGGTTGGCATCAAGGACTGCTTCACATTGGCTTGGTTCAAGCCTCACCATGTTCTACAGGAACACCGGGGTCTAGTGAGGAACAGTCTGTTTGCAAGACCACAGTTGATTCCTTTATGGTGTCTGTCAGCCGAGTGAAATATGCTGTGACAGACACAAGCTAGAGAGAGAAAGCAGAGCACAATTAACAGGAAATTGAACCTGAAAACATCGCAGAAAGAAGCAGTTAACAAGTATCTGTAAACAGCTGCAGTAGACTCACAACTTTGAGCCATAGTGAAATATAATAGAGATGGTCTCTGCACAAGAAGGAATGTTTTTAAACCATCCTTTTTTCTTTAAAAAGGTGTAAGATTTATGGGAACTGAAGAGAAAGCAGAGTGGTAGCACACACCTTCAATACCAGCACTTGGAAGGAAAAGACGGGGGTGGGGGGTGGCAGTCTCTGTGTTAAAGGTCAGTTTTATCTACAGAACTAGTTCTAGCATAGCAGGGAGCTTACACCTAGAAATACTGTCTGAAAACAGCAATAAAAACAGCAATACTCCCTCCCCCCCCCCAAAAAAAAACAAAATAAAAATAATAAAAATAAACAAAACCAAAGGAAAAAATTATAGCCTGTGACTATAATAGTTTTCAGTAATTTACTGGCTTGCTCTGTGCTTTGCTCAGCCTGCTTTCAAATAGAATCCAGGACCACCATCCCAGGGATTACATCATACACTATGAGTTGGGCCATGCCTCATTGATAACTAATAAAGAAAATGGCTTACAGTGGGATTTTATGGAGACATTTTTTCAACTGAGGCTCCCTCCTCTTTGCTGACACTATCTTGTGTCACGTTGACATAAAAGTCACCAGTATGCAAGGTTATATTAATAATTTATCTTGGGTTTCAACAACAGATGTTTGCAAGAGGGCCAAGTAAAGAAACTGCTGACATGACCACTCCATTGTTAGGAAAAAGACATTTACTGTTTATAAGAGAGATAAAATATCCAGAGACATCTGGTAGAGTCCAGAGTAGAGGGAAACAAGTACTATGGTGATGGCCAGAGCTATCTGCTAGCAATGGAGAGAATATTGAGAAATAGAGACATGGAGATACCAAGAAAATAGCGAGAGTAGCTTGGTTTTAATGTGGACTGCAGGGAAAGGAAAGAGTGATGAGGTTAGCGTGATTCTGAAATGGGTAACTGTAGTATGGATTAAGGGAGCAAAGATTTTGTTAGGCAATCACAAGTGCATGTCAATATCTCTTTTGCGAGAGGCCAGGTAAATGACTCCTTTTGGTAGACCTGTTACATAGTACTTGAGGAATACTAGCTTTTATCAATTTATCGAATTCCCAGAGTCTCTCCTATCCTCAAGCTGGAACTCATTTCTAGAGGCATGGACTTTCTGAGATCCAACCAAAGACTTGAAACAACCGGTCCATGTCTCAGATGTGATCAGTTTATAAGCCTGGTAACATTCAAAATCTCATTATCCATTTCTTATTTTCCAGTAAATAGGGACATTTTCTTGGCTGCACTAAAGAAATATTTTATAAGACCTCATCACTATTATCATCATCTATGATTTATCTATTATTGTACTTTATTTTGAGCATCACAGCTCTACTGTAATTTTGTGACCAAGCATATAATATGGAATTAACACACACATACACACACACACACATATCTGCAGTTTTTCAAACAAAAACAGCTCCAAAGTTTGCGTGAATCACGTGTATCTGAAAAAGCAATATATACTTATCTTCACCATGCATGTATCTATTCTAATGACAAAAATAATTGGATATGTTTTATGATCCATTTTTAAGAATTATGTCTAAAATAGAATCACCACATTCAAGCAGAAGTGCATCCAGAACTAGATGTAACACATCTACATTTTAGGATGAGTTTGTATTTCATAATAAACAAAATAAATAAATTATTGCAAATAAGTGTGGAATTTAACACAGATGTTGAAATATGGTATGTGAGAAGTTTCTAGCAACACAGAATGAACCAATATGCTAATTCTGCCTACAAACTAGATTGCAAAGTGAAATTATTTATTGAGTCCATTAAATTATTTTAAAATTTTATTTTTAAAGGTACGACTTTCCAATTAAGAGTTCTGCTTCTGTGCTTTCCTTTTTGTCATTCCATATTTACTCAAAATTTCTAACATTTTTGTAAAGGTAAAATCAATTATATATACAATTATTGTCCTTAAAATTCTTATAAATTATAGGGGAAATGTAGTATACTATAACATGCATACTTGGTATTTTTTTTCTCTGCAGGAACTCTTAAACTTCATATTCAATATTAGGTAATAAATTCAATTGAGTTTATGTAGTATATTTATAGTTATGTTAGTGCTGACTAAAAGGTAACCTGAGATACAATAACTTGCTTTTCTTCAAGAAGAGTAGCAATCATTTAAAACAATTTAGATGCTTGTTTAATAGAGCAGAGACTTTTAGCCTACATGTGTGTGTTTATAACATTTTTTGTACCAAACAATTGCATTTCATCTTCTCACAATCTCTTTGTTTTGGATATTATAACTCTATATTCTAAAGGGCCTCAAAGGGAAAGATAACCAAATTGGAAACAGCTTGTTTTATTTTATATAAGTTTTCAGTGGTTTCATAAATTGTGCTTCTCATTCTCAAAATGCAATTGAATTCCCTGAAAGATGTGGCATATTTCCGCAATGCAATAGAATTCACTAATGAGGTAGGCTCTTCAGGAATGGTATTTATTGAAAAACCTGTTTCCCACACAACATTTGAAGTACATACCACTTGCTAGGAAAATGCATTTGCCCTTTGGTGCTTCAGCATAGAGAGGGGCTTCTCAGATTTCAGAAATGAGCCTGCCCACAGGGATACAATAGGAAACACTTCAGCCTGCTCAATGGAAAATGATGACACCATATTATATCCAGAGAATACTAATACTTGAGAATTCTCAACCAGAAAATTCCCTTTTAAATTTATTTTAAACAAACTGCTGCAATTGAATAAATATTCCACGATCTTCATATTTCTGGGATATTTTATTCAAGTAAATTATGCTTCCCACCATTTCCAAAGATAATTCTCAGGAGAATCATAAGAATTAAATACAAATGTGAAACACTTAAGTGTGTAGAATGATTCAATGAGCTGCCAGTTAGTTGCCTTCCAGGTATGCAGTCCTTTTATTGTTAAGCATCCTACTTGAATCTTATGCTGAGGTCCAGTGCCAACCATTTTATTTTGTCTCTCTTTTAGAATATTCTTAGGTTGAGCAGGCAGAAGAAAGCAAATACTGGGTCAATAACTGTACACATGTTTACTTTGTATGTTTATGGTCTGTGTTTTCATCTGTATTTCAATCAATTCACTGCTTCTTTTTTGGACAGTGTTAACCTTTGTATGCCTCTCTTTGATTTCTGACTATTTTTTGTGAAGCTTATTGTGTTTTTGGAAAGCCAGTATTTTAATTACTATCTAGTAAACTGTATTTCAAAGAAGAGTGCTTCATTTATTATCCTGATATGTCCCTAGTGGTATGTGTATAACTTTGTTATCTGAATTAGACATGAATAGAGTCCATACATAGCATTGTTTAAAGAACCTATGCTCTGCCGGTCATAGGCCTGTGGGAAGTGTTCAATTCTTTTATTATATTAAATGGACATAGCACTATGATTCCTAATGATTTGTAGCTGTACCCGAAAATGGAACATATTTCGTATCTCAGTCTCCTTGCAGTAAATGACAAGTAATACAGAGACCACAAACTGGTCAATGTTCAGAAACTATAGAGGGTACATATCTAAAACACACTCCTACTCCATGGCTAAAGGATTTTCTCAGAGAGGGGCTGGGAAGTTTGTAAGACCCAAAGTTTATTGATAACATCACAAATACATTGTTTTCCAAAAACCAGCAGTCACATATTTAAAATCATAGCAATTATGACACCATACAAAAAATACGAGTACAACTTCCAGCCAAATAAATCCCCAGTATGGGGACAAAAATCCCAATAGAAGTGAGGATCTATTTTAATTTAGTAGCTTCTGGGAGGAGGGGCCATTTTTTTTTTAATAATATAACCTCTGGTATGTCAACCAGGTAGACATGAAACCCAAGACTAGATAGATAACAGAAACTGGTCTTGGTTGAATTGAAGAGGAGAGAGAGAGAGAGAGAGAGAGAGAGAGAGAGAGAGAGAGAGAGAGAGAGAGAGAGAGAGAGAGAGAGAGAGAGAGAGAGAGAAAGAGAGAAGAAATCTTATAGTTGGGTGGGAAGAAATGGTCATGGTCATTATGGAAGAAGTTAGTGGAGGTGAGCCAAATTATTATAAATATATTGAGTTTAATCATCGATAATTAATAACATAATAGTAAAAATAGAAATGGGAGACAAAAGGTAGAAGAGGCAAAGATATCATTTTCCATAGCATTCTCTGAGTCACAACACACTAGGTTTATTTATTCATTAAATAAACATCACTTTTTCTACTAAAAATAATAAATATTATTTTATCATGTGTTTAACAACATAGGTATGTATCAAGAGTCTTTGGGGTTCAGCCTTGGAGTCCTCTACAGGGTTCAGATTAGACACTACAGAGAGTGAAAGGTGCTTAGGTCTGAGGATGAATGAATTCTCTTGCCCCACGCTGTCTGAACACGTCTCTTTATTCTTCTTCCTCTATTCCAGTTTTCCTGTGCTACTTCTAATTTCTCTTAGTTTTTTCTCCACTCGCAGAGGTTGTGAAGTGTTACTTACTGACTTGTTCTCCATCCTGGTTTCTTATATAACCCAAGATCACTAGCCAAGGAATTGGTCTACCCACAATTAACTGGGTTCTATCCCATCAATCACTAAATAAGAAAATGCCCTATAGGTTTATGCTGTGGATTATGCTCGTTGTTGATAAAAACCTTGCTGGCCAATAGCAGGGCAAAGAGAGATTTTGTGAAAGAGTCTAAAACAGAGAGAATGATGGGAGGAGGAAGGGGGAGTCATGAGAGTTTCAAGAGATACCAGTCAGCTGCCAACTAAGAAAAATGTGTAAAAAAAAGAGGTAACAAGCCATGAGCCATGTGGCAAGTATAGACAGAAATGTGGGTTAATTTTAGTTAGTAACAACCCTGAGCTATATACCAAACATTTGCAACTAATATAAGCTGCTGAGAGTGGCCATGAGACAGGAAAACTACCCTCTACAGGTTGCCTGATCTTCTTGGAGGCATTTTTTAAATTTAGGTTTCCTTCTCTCAGATAACTCCAGCTGTGCCAAGTTGACATAAAATACCCATCATACCACCATTCTTTATTCATAAAATTACTGTGTATGTTTAGTCACCTGCTTAACTTTCCAAACACCAAAACAAGCCCTGATTTCTCATTTCCAACTTTTTAAAAGTACCACACCAAAGATATAAATTTAGCATTAGAAATAAAGATAATATATGGTCTATGACCTAACACTAATCTGTTACCACTAGGGAAATAATTTCTTCTTCCAGACCTAGTTATTTTAGTAACTTGTTTATTTGTTTCATAATAGAGAATTTCAAGATTTTTTGGCAGATCTTAAAATATACTACACTTCTTGAAAAGTCACAGTTATCTAAAGAATATTAAGAATCCTGAAAAAGTATTATGTTTTTCTTAACTGATATTACCTTCTTATCACTAAAGTGTAAACCCACACAACTTTTCCACCATGAACATGAGCACGCAAAACTGTTTTTGTATGTGCAAAACAATTTGATCAAGAAGTACGGATTACAATGCAAAAAAAATCTAATTTATTGTCAAGATGTAAATTATAATACTTATGTCTTCCAAACTAGGTTAGAATTCAAATCTTCTGATATTTGATACGTTCAAATGCTTTTGTTTACTTTCCAAGCAGTAATTTATTGAAGTTAGAATATTCTTGTGCATCTCTTGTTCTCATTTCTAATAACATTTCCATATCATTTTATTACCAATATTTCCCTTTGTTCACAGAGTATAACTCCCAAATACGCTTATTAATCAGTCATATCTTCTATGAATTCACAAGCTTCCACTAATAATCATGCCACTTGTGATTTTCTTTAAGTCACAGTTAACAGATTCATAAATATTCACATGATAATTAAAACTAAGTTGAGGAAAGAAGAATATGTGCAGGTGAATACTTCACAATATCAGTTTCTGTTGCTTGAATCCACATTTGTATTTAATCTCATTACATCAATACCCAGATTTATATGCTTTAATGTTAATGAATCCAATATAAGAAACATCGATGATCCAAACAAAATTAAAAGATCATATATAATATTAACACATCTCTTTGAAGATGTGAGCACAATTTTTTAATCAATGTATTCAGTCTATACAAAATACTAAAACCTCACATTTCCCTTTCTATCTAGTCTCTTTTTATTTACTTCCTAAATGAAGGATCACTGTAATGTGATCTCTTTTATATGAACGCTTTTACTATGTAGGCTTTTACTTCGGAATATTACAAACATTTCTTTTATATCATGGCTTGAAGTTCTATGATTCATCTATAAAAAAGATATATCCTCTTACTTTTCACTGACCTCCCATTTCCTCTATAGTCTAACATGTTAATGGATTTTTTTCATTCACAGGCAATTTGGTTAAAGAAAAGACCATTTTTTTTCTATTACAATGAGAAATGAGCAAGCAGTGACTTACAGGATTGAAGCTCACTTCTCTGAACTCAGTAGAGTATTAACTTCAATGGTTAATGAAATTACTGCTATTGCACTGATGATATATATTAGTTGCAAATGTTAAAATACATATTGTTTCAAGGATGCTTAGACTGTAGTTGCATGAAATTTAAAAAATGCTAGAAATTTCATCCTGTCTTTTGTGTTAAATAAAGTATACATAATATATTTTCCTCTTTACTCTTCTGTATATGTTATTATAACTTTCTTATTCATGACAACATTATCTCTGCTTTTTAGTGTTATTTATTCTATACATCTAAATTTATTCTAGTATAACAGTTGGCTTGTGACACTTATTAAAACTATTTTAAAAAGTGATAAACCCACATTGTGATTTTTTAGGATTGCCGTTGTGATCAGAACACAGTTATTGAATTGTTTCTATAAATGGACTACCAACTCAATCTAATTTGGTCAAAAGTGTAAAATGTCATACTGTTCAGAATTCAAGATACAAATGCAATAGTTTTCTTCAAGGGAAGACAAATAGCACAAAAACACTACTTAAGAATACCAAATGCTCTAAATTGAATTACTTTCTTTTTTACAGCATGTTAAGTAAATGGCTCATTGCCAACGGCCTAACCTATGATATTATAGAATGTGGTGTATCTTCCATAGGGTGTGCTAATCATACTTTCTAGAAAATTTAAAAGCATTCTGGAGCCCAAATTACCACAAAGTACACCCTTGAGGGTACTTTGATAGGAGAAAAGCATGTAAAATGAAAATTTTCCTTTTTCTTTTACATGAATGATTAATGTAGTAAAGAGAAGTATAGATGTTAAACAGATGTGGAAAGTGATCTCACACTCTCAAAGGTTCGTTCCTAACCACACACAGAGCTCTGGGAAACGTTAATGGTTACCCTTCCATTGTAAATCTACATGGAACTGTCAGTTCATTTGAAGACTTCAAACAAAGGAAGCTCATTTTCTTTGTCCCCTTAAGTAAAGGTTTTGAGTCTATGTCCCATCTTCACCCTTTAGACTGATGCTCTGATCACTTTTTGAGGCTTCACAAATATGAGTGATTTTATAGGAGTGAGAAATTATTTTTTTATTATTTATATTATTTTTTATTTATTTTTTTTTTATTTTCGAGACAGGGTTTCTCCATAGCTTTTTGGTTCCTGTCCTGGAACTAGCTCTTGTAGACCAGGCTGGCCTCAAACTCACAGAGATCCGCCTGCCTCTGCCTCCCAAGTGCTGGGATTAAAGGCGTGCGCCACCAATGGCTCAGCCGTTAAAGGCTAGGCTCACAACCAAAAATATTTTTTTATTTTTTTTAAAAGGAAACAAATTATGAGTGAGTACATCCCATGCTCCTCTTTTTGGGTCTGGGATACCTCACTCAGGATAGTGTTTTCTATTTCCATCCATTTGCATGCAAAATTTGAGAAGTCATTGTTTTTTACCTCTGAGTAGTACTCTAATATGTATATATTCCAGACTTTCTTCATCCATTCTTTTAACTCACTCATAATTGGTTTCTACTCACAAATAATGGTCATTGAGTCTATATTCTGTGATCCTAAAGAAGCTAAATAAGAAGGTGAACCCAAAGTAAAAACATATAGTTATTATCCTGGATATGAAATTGGGTACTTGGGGGTGGGGTGGGACGGGGATGAGGGGAGATGGGGAGAGAAAAGTAAGAAAAGGAGAATGGGGTGAACTTGGGGAAATGGGATGATTGGGAGAAAGGAAGGTTGGATAGAGGAGCAGGGAATCACATAACTTAATTAAGGGAGTCATCTTAGGGTTGGCAAGATACTTGAACCTAGAGAGGCTCCCAGGTACCCAGGGCGATATCCCCAGTTAGCTCCTTGGGCAGCTGAGGATAGGGAACCTGAAATGACCCTATCCTATAGCCATACTGATGAATATCTTGCATATCACCATAGAACCTTCATCTGGAGATGGATGGGGATAAAGACAGAGACCCACACTGGAGCATCTGACTGAGCTCCCAAGGTCCCAATGGGGAGCAGAAGAAGGGAGAACATGAGCAAGGAAGTCGGGACCATGAGGGGCGCACCCACCCACTGAGACAGTGGGGCTGATCTAGTGGGAGCTCACCAAGGCCAGCTGGACTGTGACTGAAAAAGCATGGGATAAAACCGGACTCTTTGAACATGGCGGACAATGAGGGCTGATGAGAAGTCAAAGGCAATGGCAAGGGGTTTTTGATCCTACTTCATGTTCTGGCTTTGTGGGAGCCTAGCCAGTTTGGATGTTCACCTTCCTAGACCTGGATGGAAGGGCAAGGACCTCGGACTTTCCACAGGGCAGGGAACCCTGACTGCTCTTCGGACTGGAGAGGGAGGGGGAGAGGAGTGGGGGGAGAAGGAGAAGAATGGGAGGAGGGGGAGGGAAATGGGAGGCCGGGAGGAGGTGGGAATTTTTTTTTCTTTCAATAAAAAAAATAAAAAAATAAAAATAAAAAGGAAACAAATTATCTTTTTTTCATTATACATGCCAATCCAAGTTCCCACTTTCCTCCCCTCCTCCCATACCTTCCACATATTCCCCTAACCCACCATCATCCACTCCTCAATGGGAGAAAGGCACATTGCTTTGGAGAAAATCCAGGGCCCTCCCTACTATACCTAGACTGAGCAAGGTATCCATACAAAGGAAATAAGTTTCCAAAAGGCCAGTACAAGAAGTAGGGATATGTCCTGGTGCCACTGCAAGTGGCCACTTAGTCTGCCCCAGTCATGTAAATGTCAGCAACATTCAGAGGGACTACTTTATTCCTATGTTTGTCCTTTCCTAGTCTGTTTGGAGTTGTTGGACTCCCATTAGTTCAGTTAGGCTGTTTCAGTGGGTGTACCCGTCATGATCTTAAACCTCTTTGTTCATATTCTCATTGCTCCCACTCTTCAGATGGATTTTGGGAGCTCAGTCCAGTGCTATGATGTGGGTCTCTGTCTCGGTTTCCATCAGTTGCTAGATGAAGGTTCTATAGCATACTTTAGCATAAAGATCTATTAGAGAATCAGAAAGAAGCATCTTCAAATGAAGCAATATGTTTGATCTTATGAAAACAGTAGCTAGAACACTTAATCAAGAAATTATTCAGATAATTGTGAAATGGAAAACGGAAGGAATGGAAGGAAAATTGGCTTCCAATGCTATTGAAACAGCTTTTCAATTTTCTTTCTAAAATGCATTTCTAAATCACATTTGGTTTTGAATTTGTTTGCTTTATTGGTTGTTTCATTTCATGTACACATTCATTCCCTTCCTACCTCTCTCCCCCAAACATTTTCCCTCCATTCTTCTCGTTTTCTTTCTCTGCTTTACTGGTGCTATAGTCCATGCTGGTCTGAAAACTGTAACTTATCCCACCTCAGTCTTTGTACTGATTAGATTACAGACATGAACCACTATGCATGGCTTAATTTTCATTTTCTAATTGATTTTACATGGGCTGGGTAAATAGATATTGTTTTGTGATGGAGAAATTCTAATCATACTCAAATGTTCAGAGCTTAACTTCCAGCATGACAAACACACACAAGGAAATGGATTTGAAGAAGTCATCTTGCAAATGTGCCCAACAAAAACTCAGATTTAAAAAAAAAAATCATGTTAAAGACATTCAACCGAAGGTGAAATTTGTGAATATAAAGAAGTTGTTCGAAGTTAGTGAAATTTCAAGAGAATCACATTATAAGGTCAACGAGTATAACAGTCAAATCAAAACATAGTATAGAAGAAAACATAATATTTATCTTGATAATCTGTAACATGAGGGCCGGCTTGTTGGAGTTTCTGTTCCACCTGGTACCCCACAGCCAGAAAGTCCGAAAGAAAATCACACAGAGGTCTCCATAAGATTATAAACTGATTTGCCCTTTAGCTCAAGCTTTGTATTAGCTCTTATAACTTATATTAACCCATTGTTCTCATCTCTGCTAGCCATGTGACTATGTACCTTTCACAGTGGGGCAGGTCACATGTTGCTTCTTTGGTTTTCTGGGTTGGACTCCATCTAGCTTAACCAAAGAAATAATCACATGGAGGTCTGTATTAATTACATTGCTGCCTGGGCCATTTTTTCTATTCCCTTATTGGCTAACTCTCACATATTGATCTAACCCATTTCTAATAATCTGTATTGCCACTTGACTGGGGCTTACAGGCATGAGTCTAGCCAGCATCTGTTTCAGAGAGGAGAGCCATGCATTTGCCTGACTCTGCTTTCTTTCTCCCAGCATCCAGTCCTGTCTTCCCCGCCTAACTAAGTTCTGACTTATCAAAAGGCCAAGGCAGTTTCTTTATTTGACCAATGAAAGCAACACATAGAAAGAAGACCCTCCTATACCAATAATCATCCTCGCATAACTTACTATTTTCATGTTATTTCAATACCATTCACTTTAAAACATTCAATGGAAAGATGGGCTTAAATAATGAAATGTTCAGTCTTTTATTGCTGTCTGTTTATTATTCATATACTCACTTTCTATCACTGACAACCTACTACTTTTCAGGTACTGTGGTACACATGGGGAAAAAAAAGAAGAAACAGCAGGTACTGCTTAACAGAAATCATAATTAAAAAAGAAACACCAATATTCCTCTGCTAATTGAAAGCCTGGTAAAAGTATATGAAATAAACATGTTTTCCTGTTTTACTGACTATTTCCGTATTTTTAAAATATGCATTTGAAGTATACCAGTTGCGCCTCACTTCCCCAGATCCTTGTGTTTTCAGGCACTTGGTGGGTGAGCTGATTCCCTACAGCCAAATACTAAATTTGAAGCAGGAGTTTCTATCAAGACATTTGACTTAAAATCCTAAGTATCTTTCAATTACTCTAGATCTATACTACAAAGAAGTAAATTGCTGTAATTCAATTATTAGAATCCTGGACGAGTGTGTACAGGTGAGTCAAATGTTTTCCATGGCTGTTTATTTGGTATTTCTAACCCCAATGGCAAATTCTACTGGCTGTATCTCTGCTCCATCATTTGAAGCTGAAATATTCTTTGTGTCACTTTTTTATATCATGACAACTCTCTAAAACTCAGTCCTTCTTCACTCATTGTGTAGTGATTGAATTTAGGGCCTGAACAATTACTTAGTTTCTTCTGCTAAGGCCAAGAGTCACATTTATCTTCAGATCTTTGTGCTCTATGAGAAAGCTTGGACTAAATCATCAACTTAATCCACATTCGTGTTATGACCTCGCCGAAACTGTTCCAGAAATGAGTACTCAGGTTCATGACCACATCTGAACATAGGATCAATGATTGTACAATATTACATCCAATTTATTACAATGTAGCAAGGGGCTTTCTAGCGGATCCACAGAAAAGATAATGAAGTTCAAGTAGTCTTTCAGATTGCCATCCCAAACTGGCTTAAATGGAAAACATAAGACTGAGAATTTCAAACTTCTTTTCCTTCCAGTGACTGCTTAATCAGGCCCCTGTGCCCCTTCTCTAAGAAGGAGAAAAACGTAGTAACTGGTTATGTCAACCTCAAAAAGCATTGCAGGCACAACAAAGTCTTCAATTCTGTGTCAAATTATGAGAACCAAAAAACCCACAAAATTCATCAATTATTTCTTGAAAATATGTTTTAGGTCACTTTTCAACGTGATAATCTTCGCATGACTGAATATTAGAGTGAGGCCATAATTCCATAAATGACACTTACATCTTCAGGCAGTTTGGTTCACTAACCTTGTTACAAGATTTCCTTTTAGCTGCATTTAAAAAATATTACCATAAATTGAAGAGCCAAGATAATAGCTAATATTTGTTTAGGAGTTTTCTGGTATATTTCTGATTTTCTAGTTTCTGGGAAATATTCCCCATCTAGCTCTACGTTCTTTACTTGGCAAATTATGGCCTCTAAGATGAATACAATTCTCTGTGAAGGGCACTACAATTAAATATTTTTACATTCACACACACACACAGATACAGACTCACAGACAGACAGAAAGACAGACACACACATGGGGAGGGGGGCTTTTCCAAGCATCTTTGGTGTTAATTAACCTTCCCTCACCCCCTCTTCTTTCTTACCTCCCCATCCATCTCCCCAAATCACCCTCATTGCTCCGCCTTTCCCCTTCAAATGCCAGAGTATTTGGCTCTCTTTTTCTTGTAAGATGTTTCTTTCTCTTCCCCACCACTGATCCGGTTTAAATTTCCTGAATTAATAGTTATACAAAATTAAACACATCAATCCAAATATATGACACTATGTCTGAGTATAGCACACATTTATTATGGTACACGGGAAAATGAAGCTGTTAGTGATCAGGAAGTTTCTTTACTCTGGCTAGCATTCATAGTACTAAGAGATACTATCAGTCTGATAGAGAGAAAAACTCTAACAGTCTTGCTTGGCTGTGAAACTTGTGAATGTCAGTAATGAGCAATATGGCATGACATACCCAAGTACCAGAATGAGACAAATATGAAAGTGACCAACTGCTTTATGGTAAAATATTTGCGGTCCATTGCAAAAAATAAAACACACACACCTGATGTAACAGAGCTGCCCCAGAGTATATTGGCATCAGGAGTAAAACTATTATTATGAAGTTAAATTAATATAGTAACAAATTTCCCTCTAAATTTGCATCTCACTTTCCATAGATAGTACAATCTTTGGAACTCAGAGAAGTTTCTCTGTACAAAGAAACAGGAAGACAATTGGTAAGATATAAGGTAATTAACTGTAGAGTGCCCAACCACAAATGGGACATCTATATCAAATCTATCCCCCACATACAGGGATCATTGCAGAAGCACAGACAGAAAGATGCAAGAGCCGATAGTCAAGGACAACTTGAGGCAAATAGCATTTTTTAGACTTAATAGGCCACTGAAAAGATGAACACAGCCTATGCTTTTAATAGCATTCAGAAGCACAAAGGGGATCCTAAATATGTTACCGAGACAAAAAATATGGAAATCAGTATATCTTCCTTTGCGGATCATTAATGCCATCCCTTTCTTCCTTTATTTTTCTGAATCTGACTGTTCCTTAAGGACAGTTTTATCATCATTCGTTATACTTAAAAGTGACCTCTATTTTAAAAAGCAAGTTTTTAAATTTTACAGAAAATGAAGAGAGGGTTTAACTGACAAATCCTTTGTAGTTGCCTGCTTTAAGAATGATTATTTCTGTAAATAAGTCATGTTAAACACACTATTCATGTTTAAACAAAAGGGAATATGGTGTAGCTTTAAATAGATAGTATTGATTTTCTGCTTTTATTTATCATTTTATATTTCCACACAATGAAAAAAAAATAGATGATGCAAAACAAATTGAACTAGCTATAGAAATAGAAGACAAGATATTGGATCTATGCGCAATTGTAGTCTCTGACTCTTCTACCAATTTGGGCACGGACGCAAGTGTGATTCAGAGACAAGCAAGACTCAAGGATTATTTGAGATTCTCAGAACTCTAATTAACTCATCAGGTGGCTCAATCTTTACATCCTAGTGTATTACACAACAATAAGAAACAATAGGTGATGTGTGTCAAGGAGATTACAGTGTTCTCTGGTGAAGCTGTGAAGTACCAAAGAAACACGTGACTATTTTCTGCAAAAAAAAAAAGTAATGAAAAATGCAGAAGGCACTCTCTGCAATTTCCTTCTTGTTATCATTGTATAAATAACAAAGATAACCTGATGGACTTAATTGGAATGCTAGTGGTGTTTGATTACTGATGTTATTTGACAACCAATTATAAAGTTTGAGCTGTTGATCCTGAGTTGTAAACCCGGTTATTGTTTGATAAAATTTCTTTCCTAAAGCACATAGTAATCATTCCTACCCCCTCCCACAAAGAGTAGCAGATATTGGTATAAACTTTAATATAAAAATAAATCTTTATTCCCTTGCTCATCTTCTGTAAACATGCAATATCCTAAGCTAATGGGAAAACTTAATACAGAGTAACATTACTAAATATAAGTCCCATTTGAGCTTCCAGTTCCATGACTGTACAGAAGGAAGCAAAGAAAATGAGCTAAAGGTTAACACCTTTATCTTACACTTGAATCCTACATGAAAAGAAAATAGAAAAAAATGAGTCATAATACTTTTATTAAGTTATATTAGAGACAGAACAAGTAATATAATTACCTAATTAACTGCTATCCAGGAAGTTTGGGTGAACTTTAGAAATCTCCAAACCAATTTTATTGTGTTTTCAAAATCATATAAATTGCCTCTGATAATGGACAGATATCAATATTAACACATTTTCTTTATACTTGACTAGGACTTTTAATCTTCCTTTCTGAGTTGAAATGCCCTGAATAACATTGAAATTCAACAACTAAAAATATTGCTTTTTATCTACTGCAATGTAACACCATTGTTATAATATGCAGTGAGTTACTGGAAACCTTTTACAAATTGACACTGATAAGTAGGCAACATCAAAAAATCTGCTTTATTATTAAAATTATTAGATTGATAAAAATTAATGGAACAACTTGAATTTATCCTAATCAGAACGATGTTAAGAGCATTGAGTAGATGTTCCAAAACCTGTATTTAACTCTATTGTTCCAGTATCAGATTATTTGATCTTTGATCTATCCCATTTATCCGTTCTGTCTGACCTAAGAGATAATTGTAGATGTTTTTCCTGATCAAAAGTCTACTCTAACTGAATAACTTGATGAGAATTTATTCAACAAAAATTTTGGTTATTAATGAATGTTATTTCTGTTAACAACACTCTTCTACTTAATATTATGTCATAAGTAATACAATGTTGTGCTGTTTTAGCAACTTTTCCTATTCCAAGCTAATCAGATTTAAGATTCTTATATGAGATGAAGAGATGATTTGAGTAAATTACAGTGGAGATACTTTTGGACAGTTTTTCTGTGAACCTTAGTGGTTCTGTTTAAGAAAGAATCAGAAGAAGACTACAGTGACATAATGCAAAATATTACAAAATAGGACAACCATTTGCCTGTGAAATCTACTTGGTTGTCTACTGAGTAGCATATTGGTTTATTTTTCCGTTGCTGTGACAATAACATACTCTGAAAAAAAAGTTTGAAGAAGGGTTGATTTAGATCACAGTTTGAAGGTGAAGTCCATCATGCCAAGGAAACACAACAGTAGGACTTTGAAGTATTGTTCACATTATGTCTATAGTTAGGAAATAGAAGAGGATGATGTTAGTGTCTACTGCATTTATCCCTTTTATTCTGGCTAGAAGTACAGTTTAGGAAAGAAAGCCAGACACTGAAAGTGAATCTCTCCATTTTAATGTAATTAGCACGATCTCTGACAGACTTTCCAGAGGCTAACATAATAAAAATATCTTCTCAAGGGTAAACCAAGGCAACCCTAGATCCTATCATGTTGGTAACCAACGCCAACAATTAATAAGGATAAGCTTCATTTTATGCTGAGATATTGCATTAAAGTACATGCAGTGAAGAATAGCTTAGAAGTCATGCATAAGTTCATCTAGACAGACGGTCACTAGTATGACTTGCAAAGCCCTAAAGAGTTTTTTGATTTAGTAACGCAAAACCATGTAACTGGTAGTTGAATAAAATTATCCTGATTTAATTTCAAGATAAATGAAAATAATCCCTACATGGTTCTAGAAGGCTCATTAAATGATTCCTTGAAGGAACAAGAGTCAGAAATACATGCAGGCAATGAGTAAAGTGTAGTATTCAGTAAGATTACTTTCAAAGTTACAGTTTTATACATTAATTTAACAGACACAAATAGATAATATAATACTATCATAATTGTTAATGACAACTTCATAGATATTCACCCACTGCATAAGGAGCATAGGATTGAAGAGGAATTCAGAGACTAATTAGGATAGCCATAGACACTCCTATCATGAATAGCAGAGCTTTGAATTCAAGGACAAATTAGTTTCTCTAATTTTCTATTTGTCAATGCTGCCTCAATATTAAATAGATTGAAATACAATTCTTTAGCTTTTAATTTGTTCATGAGTAAATTGAGATGAAAATACCGTATTGGAAAACATAATTTTTATTTCTGTGACAAAATTACTGACAATAACAACATAGAGACAAATGAGCTTAAGAGAAATATAACCTAACAGTGTGATAAGATAGAGCCACAATAATATTAGCTGTCCAGTCACAGGATGGTTTCAATAAGAAAGAGGGAAAAGAAAATATGAGAACAAACCATAAAACTGCAAGGCTTAATTCCTGTTACTTCCATTATCTTTTGAGGCTGTATCATCTAATAATCCCACAACATTTGCAAGCAGCAACAAGAGCTGCACACCAAGAGCTCAAACACAGGAGTCCTATGGAGGATGGTGTTATAACAAAATATATGCTAGATAGTCCTCTTTTCTGGAAGTATCACATATTAAATTACTTCATTAAATCAATGCATTGCACATAACAATCAATTATAGTAAGAAATGTTTAATAATCTCTCATGCTATATCAAGTATATCATTGTAGATCACTTTGCATTATTTCTATTATTTTCATAATAATCTTATTAACTTCAAAGATCATAATAATATTATTCTATAAAATAATTTTACCTTATTAATTAATACTATTTATAATACAGTCCTATTATGGAAAATAAGTCTTTCTAATATGAAAATATTAAAGAAGAATAAGCTCACATGTTATGATTAGCTCTACAAGGATGTAATTAATTTGTTACTGCCAATAATCACATTTCTATCTTTCTTAGGGAACTTGCTCTTAGCGATGTAAACTAAATCAAAAACGACATTATTCCTATAAAAACTTCAGGGCTTTTATTTGCATTTTGACATGATTAGATTACAAGAATATAATAAGAAACAAATAAAACACTTTAGACAGTATATACTATATATGTTATGCATTCACTGTAATTATATAACAGTATAGACTATGTCACGGCAGATGAAACATTTTGTCTTTTATGTACTGATACATATTGTAAATTATAAAAAGGAGTGCTATGTTTCTATCCCTATGTATTGTCCATTTGGTAATAACAGGTTATATCAAATTAGGTGATTTGCATAGAAGAATACATGTCTAATAGCTCCTGCCACCCAGAAATCCAAGGGATTTCTTGCTGTGTTACAGCAGGGCAAAAGGTTAAGCAGCATGTGTTTGTGTGTGTGTGTGTTTCTAAAAATGAGATGAGAGACAGACAAACAGAGAAAGAGACAGAAAGAAGGAAAGAGACACTGAGAGAAAGACAGGAAAGAGAGAGTGAGAGACTAGGAGAGGAAGAAACTCCAGGTTCCCTTTTAAAGAAAGCCACTCTCCAGGGAGAATAATAAAAATCTGTTTCTGAGGGCAGTGCCTCTGACAGTCCCACTTCTCTACACTTTCTGAATCCATGGCCTCTGAGGAACACAATAAAATAATTTATTTTTATATTAAAAGCTAAAAAAATTGATCAGGAATATTCAAGAATCTCCCAAAATATTGCCTCTTATTTCTGTTTACCTAGTTGCTCCTCTGAAATGAATTGTATGTCTGTATTGTTTTTGACATTATATATTTCATTCAAAGGGCCCCAGAGGATCCTGAGCTGGTAAAAATCTGATTGCTTTCTTCTTGCAGATTAGTTGTCAGTATACAGGAAGGTGACATTAACACTTCTAAATTAGGGAAAATACACACTATATATTGACTTACTTTTATTTAAACCAACATGATTTCCATTTTATTCCTGTTATTCCTTTTACTCACTTCATATCATCTATTCCCTTAAAATTTCTTTCATGTGGCCTCTGATTGTAGTTCTCTGATTTTGAAAGGTACTTCAATTTAAACACATATCTAAAGATTGAGAGCAACCTTATAAAGAAGACATGGCCCTTGTCTTTCTTTGTCTGAGTTATTATGATGAAAGTAAATATCTAGATTCATTCATTTCTCAGCAATATTGTAACAGGAGCACAATATATAAAGAAGTAAAACTATATCATAAATATATTACTTCACACACACAACACACACACACATTCCAAGTACAAAAACAAAAACAAAAAACAACAGCAACAAATCACTCCAATTGGATCAAGGACTTCAATCTAAGACTTGATAACCTGACAAACTTAGAGAAAAAGCAGGGAATATGCTTCAATATATTGGCAAAGGAAAAAATATTCTCAATAGGAACCTAGGAACCTAGTATACAGATGTTAAGAGAAGATCATAAATTTGAGCAGGCATGGGAGATGTCACAGCAGGAGTTGGAAGCTATAAAGGAATGTTGAAATGATATAAACACATCACCTAATCAGTTTGTCTCTTCAATATGCCTCCAAAGTTTATTTTAAAGAACTTATACTAATTAATCACTCTTCTGTGATAAAAAAAATGTATCTGTTTCTCAATGCTTCCAAATTTATGTCTCCTCTGCATTGCTAATGGAACTATTAAATGTTCATTCTTTGTTTTATCTTCTGTTTTTCCTATACAAACTATGCTTCCGTGCCATTAAACTGCACATTCCTCTAAGCTTCATTTTCTATTGTTTCTATACAAGCTGTGCTTCAGTCCAATTAACCTTCAAAATTCTGTATACTTACACCACATAGCTTCTAAACACCCTGCCAGTTCAAGAGACCAGTTATCACTGGTACAGTCTGTCAGTTTTCTGGATATCTTATGAATATCTTAAGAAGATGGGGGGCAAATGTGAAAACACACAAAGACCACAATCAAAATAAATAGATTGCTCTATAGCATCATTGCTCATTTTCAGTAGAAACCTCTCTGAAAAGCCAAACCATAATGTGTGCTTCAAGTGACCAGTTATAGAAACAACGCTAGAAAATGTCAGACATGTACAGGAACCAGTAGTAAAATAGTTCTTCTAATCCACATCTAGCTTTCCATGCCAGGAGTCCCCAAAATTCATGGAGCCATTTTTTTTCTATAATGCTTTTTTACTCTATCTTCTACCTTGATGTATCCACTAGATTCTCACTATTATGGCTTACTCCCAGTGAAAACCAATATGCAAAAAAGTAATTTCTGCTTGTAGCTTTAAAGTTCATCTTCTTTCCATAAACAGGTCCATATTTTATAAGCATTTGGATGCTAGGTTATATTCTGTCAAGACATAATGTTTCGGTGTTAACTATAGGGTAGCCTCTTTTAATTCTTTTGGCAATAAGGAACACTAACAATGACCACTCCAACATAGGAACATTATAATCTTAATCTACAACAAAGGGTGAAGGGTGAACATAGACAAAGGGAGGGAAGGAAGTGGCATACAAATATGGAAAAGTGAAAAATTAATACACTCTCTAAACTTTATCCAAAAAACCTGATGCTGTAGAGAAAACTATTGGTCTAAACCTAAAGGGAACAGCACTTTCAATAGTATTTATTATCTAATACTTTCTTCTCTGATATGAAACACTAAGCAGCGGGCACACTTGAATGATGATAACACGTATTTCTATAAGTAGTGTCTTTTCTATGTTTAGTTAGGGTAGTAAAATTTTGAGAATTTATAGCCTTACCTTAGTCCAGATTAACAAAGTTGGGATTTGTATAGATTCTCTTATGACCCTAAGACATTAAGAGGAAGAAAGTAAATAATTCTAGAATCTTCTTAATAAAAATATCTATTTTCTAGTGGAAATAGCTTTACAAGAGCACAAAGAGTAAGAAACTCTCCAGGTGATAGAGAATTTTACCCTCTCATCTTCTCCAAACATCTTGTTCAACTAAGGAAGTAAAACAAGTATTTCAAAAGAATCACCTGTCACCTCACAGTTTGACATAAAAAATAGCAGGAATCCAATGCAGTAATAGTTGAATATCATCAATAAAATGGAAATGAGAGTCAACAGTTTACTCTTGCTGGATATCTGTCCATAGAGAAGTTCACTGACTCAATGAAATACAACTACAGAGATCAACAAACTGTGATGTCTTTGGGTCTTACAGTAGCAACATGTATCAGACAGTTTACCATTTCTATTCACTAGCATAAAATTTTATTCTAAGTTTCTACTTATCTGGCCTAGATTCCCTCCTAAAAATAAATTACAAAGTGGGACAAAAGATAAGACAAACACAGACAGTAGAAACATTGTAATCATGAAAACCAGGTTGAGATATGACAGGATTGTGATTACAGACAGAGACCTTAAAAGAGCTATGATTGTAACGTACATGCAGATAATATGTAAAACATGGTAATTCATGCAGAAAAAATTCTAAAAGATGAGCGAAAGGAAACGTTGGAAATTAAATGCACAGTAAGAAGAAGAAAATGCCTTTAATAGATTTCTTCAGTATAATACAGCAGTGAGCTTAGGAAATATCAACATAATTAACTATAACTGAAATTTAAGAGAAATACAGAAAGAAATAAAAATTCCAAAATAACAGAATAACATGAGCAAAGTCCAATCTTGGGAATATACCCAAGTGATGCTCAATTATACTACAAAAGTATTTGTTCAACTACATTCATAGCAGCATTATTTGTAATAGCCAGAACCTGGAAACAACCTAGATGTTCCTCAACTGAAGAATGGATAAAGAAAGTGTGGCACATTTACACATTAGAGTACTACTCAGCTGTAAAATACAATGACATCTTAAATTTTGCATGCAAATGGATGGAAATAGAAAACACTATCCTGAGAGAGGTAACCCAGACACCCCCCAAAAAATGAATATGGTATGAACTCACTAATAAGTGGATACTAGTCATAAACAAAGGAGAGTGGGTCTATAGTTCATGATCCTAGGGAAGCTAGGCAATAAGGTGAACCCAAAGAAAAAATATATAGACCTACCTGGAAATTGGAAACACACAAGATCAGCTGACAAAATTTGGGTGCATTGGGAAAAGGGGGTAGAAGGAAGGGGAGAAAGGGAGGGTTGAGAGAAGTTGAGGGAATGGGATAGTCGATATGGAGGAAGGACAGATATGAGAGCAAGGAAAGAGATATCTTGATTGAGGGAGTCATCATGGGGATAGCAAGAAACCTGGCTCTAGAAAAACTCCTTGTAATCCACAAGGATGACCTCAGCTAAGCCCCTAAGCAAAAGAGGAGAGGGTGCCTGAACTGGCCTTGCCATGTAGTCAGACTGATGATTATCTTAAATATCACCATAGAACCTTCGTCTAACAACAGATGGAAACAGAGTCAGAGACCCACATTGAAGCACTGGACTGAGCTCCCAAGGTCCACTTGAAGAGTAGAAGAAGTGAGAATATGAGCAAGGAAGTCAAGACCATGAGGGCTCCACCTGCTGAGACAGTTTGCCTGAGCTAAAGGGAGCTCACCAACTCCAAATGGACTGGGAGTGAATGAGCATGGGATCAAAGTAGTTTTTTTTTTAATGTGGTTGACAGTTGGGGCTGACTGAGGAGCCACTGACAGTGGCACTGGGATTTGTCTCTACTACATCTCTAAGGGCGTGGTATGATTTGGTCCATAGCTAAATCAAGTTCATAAGCTTCCAGCACAGACTTGTAGAAATCACAAATTAATTAAACTTGAATTTGACTTTACTGCCATAATGACTGTAGGAGTTCTTAAATTAAAATGAATGTGCCATTTTTTGTTAGATTAAGAAGCTAGGGATCATAAAATTTGATGTCTTGCACTAAGTTTGTGGATTTTAAGTGTCCAAATACTTATTCTAATTTTTAGTTCATATTGAGCTTAGCTTTAATTTTCATGTGATCTATAATCTATACATGTATATACTCACTGTGTGACATTACCCACACTTACAACTATTAGCTTTATTTAAATTTTATTGCATAATTTCAATGATGCTCATATTGAATTATTATTTGTACAATAATTAAAACACCATTGTCTTATTCTGTATTTACTGTGCACATTTTAATTAAAAAAACATTTTTCTTGCTGCATTTTTTAAGCACCAATATAAAGCAAAGTTATACATTTTTCTTTACTTCAACAACATTTGTAAATTGTTTGGGGAACTATTATGTAGAACATAGTGAATCAATAATTCCAATAAGTTCCATATTATATTAAATTATTCTTCCTCTCCCTCCTTTTCTTCTCAAACTCTTCCTCTAATTGCTATATATCCTTATAGATTCCTTGATTAATGAAATAATGATGAAAAAGTGCTGGAATTCATGTTACCAGCAGTCATAAATACAATGACATAGACTATGCCATCTATATTGTTGGTTCTTTTATCCTCTAGACACTGTCTAGGACCATAGTTTATTATAATAATGCTGATAAAATATAAAGTGTGAGGCATATGTCTGCAGTATAACAAACTATTATTACCCTGTAAATACTTCAGTTCTATTAACAGAGCTTTTCATAAATGCTGCGTGAGACAGCCTCCTAACACTAATATTGAATGTAGACCTATGCATTCTCATATTGTTTAAAACAGTTGATTGTTCCGTGAAACCCTGGAGCAAACAAGAGATATAGAAAGGCAAACATTTTGAGAAAAAAAAACAAGTAAAAAAAAAAGCCCTGTAGTTCCATTTTATTCAAAAAATTTTCCCTATGAATTAGAGCAACCTTAACTCTCTCCTATTTCCACTGGTTAAGTGACATTAAATTGCAACAAATAGAGGGAACTACAAGGCCTGAGGACTGATCTCAATCAACTATCCAATACTTATTCTATTTATTGCAAACAGGTAAATTCTGTTTAATCCTAGATGAATTGAAACAGCAAGAAAGTAGAACATACAGTCCATGCTACAAGGATGACTCCTGAAGGCATACTCAGCAAACCAAAAGACACTTATTTTTTGTAGGTTCAATATTGATCGTGTAGAAGCAAAGGAAGAATACATATATAGAAATAGCATGTCTATAAATATACAGTTTTATTTTAAAATAATAAGATTTTTAGGAACAACATATTGAAGCAAAGCTAACTAGAAAATTGTCTCCAAATATTTACAAAGCACAGGGTGACTGAGTCCACTACGCCAACAATAAAATCATGTCCTCTTTCCCATTCTTAATGTTTCATTTAAATTAAGCCACTAAGCAAGTATAACAGGAGAAGTTGCAAAGCGAACGTTTGAGGCTTTAAAAGTAGGAGCTTGACCGGGCAGTCAGTGGTGGAATCCACCTTTAATCCCAGCACTCAGGAAGCAGAGGCAGGTGGATCTCCATGAGTTTGAGGACAACCTGGTCTTCAAGAGCTAGTTTCAGGACAGCTAGGACTGTTACACAGAGAAACCTGTATTGGAAAAAAAAAAAGGAGGACTTTGTTCATTAAGTCTGAGAACAGACAATAAGGGCTTATAATGATTTCAAAGTAAAAATTTAAAAAAATGCAATAGTTTTACTGCTTTGATAAAACACCACACCCTAAAGCAACCTGAGGAGGAGGATAAGGTGTCTTTTGTTCAGGGAAGTCAGAGCAGGCATCTCACACATTGACCTGGAGATAGAAATTAATCCAGAAGTCATGTGGAGTGCTGCTTACTGGCTTTTCGTGTCTCACTCGAACTGTTTCCTTGAAGCATTCAGAAACACCAGACAAGGACTGGTCATGCTAACAATGAGCTAGAAACTCACATATAAATCATCTGTCTCAGCAGTGGTCACGATTACTAGCCTCTCTTCTAAAGGACATAGGTGTAATTCTCAGAACTCATGTGGCCACCAATAACTGTCTGTAATCCCAGGATATCAGGCACCCTCAACAAATGCACATGCAAACAAAATACCAATGGACACTAAAACAAAAATAAATCATAATGAAAGATGTCTGAATGTCTTATTCATTAAATAAAGAAAGAATGGAAAACAAAAAGGAAAGAAAGAAAAATGCCCCACAGATCCCCCCCCCACTGGTCAACCCAGTGCAAGCATTTTCTCTCTTGAAATTCCTTCTTCTCAAACGACTGTAGCTGGTTTCAAGTTGAGCTAAAGTTAGCCAACTCATGTTGAAGCACTAAATAGTGACAATACTATTAACTATTTAGAAAATGTTGTTAGGTGATCTTATTTTCCCTGATTTCTAAATGGAGACATAAATTACTAAACATCAGTAATAAAGTATGTAATGCTTAGAGATAAAGAACAAGCCACATTCAAAAGAGATGAACAGACGATAGGGAAAACTGTAGTAAGGAGCATATGAAAATATGGCGAACCTGTAGCAAACCTACATATATAAGATCTTGGCCTTTAGCAACAAGCCAGATAAACAGCGTGCTTATCAAATGAGGATGAACAATTAAAGCATTAACTTTGCAAAAAAATACAAGGAACTATGAAAGTTATATGTTAGATACCATGCACTTCGGACACAGAGTCCAGAGCCCCTCTAACTGGAACTAATCCGGATGCCTCCCCTTTCTGGAAAACTTGCAGAGTAGCTGAATTTTCCATATAAGGTTTCAAAGGAAGGAAGTAACCATATAGTCTTACCTGAAACACAACAATCAACATGCACTGAGAGCCTGGAAGGCACAATAGTGGCATGGATAACTTGGTGGTAACTAACAGATCTCCAGCTGGACTTGAGACCAATTTAACAAGAACTAGATCATGTCTGGTATTGGAAACCAAGACAACTACCCAGAGCTAATGAAGTCAGATTTTGAAAGAGAAGGTAAAATTGCCAATGGATTTCAGCATAATTCCCAACTTTATTCTAAATATTTGTACATTTATCCACTCAAAAACAGAGTTTTCACTCCTCATCAAGGAAACTTTTTTTCTTTGACAACAGAGGGAGATAATTACAGAAAAGCACAGATAATTAAAATGCAGTTGTGGAGCCCAGTCTCAGTGTATACATCTATAAGAAAAATCTCGCACCTAAGTTTCTGGGACTATTGTACCTAAACCATAGCTAAACAAGGACAACACCAATGGACATGATAAGTAAAAGGTGAAAGCCCTTGAGTCCTCAATGCTAGCAGGCAACAAAAAATGCTGAGAGTACAAGAAATCATCCTCCCCATGAAAGAGTACACACACTGCTTCTTTACTCAATAACAATATCAAATAGTGAGCCCTGAAAAGAGATACCTAAGATAAGCATCATACTAGAGACTGAAGAGGTTATACTTTGGGATGCACACAACACGCGCGTGCGCGCACAAACACACAGAAAGAGAGAGGGGGGAGGGAGGGAGGGAGAAACAGAGAAAAAGGCAAATTGAGTAAATTGGGAGCATGGAGGGTTGAAGGGGAGGGGAGAGGCAGGGAGGGGAGCAGAGAAAAATGTAGAGCTCAATAAAAATCAATAAAAGAGAAAAGAAGAAATAAGAGCTAGCTAGAAACATGCTTAAGTGATTGGCCAATCAGTGTTTTAATTAATACAGTCTGTGTAATTATTTCAGGTATGGGTGGACAGGAATGAGTGAGCAGCCTCGACTCTAGGTGGCCAGATTGAACTAGCAGTCTCCCCCAACAGTAATATGCTCATAGGTCTCAAATTTATACTAAATTTATGGCATTCTCTGCCATGATGCACTGTACTCTCTAATTGTGAACCAGAGTGAAGCCTTTCTTAAGTTGCTTTTGTCAGAAATTTTAGTGCATTAGTGATAAAAATAACTATAGCAACAATATAGCTATAATTAAAAGCATAATTTTCTATTCATTCTAATTCAAAGATTGTTTTTTTAATTTATTTATTTATTAAAGATTTCTGTCTCTTCCCTGCCACTGCCTCCCATTTCCCTCCCCCTCTCCCACTCAAGTCCCCCTCCCTCATCAGCCCAAAGAGCAATCAGGGTTCCCTGCCCTGTGGGAAGTCCAAGGACCACCCACCTCCATCCAGGTCTAGTAAGGTGAGCATCCAAACTGCCTAGGCTCCCACAAAGCCAATAGGTGCAGTAGGATCAAAAACCCATTGCCATTGTTCTTGAGTTTGTAATCTCTAATTCTAAGATTGTATATAGATAAAAATGTATGCCTAAACGTGCACAATAAGCTACCTGGATTTACAGAGGGAGAGAAATTGAATTGGAGCATAGGATGGATGAGTCTATTTCATTTGTTTGACCTTTCTATAAATGTAAAAATGAATGCACTTGGGTATGGAAGCCAGTGCATCTGTCCTATCTATGTTCTTGGGTAACAACAAGACAATAAATTATTCTAGTGGAAGAAGAATCATATATCTGCAGTCTAAATGTCTATTATTGATTTAACTTTTTATTTTAGTTATAGAATATAGAAATAATTGGACAGTTACTGTTATAAGCAAATATTTAGATTTGAGTAACAAAAGGCAAATTAAATTCCCACACAAATAAAAATAGCAAATAGACAATGTTTGTGAACTTATTGAAAATCTTCTATAGTCGTGACTATCTGAACTATAATTATCTATGGCAATAGATCATGACCTTTTTGGGGACGGCAAATAACCCTTTCAGGGTTACCTAAAACCACCAGAAAACAACAATATTTACATTATAATTTATAACAGTAGCAAAATTTCTGTTATAAAGTTTCATTGAAAATATGTTTATAGTTGGGGATCACTACAATCCATAGAACTGTATTAAAGGGTCACAGCAATAGCAGGGATCAGAGCAAAGGGGATATGGCATAGTATGAAGAACCATGACACCAAACATTTAAGAGATCATATAAAACAAAAAAGTACAACAAAAGATAAAGACATGATGAAATTGTTAGGGTCAGTTACATGTTAGATATATCCATCTTCTGTTTTACATGAAGTGGAACTTCAGTTGGTCACTTTTAAATTCCGCAAGTCTGTAGATGTATTGTCCCCTTGAGAATGCACTATATTACAATTGAAAAAAAAGTAACAACAAAAACCCCACCCATACAAAGGCAAAACAGTGAGGAAATAAAGAGAAATTAGAAATTTTGTTTGATTTTTTTAGAAAAAAAAGATAGGTGGAACAAGCAAATGGACTAACAATGATATTAACATAGGTTGAATATTTAAAAGACTGCAAAAACAGGTAAAAGGCCCAGAAAATTTTATCAGTTGATGTTTTTATAAAAACGATATTTTATTTACTAAGACTCATAGGTCCCCTAAGTTTGAAATGCCACTACACAGTTGATTGTTGGAAGCCAAAGTAAGAACTTACCTCTATTCAGCAACCAGTGAATAGCAAAGTATAATTTTTTCTTTCACCCACAAAGAAATAAATATCCCACAGAATTTCTGTGCAGTTTGACTCAGTAATAATTATTTTATTTCATTGGAGAATTAGATAGAATTTAAAGTGGCTTCTTATGCTGGCCACTGTGGTGAGGCAGCAAATATTAAAATGCACATTTTGGTTAGCAAGAAAGTTTATTTAAATACTAAATCAACATTTTCAAGTAAAGTGGAAAAAATTTGGCTAAACTTGAACAATAAAACTTTTTTGACCTCTGTTGAGAAGAAATATTGACTCCAAACTCCCTAAACGCTAATTTTTGAACCAAATTAGTGTTCAACTAATTATAATAATTTGATGTTTCTACTAATAGTTTTTGTATAACTGCAGCATATTTGACCTTTTAAAATGTCAGAAATAATATTTAATATTAATATGCTCCTCAGCCACTTTAAACACTCAGGTAATATTTAATATTAAAAATAATAATCTTGATATTTGTGCTCAAAATGTCATCATATATTACTTGATGGATGATTCAATGTCTCTCTAAAGTTGATGAATTCAAATATTTCTTGCAAAAAATGTATAAGAAATTGAAATGGATAAAGAACAATTTATTTTGTAGAACTCAAGTATGATCTATTCAATATAATTCAAGTAAAGAGCAATGAAGTCCAACTCTTTTGAGTTCATTTTATTTTCAAGTGAACACTGATTTAAAAAACAAGTATAGTTGAGGAGAAAAACTCCATTTTATGTCACTTTAGCCTCTGAACAAAAGTTTCAAAGTAACTTTTCAATAATGTTGCTTGTGAAAACATATTTGGCTGGTTTGTCAAATTATTTTTACTTTCATATTAACCATGTATCTCAATTATATTTCTCCATTAAGTCTTATTATAATTCAGAGCAATAAAGGCTACAACAGCTTTATTTAATTTAATAATAATTTCCACAGAAACATATTTTTATACAAGGAGGAACTTTTTGATTTATTTATCTTTTATAACATGTGTGAGTATTTTGCCTCCATGTATGCATGTGTACCACAATTTGTCTCAGAATCCCTGGTGGTCAGAAGTTGGTATTAGAGCTGATGGAACAGAAGATATAGGTGATTGGTGGCCACATGCAAGTGCTGGGAACAGCAGCTGGGTCCTTTGCAAGACAACAAATGCTCCTAACTACTGAGCAGACTCTCCATATTTTCCTTGTTAAATCAGTGTAGAAAACTCCTGGGTTTTGTTTTGTCTGTTTGTTTTTGCTTTCCAGAAAAAAAAAAGCTGTGTATTGTCTTGGCCTTGAGTATTGATGGAATGTGAGACTTATATATTAATGAAATCAAGTTTTATCAAAATACGGGAGTTAGTTACACTGGACAGTGAGAATTAGACAGAATCAGTCAGAATATCTAAATACGTTACAAGAAAAACACAATAAAAAGTGTAAACATTAAATTGAAAGCACGAAGGCTAAACATAATTTAGTTATGTAGAACAACTGACAACTGAAGAGAATTTAAAAATATAAAACATTGTGGTAGATTGGGTTATTTTGTTTTGTAATGAAACCACTAGTGTTATATTTCTGTACAAATTCAGAATGATGAACAAAAACTGAAACTTAAAGATAAGAAAATATACGAACATTAGATAAAGAAACTAAGGAAATTTATAAAATTGGTAACAAATTGGATTTAGAGTTGAGGCCACAGTATTTCTGTCAACTAATACAACCTTCTATTTGGGAGTTTATTGAAGTTAAATATATGACTAATTAGACTTTTATGAAATCATGACATGGTGTTCAGAAAAATAAGCAGAGTTTGTAAGGGTTAGGAAGCACAGATAATTAAAACAGAAGTCACAAGGACAATTCTTCATTTGTATATAATACAGGAGTTGGGTGATATTTATTTTTAGACTTTTAGACAATTAGAATACTGTGGGGAGCTGTGTCCCAAGCAATGTTAATATCCAGACTGTTTTGTTAAATCTTTTACATAAATTTCCCCCCAAATTTCCCTGTAGTCAGAAATTTATTCCTGACTCCTCCCTACCCTTCAGTTCTGGAAAAATCTTGTTTTGATTCTGGCAAAGCAGATCTACATTTATTGGGAAGAGAAACGTGGCAATTTTTCATTTTTTACTTTAGCTAAATTTAAGTCTAGCAAGGTTACAAATGTTGCTAAACACATTGTTGAGTTTTGAAAGAGCTGTTACAAGCATCAATTTCTAAATGTCCATTAAAATATAATTCGAACAATAACCCTTTAGTTTTCTCCCTGCTAACATCCTGATCCCCACACTTACAGTGTGATACTTTCAAAATCAGGACTTTGTTTTAATTAACTCTTCATATTACATATTCATGTGAATGCAACCTGATTTTGTCTTTCAGAGCTAATTGTATGCACATGGTTTTAAGGTTGTATAAGGAAAATATCATGAATATGTCAAACTGGGTAGTGAAAAGCCTGTGAGGCCTCAACTCTTCACAAAAACTTACAGGCAACTGGTTAATGCTGGGAGTGGGAGAGGTGGCCTTTCCCAGAAACGAGCAATTGCTTTGTCAAGTGCCAATCTGCCCTGAGAACACATACAAATATCTCTATGTAAACTCAGCTAAAATGAAATTACTATGAATATGGTAATATATTCTCAAAGTGTATATAACAGGTAAATATCACAAAGTATTTTATATCACTACAGTAAAAAATATTCTATAAATACTGTTGACTTAAATAATTTTAAGTGAAAAGGTAATGATCTATCTTCAAATGTACATGATCTTAAGGCAACTGCTCTTATGGTGAAGTAAAAGATAAATTACCAATTAAATATCAGAGGAACAGTATTATTACATTTCAAATGAGTGCTTCCTCTCATAAATTCATTTCCAAGGTGGAAAGTCACTTAACAGACCAGAATGTGGTTCATTATGGGGAAGTGCTATTTAATTATAGTGATTTAGAATCTGCGAAAGGAAGATTTTCCTTAGAGAAAAAGAATGTGTAATGAGCTATCTGAACAATCACTTTGTGTCTACCAGGATGAGGATTTCAAATGATACACAGGATTAACAGAACTGAGTGAACTCAATAATTTAGTGGACATGAATATATAAGTCAATTGTCATTCTTGTGGAGCATTTACTTTCTACTTCTGTGATTACCCACAGTATGCACACCCCTATCTCCCATCACCCTGCATGGACTCAGTGCATGTAAAATACTATATAATGATGTGGGAGTGTCATATATCAATCTGTTGATTTCATTGGCTAAGCAATAAATAAACTGCTTGGCCCGATTGGTTAGAACATAGGTGGGTGGAGTAAACAGAAGAAAATGCTGAGAGGAAGAGGAAGTGAAGTCAGACTTCACGCAGTTCCTCTCAGAGCGAGATGCCTGAGAGAGACGCCATGCTCCTGTCTAGTGGGCAGATGGGATAGCTCTGCTCTCTGAGGAAGAGGGATGAAGCTCCGAACCAAGATGGATGTAGGCTAGAATCTTCCCGGTAAGCGCACCTTGGGGTGCTACATGCTTTATTAGAAATGGGCTAGTCCAGGTGCAAGAGTTAGCCTAGAAGAGGCTAGATAAGAAATGGGCCAAGCAGTGCTTAAATGAATACAGTGTCCGTGTAATTATTTCAGGTAAAGCTAGCTGTGAGGGCAGCCCGGGTTCTGGGGACGCAGCCCCGCCGCTCCTATTTCAACAATATAAACTTGCCAAGTCTAAGTAAAGCTAAAGGTATCAGCTTTTCTTGTCTTGTTCAGTTGTAGCTGGGAATGCTGTCTATTGTTCCTCAGGTCTGGGACATCTAATAGGTAACTTTGCCTTGAGATTTCCCAAGAGATAAAAACCACCCCCACCTCTGCTGTGCTTCTGATTCAATTTAGCTTTAATCATTTTACTGCTTCCTGGCATCTTACTCACTAGGAACAGGATGCTACTTCTATGTCATTTATTGTTGAAAGTTATAGTCTTTTTGAATAAGAGCAACTATAAAAGAAACTCAAGTTATGCTTCAGTTATTGTCTATAGAGTAATTGACATGACCAATAAGGGAAACAGTGATATCAAGTACCTGCAACACATGTATATTTCCTTTATTCTTTCTGCCTTCAGGTAAAGGGACTCTACTTCTTTCCATATTTACTTTGGCTGTACACATTCTTTCACAAATTTTCCTGGGGATTCCATAAAATATTTCTATTTTATCTGACTAAGAAGCTTTCTTGAAGCCCACATTTCAACCTGGATTCCCATCCTTCCAGAGTGATTTGTAATATTTGCATAAATAATCTCATTTAAATTAATTATATCCTTTATAGGGTTTGACAAATGTATGGCATCATTTTGTCACTGTTGACATAAAAGACTTGTGGCTAAAACAGAATCCTGCCACTCACCTTCTGAAACATCCTTTATTTAAATCCCTTTTGTTTCTGTCTGTATGTCTTACTTTTCTCTGCCAGTCAATCATATATATGTAATCATACAATTAGTAGCATTTTCAAATTGATAACCTATATATACATTGGCCATCCATGCTTTTTTTTCATGACTTTAGATCTTTTTATTTTTAGAAACTAACAGAAATGTTTATTAATTTGGAATCAGAGTCATGGAGCAAAGGTGAAAGTAAATTATATGTATGTTCATAATGTCATCTTGTTTTAATTTTGAGCAATATGAATGCTATTTTCTTTTATGAAAACAGATTTTAGAGACAGAGACCCACATTGGAGCACCGGAATGAGCTCTCAATGTCCAAATGAGGAGCAGAAGGAGGGAGAACATGAGCAAGGAAATCAGGACCTCGAGGGGTGAAAGCACTCACTGAGACAGTGGGGCTGATCTATTGGGAGATCACCAAGGCCACCTGGACTGGGACTGAAAAAGCATCAGATAAAACCGGACTCTCTGAACATGGCGGACAATGAGTGCTGATGAGAAGCCAAGGACAATGGCACTGGGTTTTGATCCTACTGCTTGTACTGGCTTTGTGGGAACCTAACCAGTTTGGATGCTCACCTTCCTAGACCTGGATGGAGGGGGGAGGACCTTGGACTTCCCACAGGGCAGATAATCCTGACTGCTCTTTGGACTGGAGAGGGAGGGGGAGAGGGAAATGGGAGGCTTGGAGGAGGCAGAAATTTTTTCAATAAAAAAAAGAATTGAGAAAATCAAATCCACTAGAGTAATGGCTTTTAGGAATGTATAAATTGTATTAATCTGTGTTAAAGGTTATGAGAACTTATGTATTAAATGAAGCATTTAAAATCACAAAAAAGGAAATAGATTTTCTCTCATATAACATATTTTACTATGGTTTCTTATCTCTCTATCCTCACAGTTTCTCCCTTCCTCCAATTCCATCTTGACTGACTCCATTTTAGGCTCTTGTTTGAAAAAAAAAAAGACTTTTAAGAGATAGCAACCAAATATGACAAAATAAAATAAAATAAGATAAAGTGCATTTTAATTAATTTTTGATCTTTTATTTATTGAAATTTTATTAGATGTATATAATGTGTCTTGATCATATGTTATCTACCCTCAACTCCACTCTTTGTCTCCCAGCTCCAAATACCTCCCACCCACCCCATCCCACTCCTATGTTCAGATTCATGCTGTTTGCTGGAATATTGACTAATTTTGCTTGATTACAGATCTTTTGTGGATAACCTTAACAGCATGGAGTTCCTGAGTTCAGTGAGTTATATCTAGGAGGCAGTATTTCAAGCCTCCTCCCTGTCCTCCAGCTCCTATATTCTTTCCATCCCCTCTTCTGAGATATTTCCCGTGCCTCCCTGGGGATGATATTGATGTTTGATTCAGGGCTGAGTCCTCTAATGCCACTTATTCTCACACCTGGAGCAATTATGAGTCACTGCACTAACTGTTGGCTACTCCACAAGAGCAGTGCTAATGTATGGGCATAAATTTTCTTACTTAAGATAGTTTGACCACATCCTCGTTTAGCAAAACAATGATTGTAGGTTCTCCACTTGGGCCTATTACTTCCCCTCTGTGTGTTTTTAAAGAAGGATCACATAGTAGACAGTATTTTTAATCTTTAAAACTTTAACTGCATGTCATAAGTAACTTCCATCTTTTATCTGTTTGATTATTTGATTTTTTTTTTTGGTGTCAGATGGGTCTTTTTTTTTATTGGAAAAAAAATTTCTGCCTCCTCCCAGCCTCCCATTTCCCTCCCCCTCCTTCCCCTCCTCCCCCCTCCCTCTCTAGCCTGAAGAGCAGTCAGGGTTCCCTGCCCTGTGGAAAGTCCAAAGTCCTCCCCCCTCCATCCTGGTCTAGGAAGGTGAACATCCAAACTGGGTAGGCTCCCACAAAGCCAGAACATGAAGTAGGATCAAAACCCGGTACCATTGTTCTTGACTTCTCAGCAGCCCTCATTGTCCGCCAAATTCAGAGAGTCCGGTTTTATCCCATGCTTTTTCTGTCACAGTCCAGCTGGCATTGGTGAGCTCCCAATGGATCAGCCCCACTGTTTTCGTGGGTAGGTGCACCCTTTGTGGTCCTGACTTCTTTGCTCATATTCTCCTTCCTTCTGCTCCTCACTGGAACATTGAGAGCTCAGTACGGTGCTCCAGTGTGGGTCTCTGTCTCTATCTCCATTCATCGCCAGATGAAGCTTCTATGGTGATATGCAAGATATTCATCAGTATGGCTATAGGATAGGGTCATTTCAGGTTTCCTATCCTCAGCTGCCCCAGGAACTAACTGGGGACATCGCCTTGGGCACTTGGGAGCCCCTCTATGCCCGATCATATGACAAGGAAATTTGTTCAACTATGGCCATAGCAGCATTATTTGTAATAGCCCGAACCTGGAAACAACCTAGATGCCCTTCAATGGAAGAATGGATGAAGAAAGTGTGGAATATATACACATTAGAATACTACTCAGCGGTAAAAAACAATGACTTCGCGAATTTTGCATGCAAATGGATGAAAATAGAAAACACTATCCTGAGTGAGGTAACCCAGACCCAAAAAGATGAACATGGGATGTACTCACTCATAATTGGTTTCTAGAGATAAATAAAGGTCAGTGAGTCTATAATTTGATATCCTAAAGAAACTAAATAAGAAGGTGAACCCAAAGAAAAACACATAGCTATCCTCCCGATTATGGGAAGTTGACAAGATTGCCGGGCAAAAAATTGGGATCTTGAGGGTATGGTGGGAGGGGGGTAAGGAGAGAAGGGGAGAGAAATGTGAGAAGGGGAGGTTGGGGGGAACTTGGGGCAGCGGGATGATTGGGATAAAGGAAGGTTTGCTAGGGGAGCAGGGAAGCACACATCTTAATTAAGGGAGTCATGTTAGGGTTGGCAAGAGATTATTTGATTTTTTAACAAAGGAAACAACAGAGGTGTAACATTAACAAGTCATGTTCACTGAACACTTACAGAGTGGTCCTGCTTTAGGGGTGGAGCATATGCTAATTCACAAGACAGCACTTTCTGCTTGTTAGGAATTTTGCATTATATAGGAACGATGGGTGTTGGAGCCTCCTACTCTCACAAAGAGCCCCAAGAGCTGAGCCAGCTGTTTGACACTATTGGCCCTGTGTATGTATAGTGTTTTGAACAAGATATCAAGCTGTGGGCCCTAGATGTGCACTGTCGATAGACTTTCAAATGTGCTAATATTTTGTTGTTGGTACTCAGGCAACAAACACTGACTCTCATGAAGTTATGCAGGAATAGGAATTAATTGGAAGAATATTTTTTGAATATTTCTATTACTTTATAAATAATACCAATCAAAGTTTAATGCTTCATTTTGTTCTGTCAGGTCTTGAATTGCTTTATTCCTTTCTTTCAGCGGTTTGTTTGTATTTTCTTGCATTTCTTTGAGGGATTCATTCATTTCTTTACACTTTTCTTTTTCATATACTTGGATTTCTGTAGGGCAATTGTTATCAATCTGAGTCACAACCCTTTCATGAGTAGCATATCAGATATCCCAGATATCCAGATATATGAGATATTTCCATATGACTCATAACAATAGCAAAATTATATTATAAACTAGCAACAAAATAATTTTATTGTTTGGTGTCACCACAACATAAGGAACTGTACTAAAGGGTCACAGGATTAGGAGTGGTGGTGAACCACTACTTTAAAGGATTTATTCATTTCCTCCCTAAGGAGCTATCAACATTTGCATATTCCATGAGACTATATAGTTGATTTTAAGCTCTTCTACTTGTGTTTCAGATTTGTTGAAATATGTAAGGCCTGCTGTGATAGGATAGCAAGGGTCTAATGAAGAAATATTGCCATGTTATTTTATTTATTTATGTTTTTTTTGAGACAGGGTTTCTTTTTTTTTATTCAAAGTGATTTCATTGCTTGTGTATAGAAGGGAATTTATGTTACTAAAGCAGAGGCTGGGGATGACTCATATTTCCAGTTGGGTGGGAAGACGTGCTTGGTCTTATAGTAACGAGCCAGCCGGTGAATTCTGCTCTCTATCAGAATCAGGCGGAATTTAGCATCCTTAACCTTTCTGTTCCTCTCAAGATGCTTTCGGACAGCGACTGCCTTCTTAATCAAATGGTAGAGATCCTCAGGGAGATCAGGGCCAAGGCCTTTGAATTTAAGGATTCTCAAGATTTTATTGCCAGCCACAAAACGGACCTGGGCCACACCGTGTGAGTCCCTCAGGATCACACCTATCTGGAAGGGAGGGAGGCCTTTCTTGGCCAGTTTGTAAATCTGTTCCTCAGGTCATCAGATGTCAGCTTCACCCACCTAGGGAGGCTATGGAGGTAGGGCGGGCCCGACTGGGACAGGCCCTTCCCGGGAGCGTGCATGTGACCCATGAGGGCAGAGGTCTGGCAGCAAAGAGGGAGACAGGGTTTATTTATGTAACAGTCCTGGATGTGCTGGAACTCACCTTGTAGATCAGGTTGGTCTCAAATTCATTGAGATCTGACTGCCTCTGCCTCCCAAGTGCTCCGATTAAAGACATGCTTGACCCAGATGCCCTGACTATTAATAATTATGTTTTTAAGGTGACATCTAGACATCTGGATTTGGGATAAGTATAAGTCTAGTTGCTGCTATCTAGATTTGGACTTATTGGCTGAGCTTTTGTTTCTTTGTTTCTCTTTCTTCCATGAATTTTTGGAAAGTATGATGCCTATGTGTTGTCTGTTTTCTTGGTGGGCTAAGGGAGTGTGTTCACAGAGAACGATTGCTGATCTTGGAGTCTAAGATACTGGGATGAATTGAGAGAAAGAAAGGTGGAAGAAAAATTCTTGGTTATCCATTGGTAATGGGGTCACAGAGGGAAGGGAGACGACAAAAAATTTCCGGGTAAAGAGCTTGGGATGGAACTGGGCTTATTGGATCTCACGAGCAATGTGAAAGATACAGATTGAACTTCAACCCATTTGCTGCCTTCAAGTGACCCTTGGGTTAGCAGCAGCTACTTGCTTTGTTTGGTTCTGGGACCAAGCAAGTAGTCTGGGAGGAGGTTTAGAAGGAAGAAGATCTATGGGATCATAGGAGTTCAGACGAGGGGATGGCAGTGAAGACTGCCAAGAGTCTACTGTTGCAGCATTGACAATGAGATTCAGGCATTGATTCTGGGGAAACAGAGATTGAGGAGAAAGTCAGTGGGCAGTCTATCTGGTTGTCTCGTATGCATAGCCTGTTGGTTAGCAAGGGTTGCCTGCTAGAGTTTGGATTTCAGAAGGATCCATCTTCTGAAAAAGAGGTTCAAGGAAAGATCTCTAGTATCCACAGGAGTTTGGAGCAAGGAGACAGAGAATATTGCCATGGGTGTTGTGTTGCAGAGCCGAGGATGAGCTCAGGGAACTGGATCTGGCGAAAGAGAGGGAAAAGGTTTTCTGGCGGGCATGATCTGTGGCTTAGCTTGAGCAAGGCTGCTGTGGTTAAGGACTATTTCCTTGGTTTGCTGGTCTGCTGTGTTCCAAGTGAGATCCTGTGGTTGGAGGCTGGAATAATTCAATGAGCTGAGATGGAGAGGCTTAGGGAACAAGATACTTGTGCTTCTTTGGGAGAGGCATGAGAATAAAAAGGAAGATTGCAGGGGATTTCCTAATACAGGTTTTAAAATATATTTTGACGATTTTTAAAATCATGTAGGAAAATACGATATGCCCTTATTTCTTCCAAATAGTCTTTAATACCACCCATCCAAAAACAGCGATTTCACGTTTTTCCCATCAATAACATTTTAAATTTTTAAAAATTTTCTCATGCATATATTATTCTTTTCATTTTATTTTTAATAAATATTTTAATCACTTGGTTTATTTTATTTATCAAGTCTCTGCTATCTGTGAGGATGAATCTCATAAAATGAATGCTTATTTTTTGTGGTTTCTCTCATTTGTGCATTGTATAGATAGTTCTTTTAGTAGCTTTTAAAGAAATACTTTTAAGATATGTTTTGTGAAGATTTTATCTCTATCTGTATATACCCTTTTTAGTTATTTATTCGTGTTTTTCCTAAAGAAGATCATTTTAATTTTAATGAAGTCCAGCATTTCAATTATTTTATTCATGGGTCAGAATTTTGGCTTTATATTTAAAAATTAATGTACAAGCTAAAGGTCATATGAACACTCCCATGATGTCTCTTCTGAATTTTTTATATATCTACATTTTAAATTTCCACCTATGATCAATTTTAAATTATTTTTGGAAAATGTAGTGAACGATGTCTGTACTGAAATTAATTTTTAACTAATAAATAGTAAATTTAAAGATTCATTTTTATTAAAAGTTATTTTCAATCAAGTGGATTTTGGAGTGTTTATGGAAAATTTGCATAAATTTGAGTATGCAATTTACTTTTACCCTGTGTTACTTCATTACATCCTTTGTACATTTATTCTTTGTCTATTTTATTTTGAATTGGATTACATTTGTGTAAATATGTGAGTCTTCTCACTTCTTATTATTAATTGTTATATGATATAGTCTCTGATTTTCATCTTCTCTTTTGCATTTTTGAATACCTTCTGTTATATACAAAGCTCCTTGCAGGATTTTAAAATAAATTGCAAATTATTGAGACAGCTTATCTCATAGTATCATAATATTTGTTGTTGTTTTCATCAGTGACGTTTAGTTTTAAATATAGTCGTACTGATCATTAGAGGTATATTTATTTTCCCCAGTGCATTTGGGAAGCTTTTATAAAAAAAAGGATATCTTTAATAGAAAATATTTAACTTTCTTTTTTTTATCTTGTATGTGTAAACGGCTATTCTCATTTATTGTTACGTAAGTAGAGAATTATTTGTTCTTGGTCTACATAGACAATTATATATCTCAAGAGCAACAACTAAACAAGCTACTTTTAAAACTTTCCTTTTCATTCTCATTTATTTCATTTATTTTTCTCAATAGGCTCCCAGTGTTTTCAGTATCACCTTGAATAGAGAAATTAGAAAGGATGTCTTCATTTTGTTCCTAATCAAAGAGAAAATTTACTAAATTTGAGCTGATAGATTGGCATTCTTCAGGTATATTTGGCATATTATTTCATTGAGTTATTTCTGTAATTAAAAAAGGACATAGATTTTTCCTAAATCTTAATAATGTACCTTTGTACTTGATTCTTCTGTTATGTCATATTTTTTGTTTCAAGATTTTTATGTTATATTGTGAGTTACATATGTTTCCACTCATTCTATTTTTAAATAACTCCTTTATTTAGTTTCATGATCTATTCCTTATCACATACTTATTATTAATTATTTCACTAAATTTTATAATTAGTATATTATCATGAACAGTGTTAGTATGTAACATACTTCTAAACAATAAAAAGGCTTTTTTATTTTTACATCTTCTGACTTAAAAAGTATGAATCAAAATTTTCCAATTTTTAAATATTATATCTGTCACTCTGGTAATTAGCTAGGTGTTGTTCTATTATTCACTACAATACCCTTTGGTAGGACCTCTTGAGCAAGCAAATATAATATTTATTAGTGTTCAGTTCATGGGAGATACTTGATGGAAAAACATCTACCTTTCCTCATACTGCTAAAAGATCTTTCTCATGAGTATGTGTCCACTGTGTATTGGCAGGCAGGTTTTATCAGTGGAAGAGAGAAAACAGCAGTGGAGGCTTGTAGCACTTCTTCATTCAGAGGACTGGTGGTGGTGGGTAATTTATAGTGATGCTAACCCTCAGAGCTACTGGGGTTAGTTAAAAGGGAAAATGGGCCTTGATAAAGTACACAGTCCAAAAGTCTTTAGGGCATGTCTCTGATGCTTCTTACATATGTCACAAGATTTAGACAGTGAAGTTTACGTCACCTAGTGGAGTTAGATAGTATTTTAAGCATGAATAGAAAGAGCAGCAGAATAATAACAACAGAGTAAGAAAAGTATGATTTATGAGTAGCTGCTGATAGATACTGTTTAGCTGCTGGTACAACATTAATAAGTTTTAATCCAGACATGAGAAAAAGTGCCTGTGTGTTTGTTAGTCATTTATAGATTTGCCTAATACACAGTAGGATTTAGGCTGTGGAGTTATTGTGAGGGTTAAAGAAATGTAAGTCTTTAACTCATCATTTTTCTAATGTCCTGGAAACATCCAGGAACCAGTACTCAAAAGACATCAGTATTACATAGAAATAAATATTGCAGTCCTGGTCACAAACAGTGCCCACTTCTGGATTTATACGTTTGTTCTTGTCATCGTGTCCTGAGAATTATGGAATCTTTCTAGCTTTACAGATGTTAGCACACAGGGAAGGGCTGCAGTTTTTAGGTTCTTGTCATGCTTATGCTTAAATAAAATTATTGGTGTTATATTATTATTAAGTTAATTATAGTGTTTAACATAAATGTAAAGGTATGATAGGTAAATCTGATGCTATTAGCGACTGCAATGTTTATACAACCATAAACCAAGGAACCTTTGCTTTCTTCACTACCACAGAGATGATTAATCATAGCTTCACTGCCCTCTTCCAAAATGCTGTGGCTTATGACCCCAAAGCTTTCACTAGCTAGAACTGGAGTATCCTGTTAACCAAGAGGACATGATTTACCTGAAGTGCTTTTATTATTATAAGAACACTTCAAATCAACGTTAACAAAGCAAGCTTCTGTGTTCTTTTTTCTCTTGCTGATTGTCACTGAATTTTTAGACCTTATGTTAACTCTTCTTCCCAGTGATGTAACAAATGGTGCTATGTCTGTTCATGCATTAGACACCTTCTATACAAAACCCCTCTTTACTGGACTTCACTTTTTGGCTGCACTGGTTCATCAGGGCCCCACCATCTACATGACTTCACTCTCCAAGTGTCAAAGTTACAGGCATGTACAACCATGCTAAAATTATATCTGGGTGATAGCAATTGAAGTTCAGACCTATATACTTATACAGCAAGTATTCTAACCAACTGAGTTGCTGCCCCAGCATGCCCTTTTCTTCTTCAACTCCATTTTATTTCTTTGCACTCTTGATACTTCAACTTGTTAATTTTTCCAAAAGTTGTTTTTTCTGCTAACTATTCTGACAAGCATATGCAAGCTGTTCCTTCATGTCCTCTTTTGATTTTTTCAGGATTTATTCCTAAAAGGGTTTGTGCCAGAGATGTTTCTAACTGGCTAAGATTCAAAATCATGTGGTGCAAAATAAACAGAGAAATTCTAGGAAATTTTAATGTTTTCAAAATCCCACGGTATAGAAAAATACCCAGTGAGATAATTTCTTCTCTAGATGAACAACTAGAAATTATCTAACATCCACATTCACACAAGGGAGTAAATGCATCACTTTTAATCTGTAAAATGTGATACTAAATATTATGCTTCAGTAAAGTGTAATAGCTTAGGAAATTATGTTTATTTACCTATTTATTAAAAAACGATACTGAAATTGGTCCATTTATTTTAGCACTCAGTGGATGAAAGTTTAAGTACTCTGAGTTTAATATTGACAATCTATATCTTAGTCTTGAAATAAGCATGGGTAACCAAATGAAACCTTTTCTTAAAATCTAAAATAATTATAATAATATTAGTCATGATCAGTATAATAAAATGTTGTGTTTAGGCCTATTTGGAGAATGGAAAAGGTAAATATACCAGAATACAGAATGAGATGAGTACCAAAGAGTCAATATTGTTTATTTGACATTTAGGAGACAGAAATAGGATAGTCTCGGGAACTCATTTCCTATGAAATGCAGATTTTGTGAAGGAGAATTGCTACATCATATACAACCAAGGTTAATGGTGCCTATGAAATACCATGAAATGTTGTCCACTATCCTCCACATACATGTGTATACATGTACACTTGTATACAATCACTGTACATATAAAGTAAGAAAGATACATTTATCTACTTAAATTTATTGAAAATTGATTATTTTCTCATAATATCCAGATTAGAGTTTGCTCCTAGCTCTACTCAATCCCAACTCTTCTGTCCCTGTCCTTTATGTGGGACATCTTTCTGTATATGTGTTGCTTTTATTGGTTGATGAAAGAATCTGTTTCAGCTAATGGCTTAGCATAGTAATATAAGGCAGGAAGTTCAAACAGAGATAGAGAGAGTTTAGGCAGAGTCAAGGAGTTATGTAGTTGCCAAAAGGAGAAAGATGCCAAAACTTTATCAGTAAGCCACAGCCTCACCGTGATGTGTAGATTAAAAGTAATGTCTTAATTTATAATGTAAGACATAGCTAGGAATACACGTAAGCCATTGGTCACACAGTGTTGTAATTAACATAGCTTCTAGTGATTATGAGGGTCCTGAGTGATGGTGAAATGAAAGGGAAGTCTCCCTTTACATTCCCCTTCTCCCATATTCACACACCTCTGTTTCTCTTCAGAAAGGAACAGACCTCAAAGACACTGCTAAGAAACACAACAAAACAAGATACAACAAGACAAGACAAAAGCCTTTATATCAAGGCTCGACTGGGCAACCCAACATAGGAAAAGAGTCTCAAAAGCAGGCAAAGGTGTCAGAGAAATACACTTCCACTGTAAGAAATCTGGCCAAAACACCAAGCTAACAACTGTAACATATATGCAGAGGAGTTGGTACAGACACTATGTTTGCTTCTCCAGTCTCTGTGAACTCATGTGAATCCTGCTCTGCTAATTACATGGGCCATGATATCTTGGTATTCTCTATTCTGTCTGACTCATACAAAAACCCCCTCTTAATGAAATTCCCCAAACTCCAAGGGGAGGCACTCAATGGAAACCTACAATTTAGACATTCTGTGGGTCTCTGCATCTGCTCCCTTTGGCTGCTGGAGGAAGCCTCTGATGACAATTGGACAATGCAATGATCTATGAGTATAGCAGAATATCATTAGCAACAATTCCTTGATTTTTGTTTTTGAGGGAGGAACTAGCTGTGTTTGATTCTACTCTAGATATTTAGGATATCTACTCTCAGGTACCTGGCCATCCAGTCAGTGAATGATGTGGGCTCTCTCCTGGCATGAGATTTGTTGACCAGTCTCACAAGTTCTGTGCCAACATTTCTCCAGCAGATCTTGCATACAGAGCAGACTTTCATCTCTACCTGACCTCAGTACACTTGCAAAATCTATTTTATTTTCCATTACAAAGGAGAAACATGGTCCTCACTAGAGCCATCCTCTTTAACTAACTTCTCCATCTGGGTCTGTCACTAGAAACTTAATTATTAATTACTTTACAGCCAATATTCATTTTTAAGTGAATACATATCAATATATTTGACTTTCTGGGTCTAGATTACCTCAGTATGATGCCTTTTCTATTTGCATCTGTTTGCCTGCCAAATTCAAGTTGTCATCTTTTTAACAACTAAATAATACTACAGTGTGTAAATGAACAACATTTTTTAACTATTAACTAATAATTTTAGTTATTAACTTCCATGGAGGGACTTTTAGGTTGTTTCAAATTTCTGGCTATTATTAGTAAAGTTAGTTGGCTGGGCATCACTCCTTGGTGTAGAATAGAGTGTATTTGTGAATAGGCCCAAGAAAAGTATAGCTGAGTATTGAGGTAGAATGATTTTTGATTTATTGAGGAACTACCATATTGATTTTCATAGTGGTTTACCAACTTTGCACTCCCACAAACAATGGAAAAGTGTTCCTCTTGCTCCATGTCCTCTTCATAATGAGCTGTCATTTGTGTTATTGATCTTAGCCATTCTCAGAGGTTTCAGATTGTAACTCAAGTACTTTTGATTCGTATTTCTTTAATGCCTAAGGATTCTGAACATTCCCATAAGTATGTCTCAAATACTTGAGATTCCTCTATTGAGAATTCTAAATTTGGATCTGTACTCATTTTTTAAATTGATTTTTGATATATAGTTTTTGAGTTATTTATATATTTTGGATATTAGTGCTCTATCAGGTTTAGGCAAAGGTCTCATTCCATAGGCTGTCACTTTGACCAATTAATGGCAGCCTTAGGCCCAATAGAAACTTTTTATTTTCTTGAGATCTCATTTATTAATTTTTTATTTTTATTCCTCTATTATTGTTTTTCTGTTTTTTTAACTTGTCTCCTGTGCCAATGAGTTCAAGGTCATCAGTTTCAATGTGTCTGGTTTTATGTTAAGGTCTGTTACCTACCTGGACTTGAATTTAGTGCAGAATCACAGATAGCATCTGTTTGCATTCTTCTGCATGCAGATATGCAGTTTGATGAAAATAATTTATTAAAGATGCTGTTTTTAGCTTCTTTAGAAATAATCAGATGTGTGGTGATATCTTATTCATGCAAGTAAGATTTTCCTAAAAATCAAAGGGCAGAGCTAGACAGTAGCTAACCATAAAGGTCTGGAGTTCTGTACAGACAGACAGCAAGTGATATGGTTGGATTGAGTGATATGGTTCCATGAGGTGCAAAGAAGAAAGAGTATTCTTTTGTGTTTTGGTGAAATGTTCTGTAGATATCAGTTAGGTCCATTTGAGTCATGATGACTATTAGCTATAATATATCTTTGTTAAGTGTTTTTATTTTTGAATAATCTGTCCATTGGTGAGAGTGGGGGTATTGAAATCGCCCCTTTTCCATTTATGAGGGTGAATATGTGATTTAAGCTGAAGTAGTATTTTAAATAGTGGGTGTCCTTGTATTGGGCATAGATGTTAAGAATTGAAATATCATCTTGGAGGATTTTTCCTCTCATGAATGTTTAGTGTCCTTCCTATCTCTTTTGATTTGTTTATGTTTAAAGATTTTTTCTTTAGTATTAGAATGAGAACACCAACTTGGTTCTTAAGTCCATTAGCTAAGAATATTCTTTACCAATACTTTACCCTAAGATAGTGCCATCTTTAGTGTGGAGGTTTGTTGCTTGGATGCAGCAGAAGAAGGGTCCTATGGTGTTTGCATCCATTTGGTTAGTCTCCTTTTTATTGGGAAATCCAGATTGTTGATATTGGGAGATATTAATAATTAATTGTTTATTCAAGTTATTTTGCTGTTGGTGGTGGTGTGTGTGTATCAGTGTTTGTGTGTGTGTGTGTATGTGATTATCTTCTATTCATTTTTATGGTGTGATAGAAGAAATGGATTTTTTTTTGTCAAAGAAAATGTTAGATCCAAAATCTCCTGTGAAGAAAATACAAGAAGCTGGGACAATATGAAAAGACAAAACTTAATAATATTAGGAATAAAGAACAAAGAAGGTTCCTACCTCAAAGGCCCAGAAAATATTTTCAACAAATTAGGACCTCGATATATATTGTATTATATATCATATTATATATATTGTATTATATCTATATCTATATCATCTATTTCTATATCTATATCATCTATATCTATCTATTTATCTATCTATATATTATTACATTATATATATATATATATATATATACATATTACAATTGTTTAACTGGATTTTTTGTGAGACAACAGAGATAATGTATTTCTGACTCTTTCTCCTGCTTTTGAGAACCTTTCCCCCTACTGGATTGATTTGTTCAGCCTTTATATGAGGGTCTGTGACTAGTCTTATTGTAATATATTTTTCCATGTTCAGTTGATATCCCTGAAAAGGCTTCTCTTTTAAAGTAGGGGAAAACAATAGGAGCAGATCTGGGGTAAAAGGATGTGGAAAGGACTGGAAGAAGTAGAGAGAGACAAAACTTAGGTCGGGATGTAATGTATGAGAGAAGAATAAAAATAAAATGAAATGAATCAAAGAAGAAACCTTTCCTAACCTAAAGAACTAAATACCTATAAAGGTAAAATTACATAAAATGTCTTGATATCATTTTATTTATTTATTTACTTACTTACTTATTTATTTATTAAAGATTTCTGCCTCCTCCCCGCCACCGCCTCCCATTTCCCTCCCCCTCACCGATCAAGTCCCCTTCCCTCATCAGCCCAAAGAGCAATCAGGGTTCCCTGCCCTGTGGCAAGTCCAAGGACCACCCACTTCCATCAAGGTCTAGTAAGGTGAGCATCCAAACTGCCTAGACTCCCACAAAGCCAGTACGTGCAGTAGGATCAAAACCCCATTGCCATTGTTCTTGAGTTCTCAGAGTTCTCACTATGTTCAGCGAGTCCGGTTTTATCCCAGGCTTTTTCAGACCCAGGCCAGCTGGCTTTGGTGAGTTCCCGAAAGAACATCCCCATTGTCTCAGTTTGTGGGTGTACCCCTAGCGGTCCTGAGTTCCTTGCTTGTGCTTTCTCTCCTTCTGCTCCTGATTTGGACCTTGCAGTTTCAGTACGGTGCTCCAAAGTGAGTCTCTTTCTCCTTTCATTGCCTGATCAAGGTTAATATTCAGGAGGATGCCTATATGTTTTGTTTGGGTTCACATTCTTATTTAGCTTCTCTAGGATCACGAATTATAGGCTTGATATAATTTTGTAAAGTCCCCTTAATGAACCAAAAAATTGAATGGTTCAAACCCCAACTGGCCTATTTTTATACTCAGAATTATTGTTAACATTTCTTCACTGAATGAATTTGTATTCCTTCTTTTATAACAGACTTATGACTAACTTTGCCAGTTTTACGCATTACTATACATTGATTTATAATTTATAAAAAATACAAATTCTTTCATAACCCAATTAAAGTTGTGATCATTTTTGGTAAAAATACACATTAGTTGTGGCCATCTTTTAATATGTGTTTCTATAACACTTTATACTAGGAGTGGTGTTTTAATCACCTATATATTGACAGTTTTTGTACCATTATAGTAAGCATCCTGCTGGCACACTGTTCCCCATAACTCTAAATCTAAATTTTCTCTTCTGATTATTCGCACTTTCTAATATTGGGCACTAGCCAAGCTTTCTGGAGTACTAATTCAGATTTACCCTTACTGTGTTCTTTAGTTCAGGAGCAGCATTGTATATTAGGTTAATCACTACAGCAGCTTGGGAGGGATATTTTTTTATTGATTTGTTTATATTTTTGTTGCAATTGTGATTTCTCACAGATCTCAGGAGAGCAAAAGTGTACATGCGCAGATTGATTTTGGCTCAACTCGTGCTTTTACTTTTGGGAAGGGTAAATTTTATAACCAAATTTAAAAGTATATAATAATGACATTCACACATTTGGAAAGGACAGCTTATTATTGTTGCTGCTTTAACATAAATTAACTATTTTTGTTTGCTTTGTTTATTGTTTATTTGCTTTAATTATCAGATATTTAGATATGTCTGCTTGTGGAAGTTTCTGCTTTGGCCAATTCAGGAGTAAAAATAGAAAGTAGTTCAACAATCCTAATTCAAACATTGAGAAGTAATATGTAGATAGTGCTGAAACTGCCACTCTCTCCTCTTACTTTGATTCTCATTATATTGGAAAATACATTCTCTGTATACAGAGTTGGGAAGTAGATTACACTCTATTGTGAAATATAGAGTGAAGAGCAAACAGGTCCTAGAGAAAGTGTCCTAAAAAAGAAACATGCATAACATTTTATTGTTTACTATTCACCTCTGTTATGCTGGGAAAAGGTGACAAAGTTGATAAAAACCTTCTTTATTACTCATAAAACATGATGTATGGAAACATTTGTTCCTGATGTTTCTAGACTGGAGGCAATGCTATCTTGTTCAATGGTCTAGTTACTGGAGAAATGTCAACATGGATCCCGAGCTGTGAGATAGATTTGCTATTAATTCTGATGTATTATATTGTGGGATAAATTGTCTGGTAATTGTGGCAGGCTGATTAAAGTTTAGTACGTGTTATGATGCATGAAACAAATTCCTCTTCACTCTTTAATTCTTTTTTTGACAGTATGCTGACAACATCAGATAGTGGTCTGAACTGCCAAAAGTATATACACATTTTTTTCATGCACATATATATTCAGATATATATATATTTGCTTACAATATGACATTTATATGCCAGTATTTGATTTAGAGATGCAGGCATAGCAAGACATGCTAGTTGAAAGAAACACTCCAGCACATTTCTAAACGTGATGTCGCATTTACACTCAAAAATGATGTGGATGGAATCAATTAGGAGAAACAAAGTGAGTTCCAAGACATGCTTTTAAATTGCTGCAGAGTTGCCTAGTAACCTAATGCTTTTCTTCATTTCCTAGCAGAGCTCTAAGGCTGTCAGAGTTGGTAATGGAGCATTCCAGAAATGAATCAAGTACCCAATGCTCTGTCAAGAGCAACCCTGATTAAATATGCTAGTCCCCACTATCAGGAGTTCAGCATATGTGCTTTATAATAACAACCAAAAGGACAGTGATCAGTGATTATGACAGTTCCACCCTGGATATAAAATTTTGTTTATTTTCTTTACATACACTGTCTTGTCATAAATGAACATTTAGTTTATCTGGTTTTTGAGACTATGTCCAGTCAATTGTTTGACTTTACAGCATCTCTTGCCATTCACTGGGACCCTTTTTGGCAGAACTTACTTTACTATATTGTCTACAGCTTGTGTACTTTTCACTTAGGGACTTATATCTAAAAATTAATTATCATTTTCTATATTTTTCCTATTGTCCAGGCAGCCATTCATCTACTCAGATCATCACATTTCTAATGAGAAATGTATCTTTGAATAATTTTAGTAATCATAATATACCCTATGCACATAAACAAAGGCCTGCACACATATAATAAACCATGAAAAGAGTGGGAGTGGAGAATTTAGTCATGATCTTAAGACGTATATACAAAAATATAAAAACGTAGGCACTTTGGTTCTAATTTGGTCATTATTACTACCTCATATTAATTTTCCAAAATAGATAAAAGTATTGACAGTGTTGTAAAATATTTCTAGGTTTTGGCATTTTCAAATGGAGATTGCTCAGCTGTGAAAAAAAAAGAAACGAAAAAGGAGTTATCAAGGGTCAATAAGTGTCACTTGAAATAACAGGACTTAATCTGATGACCTTCCACAAATACCTATTAGTTTTTTGACATGTCATCATAAAGTTATTCCTTCTTGGATTATTTTTGTGAGGTATATTGGCTTCACATTTATATTAGGCAAAACACTCATTTTTTAGACAAAGATATAATCAATTTTTAACTACTAATATGTATGTGTTTTGCTCTGAGGAAAATAAAGAAAACTAAGTTCATTATTAGGTGCAAATATTTTATAGAGAGGATAAATTAATTGTGTAGTTATATGCCATGAAAGCATTAGTTTTAAGATTAATATAAAACTGGATCTGGATAGAAGGGTCACTGGTTATGAGCATGTACAGAGGCCCTGCGATTGGGTCCCAGAAACCACATTGTGAATCTCACAACCAGCTAATAATCCAGAGATCTACTACTTTCCTCTTCTTGCCTCTGTAAGTACCTGCACTCATGTGAACATAGTCACACAGAGATGCACATACTTAAAAGATAAAATTAGAAGGTTATTTTCAAGTTCATAAACTACATTATTCTGCTGTATAACTTCATTAGTGTCTTTAATAATTTGGTGAGTTGAAGAATGTCATCCCCACGCTCATCTTCTAGAATGCTTAGGAAACATTAGGGGTATCACCTTGTTGGAGTAGATTTGACCCAATTGGAGGTTTGTCACAGGGAGTGGACTCTAAGGATTCAAAAGAGAATGACAGGGCCCTGTCTGTTTCTTACTCTGCCTGCCAGCCTGGGCTTGCGTGGGAAGCTCAGACCCTTGACTGCCGCATGCCTGCCTTCTAACATATTACTTGCTTTAATGATCATGGAATTGCCCTTTGGATCTGTGATCAATCCCCTGACTAAATCCTTTATTTTATAAGAGCTGCCTTTTTCAAGGTGTCTCTTCATACCAACCAAACCAAGACAAACAAACTGCAATAAAATTCTCACTTTAAATAATAGGATTATATTACAGTAGTTGGATGGTTTGCTGATGATCTCATGATGCAAACTAATTAAATGAGACATATACTTGCTATGATTTCTAAGGCTTTTATTTTTGCTATGTAGTCATTAAGATGCCATTTATCTCAAATTCATAAAGTGTGGATATTAAATACATCAACTGTGGATATTAAATAAATTAAAAGCTTAATTGTTATCCTTCTCTTCAAGTTTAAAAAAAAGTATATGGAAATACAGGTTAGTATTTATTTTGCTTCTTCCTCTGCAAAATATTTCAAATTCAAGACTGTATCCTAAGTTCATATTATAGGGACGACAGAAGCGAGTTTCTCCTTTAAAAGTCTCTCAGATGTTTGGAAGAAATATTATAAAAATGACTATTTCAACAAATATAATGTTGTATATGTTTTCTTTGTTACATTCTCTCCATTTCTTTCACAATATATTCATATGTGTTTTGATGTGTCCACCTCCACATGGAAAGAATTTTTCATATAAGATAAAAGAATATTTTAATGTTTTGATTATTTCTATTATTTTTGATTTTATAATGCAATTATGTAATTTCTCACTTCTCTTTCCTCCCTCTAGTTCCTTCTATATATGCTTCCTTGATTCCTTGCAAATTCATGGCCTCATTTTCCACTATATGTTGTTACATGCATATATATGTGTACATATAACACATACATACTTATTAAATACATATGCACATAAGATATAAATATGCATTTATCTACTCACATATATGCATACACATAAACATGCATGTATACATTCACACATATAGGCATACAAACATGTATGTATATATTAACATGTGTTCATTAAATATATGCATGTGAATAGATAATATATTTAGTCTGTGTAATGAAAAATGTAGACTTATGATCGTGACTGATCTGATCAAGTGGTATTGGAAACCCATTGATATTATTTTACATGGAAAATAGCATTTCTCACCTGTCAATATTCTTCAGTATTTTTTTGTCTATGGCTGAGACCACATGGATTTTCTTGACTGTGATGAGATTAGAAAGAAGAGTTTTGTTAATTATGTTTACTTTTCTTGAATTTCCTTTTGTTGTGCTATCAGTGCAATGCAGATCTAAATGAATGACTCAGATTTTACATTCCATCTTCCAAGATGCAGGCCTTATTGGAAAAACAATATTCTACAACTATGAAGCTTTGAATTTTATCAGTTTTAAAAGTCAGTTGGAAATGAAAAAAAATCCCACAGCTACCTCTGCTGTGCAGTATTTTTTGATTTATTCAATTGCTGAGATGTTTAATCATGGCATTGTGTCTGAATGATTTTTGCAAACAAACATTGGCCTTGTCCATTCTAATCAATGACTATGATAATGATTAGCACATTGTAAACAAAATTGAAAATTTAATAACTTTCGTGTCATGTCTGTAATCTTAGCAAAGCGGGAACAAAAAACCATCAATTTAACTTGTTGCATGAGCAATTCATACTATGCTGATCTAATATTTAAAATAAAATTTATGTCTTTTTAAAGAGTGAATTTAATTTTAAAAATACTATTATTTTAATAATTTATGCTTTTATCTTACTTGAGGGTGCCTGAACTGGCCTTGCCCCACTATCACACTGATGATTATCTCGAATATCACCATAGAATCTTTGTCCAGCAACGGACTGAGCCCCCAAGGTCCAGTTGAGAGCAGAAGGAGGGAGAAGATGAGCAAGGAAGTCTGGATGCAGGGGTTGGTCCACCCACTGAGATAGTGTGCTTGTTCTAATGGGAGCTCACCAAATCCAGCTGGAACAGGACTAAATGAGCTGCAATCAAACTCGACTCTCTGAACTTAGCTGTAAATGGGAGCTGACTAAGAAGGCATTGATAAAGGCACTGGGACTTGTTTCTACTGCATATACTGGCTTTTTGGGACCCTAGTCTATTTGTCTATTTGGATGCAAAGCTTCCTAGGACTGGATGTGTGTGGGGGTGGACTTCCCACAGGGCAGGATTCCCTGCCCTCTGTTAAGGAGGTAGGGGGAATGGGGGAGCAGGAGGTGAATGGGAGGAGAGGAGGAAGTATAAATTTTTGAATGGAAAAATAAATTAAAAATGGAAAAAAACAAAAACAAAACAAAACAAAAAGAATAAAATAAATCTTATTAGAATTTTGTGTATTCAAGGTATATATGTAAAAATATCACGTTATGGCTTTCTTGTGATTTTTAAATGAAACAATATTGCAAATTCAAACAAACATATATGAATATCAACATTTTGTTTTTCTCATTGATTACTTGGGGATTTTTATCTTTATATTTTGCCAACTTTTCTGCATTACAATACTACTTCCTAATGTTAGCTTCTAAACATATAGGGTTGTGAAAGGGAGGTCTGATATCAAGGATTTTGTATATATCCTTTGTAATCAAATCTATGTACCTAGTGTATGATGATAAAATATGTTTTTATATTTGCAACCTTTTTATGTACCATAGTTTTTAGTCATTTTTGTCATGTATAGTCATTTCTGTTAATTATGTAAACAATGCATGCATAACATAGAGAGGCTATGATAAGAATTTATATTATAACAGCTAAGTGTTAGAATTTTTGTTGAAAATCTCTTTGGGATATTTCTTAATAAAATAAAATAAAACAGAGAGTTTGGGGCCAGAGTTTATTTTCTTTGTAACCATTCACGAGCAGAAGGGCCATAAGGAGATACTTTAATAGTAAGTTACCACTTTGGACTTTTGCTGTAAAATAGGCATTGATTTCCACCAGTTCAAATAAAATGGAAAGATACATGCACTACAGTACAGAAAATAGAGAGCAAATCCTTACATCAACATATGCAGATGTATGCTTTTCTTCATCTTTCTATTAATACTAGAATATTACCACTACAAACCTGACTATCCATATTTCTTCCATTGTATGTTGTGTTTAAGGAAGGGTCACATAAGATTTATATCATATATTAAATAGGAGCTAAGCAAATATTTTCTGAACATATAAATATACTATGTATGATTACTGTGAAATATTTACCAGTAAAATATTATTAAACAGAAGAAATTTCCACTCTTCCATATTGCCAAAAAATATTTAACTCTAAAGAATATTGTTGTAAATGTTAGATCATTCATAAATAAAGAGAATTAACATTAAGTAGTAATGTTGGTGTCAATATTCATCTTCTAATATATAAAAGCTTCAGTGTCAACAATTATAACTCATTAATAAAATCAGTTTTACTATAATCTAACAATTTTAATTTTCAACATAAGAAGGCATGAAAACTTTAAGTGAAGTAAAATTTATTTGTTCTTTTAGTTATGATAACAGTGTGTCTTTTGTGTGTACTGCTTTTCAAATATATCAACAATAAATTTCCATACAAACATCCAAAATTGTTATTGTTATTAATTTTACCAATAGATGGTAACTCTCTAGTGTCTGATTTTTAAAAGTGTGGTAAAAGCCCAATTTTGTTTGAATGTATTTAAATCAGCTTTTACTGGCTGTTGTTATAACCTCAATAGAAAGCATATTTTAAATGAATGGGTATAGAATATGTTCTAAAATACATCAACTTTATTGGAGAAGCTGGTAAGTCTTCTTTCTGGATGTACATCTGCAGTGAATCATAGCAAGTACAGAAAAAAAGAGTTCAATGAGGACTCAACCTTGAATTTCGCTCTTCATTGGAAATCCCAATTAAGAGGAGGATGTATGAACAAGATTTACACAACTGTCTTTCCCCATGTGAATTAAGGTGACATACTCAGCATACTTTAAAGTATATCCTTTAAAAGATTAAAGTTAAGGGTAAAGTACACAGCCTTTTTCAAATTAATATAAAAGAAAGATCAGCTTAATACTGTGAAATATCATAGAGGTAATAATTTAAAAGGCTTCTATAAATTCTTGACAAAGGTTCTCAAATCAATAAACACTTGGAAGGGATTTATAAATGACGTTCTTTACATACTGGCCAACATATATCTGAGTCTTTCTATATTCTATACTTAAATCAGTTAGGTTTTTACATGATTTTACAGAATATATTTATTTTAAAATTGGTATAATTGCACTTCAAATTTACTGCCATTGTTAACATGGGAAGATAAACAGTAAGGAACATAAAACAGATTTCAAAGATAATTGTTTTACTCATTAATAATAGAATTGGAATTCACAACAACCAAATCACTTCATTGGAAGCAAGGTTTTGCAATTTTAGTATGAAAATTTTATTCAAGGTTACATGTTAATGCTGTAGGAATTCATTCAGCCAATAGCTTTTGGAGTAATGTCCCTTAACGCATCCTTTGAGGTGCTATGTCTGGACTGATAAGTGGAGAGAAGTGTGCTTGCTGTCTTGGTAGGTTGGAGCAGAAGCAAGTTTATACGTTTTTCACATCTCCCCAGGGAAGAGTGGGAGAAACCAGTGGCTTCCACCTTGTCTGGTATTCTGTGAGTTTGTGTTTTCCTTTGAATCACATTTGTTCTGTAGCCTAATAATAAGGACAATTTGTAACTCTCACAATACCTCTCGCTTTATCTGGCACTCAACATAGGACACAGACCCCAAACCCTGAGATTAAGGGTCTCCTGCTCTACCGAAGGAGCTAGTCTGGCCCCACCACAATTATTCTGCCTGGTTCATATGATGTCACTGAGCTGTTAAAAATCCCTCAAAGATCAGGTTTGAGCTAAAAATTGCTCAAGATGATGCCAGTTTTGCTAACTAAGACGATCCACCTTAGAACACTTGAGCCTGTTCTTCAGATAAGAACTTGGCAAAAACCAACTACTAAGAGACTCTCTTCAATTGTTACAGATAGTGTTCTTTGTTTTTTTCAGGATCCAACAAAAGTTTATAGGGGCAAATGATGCCAAGGTCCACCCTCACTTTCTTTTTCTTTCTTTTTTTAATTTTTCCATTCAAAAATTTACACTTCCTCCCCTCCTCCCATTTCCTTCCCCCTCTCCCACTCCTCTCAATCCTTCCTTACCCTCCCTCTTTAAGAGAGGGCAGGGAACCCTGCCCTGTGGGAAGTCCAAGGCCCTCCCTGCTACATCCAAGCCTAGGAAACTGTGCATACAAATCGACTAGGGTCCCCCAAAATCACTTGCTTGCACTTCCTGCTTACTCAGGTAATATGAGTTTTCTTCTCAGGTCTTTGATGGGGATGAAGACTAGCTAGTCACAGTTACTTTCCTCTCATGACTTAAAAAAGATATTTTAGGTACAGGATTTAGACTCCTCAGAATAGGACAATGAATAAAATAATCTCTTTTATTGCTAATTACCTACAGACTTTACATTTAGTAAGTGTTTACTGCTTGATGTTGCTCATGTTGATTGTAGTTCTATTATTGTGTAAATGTCTCCCTTTTCTTTCTCCTGGGCAATGCTTGATTATTTGTGGGTTTTTTTTCATACATTGTTTCTTATTAGTTGTAAATGAGGAAGGTGTGTCTAAAGACTAATCCACCTTCTCTTGCAACAGTTCTTAAACAAAGCAGAGTTGCTGTAAGTTATCATGAAACTATCCTGTGCAAAATCGATTCTTTTTATTTTTATATAGTTTCTGAGAACTACATAAACTTGGATTTGATGGGAACAAATGTTCAGAAATAGCACGGGGGAGTTTGATCCTGTCAAAAGTGTATGTCATCAGAGCTACTTTACTTGTCAGTGAATTAACTGGCAAGTACATTAAATTGTATTTTTTGGCTTCTGTATCATGAAATACAAATTATGTTGACAATACCTTTTTCTTACAGTTGTATTGATTAAATGAAGAACAAGTTGGGACTTGAATGGTGTCTACCATGAAATGATCTGTGGATCTCAGCTATTATTGTACTAATAATATTTCCCCATCAAATCTTTAGTAAGTGGGTAATTATCATGCGTTTTCAGTCAGGGGATAATCAACAAAAATTGACTGTTTTGTACATCTTTCAAAGGATGTTGAAAATAAGTTTCTAGTATTTTGCTACGTTGTGCACCTTGTATAACACAAATAATTGTTTGAGTCTGAGTACTCTGTTTAGCTGTGGTAATATAAACACACACAAAGTCACACATGTTTATTTTTATAAATATCAGTACATAAGTAATACACACACACACACACACACACATCTCAAATTCTACATTTTAGTTTGCAAGTGAAGTAGCCAGAATGGACTTGAGTTTGCTAGCATAGGTACTGATTTGTTCCTCCCACTTGGCTTGGCACAACTGGTTGTAATTATAATACTCACAAATTCAAGTTAAACAAGTAAAACCTGAATACCAGGTGTCACAGAATTGATAACTCCCTCTATGACTCTAATTTCTAAACTGCTCCTTGGGGTAATGTATCACCTTATCTGGATGTTTGTTTTCTTACAGTACATTATGGATATTCAAATAGTTTCTTCCTAAGATTCATTACAGTAACACTGACATATTCTCAGATCATTCAACTATTGTGTGAGACGAAACAGTAATCAAAATTTCCCAAGCATAATTATCTGATCAGTTGATTCAATTAAATAGGAAATATGTGTTAGCTCTTAATATTGATTATAATATAACTTTATTTCTCTATCATATATCATCTTTCAAGGGAATTTAAGAAGGGCCAATATATGGAGACATCTGAGAGGATGTGTGAAAAGATAAGGAATCACCTTCAAAAACAAAAAGAAAATTGTTGCTGGGCTTTGTAAAATACACTTGCATATGCAGAGTGGAAAAAAAATAAAAAGTTATCAAATATGACCTGAAAATCAGTAATATCAAGAGGATGTCATTGTGCTTCACTGTAATGCAGTTCCTGACAGGTGTTTGCAGGTTTTTTTTCTAAATTTGCCTATAGATAGGTTATTAAAGTGAATGAAAATCAGAACGTGTTTGTCCCATGGTAAAAATTAAGCTACACAGGAAGAAAGACAAAAGGAAGGACAAGAGCACTTGGAGGGTAAAACAATAAAGAGTTGTGTGAATTCCATGTTAGCGTTGAAGTGTGCTTCTAAATAATTTCATTTGATTTGGATAAAAAAATTTATGTGTATGAAAATGCTTTGAAAAATTACTTCTACACAAACATGCCTGCAAAGAAATTTGGGTATTGAGTTCATGTGGATGAAGTAATTGATCTAAGTGTCTCCATTAGGAGTATGGAAATTTTGCTTAAAAGTTATGTAGAATAAAAGTAAAAAATATATAGGATAATTATTCCTTGTTGGTACTAGAATTAGTCAATTTGCACCTGTGGTCTTGAGTTCCTTCATCGTATTTTCGTTAGCTGTTACCAGATCATCCCAGTTATATACATGTTCATGTCAATTCATTCCTCTACACAGCTGTTGTATCATGCAGCTGCATAAATTTATGTATGCATTCAGATATGTTTGCATATGCCATCATCTTGTTCCTTAGTTTGCAGTCTTTGACTATAGCAATAGCATTGGTTTGTTTACCTTTTTTTTGTTTCTGATTTTCTTTAATTTGTCTCTCTCTCTTAAAAATTTGTATCCAAGCGACGTGGTGGTGATGCATGTTTTTAATTCTAGCACTTGTTAGGCAGAGGCAGGCAGATATCTGAGAGCCTGAGGCCAGCCTGGTCTATAAGAGCTAGTTTCTAGGATAGGCTCCAAAGCTACAGAGAAACCCTGTCTTATAAACCATACACACCACACACAAATTTGCATCCGAGTTAACGACAAGACATGGAGGTCAGGAGAGAATAGGCAGATAATAAAACTCACTTAATACTTCTGTGGTTTAAAATTATTAACTATCTTTCATTATAATTGCTTAGAAATATATTCAAAAATATGCATTTTTCAAAATCTTCCTTGGCTTGCGCATATGGAATATTGCAAACGAGTTTATTGTCCATAAGTCATATTTATCCCCTTAATATTCGGTTTTTACTTTATCATATTTGTTAATAAAGATATTTTTCTTTTATTTATATATTTATTAAAGATTTCTGTCTCTTCCCCACCACCGCCTCCCATTTCCCTCCCCCTCCCCCAATCAAGTTCCCCTCCCTCATCAGCTCCAAGAGCAATCAGGGTTCCCTGCCCTGTGGGAGGTCCAAGGACCACCCACCTCCTTCCAGGTCTAGTAAGGTGAGCATCCAAACTGCCTAGGCTCCCACAAAGCCAGGACGTGCAGTAGGATCAAAAACCCATTGCCTTGTTCTTGAGTTCTCAGTCCTCATTGTCCGCTATGTTCAGCGAGTCCGGTTTTATCGCAGGCTTTTTCAGACCCAGGCCAGCTGGCCTTGGTGATTTCCCGATAGACCATTCCCATTGCTAAATAAGAAGGAGAACCCAAAGGAAAACATATAGGCATCCTCCTGAATATTTACCTTCATCAGGCGATGAAAGGAGACAGAGACAGAGACCCACATTGGAGCACCGGACAGAAATCTCAAGGTCCAAATCAGGAGCAGGAGAGAGAGCACGAGCAAGTAACTCGGGACCGCGAGGGTTGCACCCACACACTGAGACAATAAAGATAAATTTTGATCATTGGCCCACAGATACCTGACAGTTTGCAAATTGCCTAAAAATAGCTGGTGCTATCTATGAACACCAAACATGAGTACTAAGTAATGCTGTGTCCAAAATTTCCTTAAAACTCTCAATGAGGACTACTGAGAACTCAAGATCAATGGCATTGGGTTTTTGATCCTACTGCACGTCCTGGCTTTGTGGGAGCCTAGGCAGTTTGGATGCTCACCTTACTAGACCTGGAAGGAGGTGGGTGGTCCTTGGACTTCCCACAGGGCAGGGAACCCTGATTGCTGTTAGGGCTGACGAGGGAGGGGGACTTAATTGGAGGAGGGTGAGGGAAATGGGAGGCTGTGGCGGGGAAGAGACAGAAATCTTTAATAAATAAATAAATTTAAATAAATATATATATATATATATAAAACTCTCATAGTCAGCATTTAGATGTGTTAATTGTGCAAGACACTTATCGATTTACAGAAACTTAAAAAATATCAAGTACTATCTAAATTAACATATATATATCACTGAGAAATTTTAGTTTTCAATGTGATGTGTAATCCTAGTTTCAGGGACCATCTGAATAAAAAGCTCTTTTGAATTCTTGGGTAGGCCTACAAAAATATGTTTACTATCTAGAAGGATATTGCTTTGTAACATACTGTAACTTTGTGATCCATGTACCTGTCAGTGTTCACATATTTTATTTTAATTCTTGTTTGTTTAGCTACTAATGTCAACAAACACAAAAACAAATTCTATTAACAACAAAAAAATCTAGGTTAATGCATTTACAAAGGTTAAATTAATGGCTCAGTGGTAGCATTAAATAGAAAAGGGACAAACTCATGTTTTAGCTATAGAAATAGAAAATTCATTCCAAGAATAAAGAATTGCCTTGCATAAGATAAAGATGTCTTCAAAATAGAAGGTTTAAAGTATAATATCCTGGCTTTTCACATTTCTACCATTTACTTGTGGGAATTTTTAAAATATTTAAAAACATAATAAAGATGGGAAATACCCTAAGTACTATATTGCTGAAATACTATCAGTGCTGCCCCTTACAGTGATGTCTCCTAGGCTTTTCTTTATTTGACTGTAAACAGAGAACCTAGCATTTGGTAACCCACTTTCACACTACTCACTCTCAGTAAGAGAGAGAATCAAATTACACAGAGTTTTTCAGCACCAAATGTCCAGCTGTGCAAAGAGGAGGATGTGTGCTAAGAACAGGCTTGAGTTGATTCTCAGTATTTTAAAGAACAATGTATACAGAACTCTGCCCACCTTGAAAAGTGGTCCCAGTGGTTGGTGATTGTTGGAATTTGTGTTACTTAGTTTCAGCTGATGCATTACTCTATTATCTAATTGGGAAAATAAGAAGCCTAACATCATTAGGAAGATCACCTGTTGTGTTAATCCTCTTGCTGAGAACTTCACTAGTACGTATTTTAGGTGAAGAAGAACACAATTATTCCTAAGTTTGAAATATTGTGTGAATTAGCTTTCATGTCTTCAAAATAACACCCTATGTTCCAATTTTATTCATGTGTCATGTACTGAACATGACAACCCTAAATGCAGAATCTATTGTAATATATAAATTTTTAGAATCAAATAATTTTTATAGAAATATGCATGTTATGATACTTTATTACATAGATTATCACACTAAGACAGTAACTTTGACCAAGGAAAAGGCACATTTTTGATCTCATAAGGCTGATTAAATAGCTGTTATGGTTATTCACAACAAAATAGGCCATTTAATATGGAAAAATTGTTAGGCATCATACATGTTTGTGATGGGAACATTGCAATTTGTTTTATAACTGTATTTCATAATTGGCAAATAACCTGATGGAAAGCTATGCAATTAGAATAAGGATATAAACTAAAACTGGAATGATATAATTTTCTATCTCAGTACATTATCCTAGATGTAATAGAAACAACAGTTTTGTTAAACAATCTGGTATCAAATAATATATTTTAGAATATATAATTTCCATCAACAATAATATATTGTCCTTGTAAAATAAAAGATAGTCTATACAACCTGTAAATTAATGAGTACAGTTGTATTATGATAAATTTTATTTCGAAATATTTCAGGCAGCTGGTTTAAATGGTAGGTCAGTTCATTTGGATAAATTACTGTGCACTGTATTTCATAGGTTGTATTTTTAAGACATGTTATCCAAGAGCTCAGCTGTTGATTTACCTACAAGAATGCAACAAGGTGGAGAGATGGCTCAGCGGTTAAGAGCACTGACTGCTCTTCCCAAAGACCCAGGTTCAATTCCCAGCACCCACATGGCAGCTCACAATTGTCTGAAGATCCAGTTCCAATGGATATGACACCTTCACACCAATGCACATAAAATAAAGTTAAATAAACCATAAAAAAATTGCTGGGCGATGGTGGCGCACGCCTTTAATCCCAGCACTTGGGAGGCAGAGGCAGGCGGATCTCTGTGAGTTCGAGACCAGCTTGGTCTACAAGAGCTAGTTCCAGGATAGGCTGCAAAACCACAGAAAAACCGTGTCTCGAAAAACCAAAAAAAAAAAAATGCAACAAATTCAAAATTAAAATTCAGATTAATTTTTATATAGTTATAAATCCCAAAATTATAGAGTAACTTGGTTAATGTGTTGAATAGACCAGATTCACGGTTGTTAAACTGTTTCATAGTGACATGTTATATATGTACTCCATTTTGCTGCTTAAAAACTTCCTTTAGAACTCAAATTTTAAAGAAAAGTAAAGCACACATGGTTTCTTTGTATTGAAATAAGAGGGCTGAAGATTTACCCATTAAGGATTTTTTTGGCATGCAAAATCATTGTAGGACAGCATAAAATCAAAAATCGAGGGCATATGTAATTAATTTGTATTGTCGCTGCTATAATTATACACATTATTCCTGACAAGATCAAACTGAGCTACAAAGAAATAAGTGAGCTTCTAAAAACAATTGCATATTTAAGCACATCTATTTGTCATAACACATCCTACTGCAGAATACTTTAAAATGGCAAATCAAGACAAGAAACAAATGGAATTTTAAGATTGTAAATAAATCAAATTATATAAAAAAAAAGAAGAAAAGTTTTCATTGAGTGTTTGGCTCCAGTGACTTATAAGTTAATTTCCAAGACAGAACTGCAATACTCATGTGCTTTATTCATTTCATTTTTTACTTCACTTAGGACATTCAGAGACTACAACCAAGATATTTCTCTCTCTCTCTCTCTCTCTCTCTTTTTTTGCAAAACTATGGAAGGGATATTACATATTCCCTACCCTATCAACTGAATGTTTGAAAAGGTAGTATATAACTTGTCATACCAATTATTTTTTTTTTTCTTTTTTTTGTCTTTTAACTACAAAAGGTCTATTAGCCTGCTGTCTTAAAGATGAGGTAGAAATGGTATATTTTTGAACTGGCTTATCCTTAGAAAGGGAATGTGATTCCTATGCCCCATAATAGTCAGATTTAGATCCACCTTTGAATGAATAATTTTCAATCATTCTGTAGAACTGAAAACTGAAAGTATGTATGCTGAATCATTTGCTTAACAATTGATGACTGCCTTGTTATTTTTCTTTACTATTAATAAAAAAGCAGAGTGAAGACTTCAAATTGTATTTTCTGTTTTGTTTTAATTAAATTTTTTTGCAAAGAATATTTAGGTAATGTTTTCTCTCCCTCAGCTTCTCCAAGATTCTACCCATCTACAATATCATTACTTATTTAACCTTATGTTTCCTCTGTCTCTTATTATTTCTCTCCCTCATTGTCTGGCTCTGGGTCTCTCTCCTCTATTCTTTTGTTTTTCCATAAAAACAAAAACAAAGTCACATACAACAGAAAACAGAAAGAATTCAAAACCTAAAAGTGAAATAAGATAATAAACAAACCAAAAAGCACGTACCTGGCACTGATAAAAGAACCTGAGACTGTATGATTTCTGGGTCTAGGGGAATGTCTACAACTATAATTTTGATAATGGAGCATAACAACAAAATAACTCCCAATGACACATTTCCATATTTACAGATCTGTGTATAACTCAAATTCTTATGTTCTTAAATGTAAGTGGAGACTGTTCTCTTGTTTGTTTCCTGGCCATCCAGACCCCAGTAATTACACAGAAACTATATTAATTACGATATTGTTGGGCCGATGTCTCAGGTATATTTCTAGCTAGCTCTTACATCTTAAATTAACAAATTTCTATTATTTTATATTTTACCATGATGATTCATTACCTCTTGCTTCTTGGGCAGCTACATGGAGTCTGCCTTCTTTAGCATCTCTGTGGCATCTCCTGACTCCACCTACTCTTTCTTTATATCTCTTCAAGTCTGGTTTTATTCTGCTTTAATATTAGCTAAAGCAGCTTTATTCATTAACCAATAAAAGCAACACATATACAGAAGGACTTCCTACATCATCTCTCCTTTTCTTTCTAATTAAAAGGAAAGTATTAACTTTTACATAATAAAGTTGCATATACAAAACAGTTATTGTATAAGAATTATAGTTACAATATTTAGTCAATTTACATTTGGCAAATTAAAGATAACACTATATTATCTATCATAACTTAGTCTAAATCTTTATATCTAATTTTTCTTTTAACAAATCTAAGAAAACAATAGCTATAACTACCTGTCTTCAACTCATCAAAGACTCCAAAAGGATACAATATTACCTAAGTAAACAAAAAGTGCACTGTAAGTACATTTCAGAGTTGTATAGAGACCTTTTGCTTCCTGGACAGTTTACCAAAGTTCTTCTGGTACATTCAAGCATTCATCTTCAGCCTCCAGGCTGGTAGTATCCAACAGACCTTTCCATGAAGCAGTAAATTCAACAGATCTGCTCTTCATTGTAATGAACAAACTCATCTGTTGCTTGCTTCTTTGTCCTCCAGAATGTCTGGTAGTTTCTTCTGTGAAGCAGGAATCTTGAAGGACCATTTCACCTTCTTTAGACAAGTTCAGTAGTCATATTTGTGTGGATCCTACATACCAAGTTTATATAACATACCACCAAATGGTCCAGGCAAGAGCAGTTTCTTGTCATATTGATGAATATGGATAGCCTTGTCATATTGAAGGTAAATTTCATGAGTTTCTTTGATGTCCATCAACCTCTCTGAAGTAATTGGTGCTGTCAGAAGCAGACATGTCTTACTGCCAAGAAAAGTCCAAGTCCTTAAAACAATTTAAATGCCGTATTCCATAGGTCGTTGAAGTATTGAAGATTATCTATCTAACTGAAAAATATCTTTGTATATCTGGAATACCTAAGTAACAAGACTACAAGTTGAACTATTATTAATGACTATTAATCTGTAATTTTTGATTATACAGAACATTTTTAGATGAGCTATATGAACATAATGCCTTAAACAAGAGAAGAAATACATATACACTATGGAACAAAGTTCACCTTAAATTTGTATCAATAGAGCAAGATTCATACCAATGCAAAGCATTCATCTCTGTAGCATATCCCCATTATTATTAATTAATAATGTGACAATTAATTACTTAAAATCAACTTCCTTTAAATGAAAACAAATATGTATAAAGAATTATTTGGGGAATTTGGATATTGTTTTATTTAAATTGCTTTTTGCAGTTTATTAGACAATGTTCTTTTAGGGTTCACAAGGATGTTGGGGAGGTCTTTTTCAATCAAACCACATTAGTCTGAAAAGAGTCCACAGGTTCCCATCCTCTTTGGAAACAATACAGAATCTCTTTTCTAAGTAACATATCCTTAGACCCAAATTTTGAAGTCAATATAACTTTAAAATATGAATGTTGGGTTTAGCTTAGCAGCACCCATAATATCTCCCTGCAGTAAAAAAAAAGAAAAAGAAAATACAGTAATATACATTACCCAGATTTTCTATGTATTTTCTATGTTTATGTGGCTTTTTATTTTATTACTTTTTTTAATATTTATTTTATTATTTTTACTCCTTTAATCTATGACTCTCTGTACCGTTTTATATTACTTTTACTCTTCCATAAATGTCTACATTTTTTTCCTTTCTCCCAAGCCTATGTACATTTTTAAACACACTGTGACCTGTTTAGAAATTTATTTTTTTTTTTTTTTTTTTTGGTTTTTCGAGACAGGGTTTCTCCGTAGCTTTTGGTTCCTGTCCTGGAACTAGCTCTTGTAGACCAGGCTGGCCTCGAACTTACAGAGATCCGCCTGCCTCTGCCTCCCGAGTGCTGGGATTAAAGGTGTGCGCCACCACCACCCGGCTTTTTTTTTTTCTTAATCTGTTTTTATTGCATTTCTGTAGTCATTTTCTGACCAGGAGTGCTTTTTTTCCATAAATGTTAAGTAGGCATAGCTAGGACAAACTCCATGGCCCTGCCTGTTTGCTCCACTAAGTCCAACATGGCAGAGATATGTTGGCCACCTCTACAAGCCATGCTCCCCATCTCAACTCCAGGGACACAGAAGGTCTAGAACACCATTAAGCACTTTGTCACATGCTACTCACTGACCCCATTTAAATGCTCTATAAGAGGACCAGCATGAACAAGAAAGTTGGCTCTTAAAGGGGCAACACAGTCTTTGCTGTTAATGCTGAGTCAGGAAGCCCTTCTCTTAAAGGGATTGCACTATAAAACGGAGCCTACCTGAGGACATGCTGCTATCAAGAATCCATGCTTAAATCTGTTTTTTTTGTGTGTGTGTTTGGTGTGTGTGTGTGTGTGTCTAGAATTCTTTCCCAAGCAGCTCTCTCAGGTGTTATATGGATTTAGTTGGCCCATATTGGAGCTATTATTTATGTGGAGATTGCTGGTTCATTTCCTTGTCACCCAGACCCAAATAATTACACAGAAACCATACTAATTACCACACTGTTTGTCTGATGCCTCAAGCACACTTCTATCTAGCTCTTACATTATTAGTTAAGCCTTTTCTATTAATCTATGTCTCATCATGAGGTTGTGGCTTACTGGTAAGATTCTATCAGCTGTCTCCTTCAGAAACTACATGACATCCCCCTGACTCTGCTACTCTTTCTCTATATTTCTTCGACTCCAGCTGTATTCTGCCCTGCCATAAGCCAAAGCAGCTTTATTCATTAACCAATAAAGGCAACACATACACATTACTTAAAGTAATCCATATGTCAGATATTGCTGTGGGACAATGGTTTGTATCCTTTCAATTGTATTTTATTAAAATGCTGATTGGCTAGTAGCCAGGCAGGAAGTATAGGTGGGACAACCAGGTAGGAAGTAGAGGCAGGGTGACAAGAACAGGAGAATTATGGGAAGAGGAGAGCTTGGTGAGTAGTTGTGACCGAGCCACAAAAGAAGTAAGATGTGACTGCCTCACTAAATAAGGTACCGAGCCACGTGGCTAGTTTAGACAAAAATAATGGGGAAATATAAGTTAAGAATTAATAAGAAACCTGAGCTAATGGGCCAATCGGTTTATAACTAATGTAGACCTCTGTGTGATTTCTTTGTGACCTAATGATTGTGGTAATTTGGCAGGGCAGAAATCCTGAAAATGAGATATTCTTTCAGAACAAATGTTTTATAAGAATAGGAATATGAACTTATAGAAATACATTATGTAAACTGTGAAGAAAACACACAATTTTCCATATCAGCTCTGTTTACATTTGTGTAATTATGAACTCAAAATACTAAATATGATGCTCTCAATGGTTTTACTCAAAGGAGAGCATAAAGATTGCATTTCAGAATTTATATATGATATTTCAAAAGGAATAGAGCATTTTTACAATCATGGACTAGACACATGAGATCAACCAGCTATTAATTTTGATCAGGACAAACGGTGAAAATTAAAATATAAGCTAAATAATGTTCCTCTTGATGCTATTTGTGGACTATAATAAGCTACCATGCATACATCTCTTGATATATATCATTATCTTTGACATTTCACAAGCTGCTTAGATAAAGAATATTTAAAACAGTTTATGGCTTCCATATATTCAAGTATAGTCAGAGTTCAGCAATGATAGAAACAGGTTGGTTGAATAGTTAAAAAACAGCTTTGATCTTTGTTTTGTCAACACAGATAAAATACACTGCACATCAAAGTCTATAGGTAATTGTCTGAAAATATATTATACGCTGTCTACTAGAAAGTAAACATTTTATAGATAGTAGCAAATCTCATTTCTGTATGATGGTTGATAAATTTTCACATTACTTACATAAGTGTATAGTGTTTTTAAGAAATTCTATATATAACTAAATATTTCATTGTTCATTATATAGTAAATAAATTTTGTACTAAATTTTATATGACTAATTATAAAGAATTATCTCTTTTTCTTTTTTCAAGCTTTCTTTTTGAAGCAATTTTAGAGGTTAAATTTTATTTAAATTACATATTCCTTAAATACAAAATTATCTTTGCAATATTGCAATTTCATTTTTTTCAAAATTAGAATGATGATATATAGTATAATTACTTGACCTTGTTTTAACATAGATGGGTAATTTTATACTTAAAAAAGTTTTTTGTATTGTCAATAAGATTTCTTATATTGGTGTTTATGATTTTTATTTCTAGCAAATGAGAAGCCATATTCAGAAACACCCAGCCCTTACAGATTGCATAGAGAATTTCAACTTCTTGCAAACAAGTTGAAGCATTCAGCAAATGAACGAAATTTTTATTAACTAATTCATTCTCTGTCCCTTCTCAAATTGTATTAAATAAATCAAAGACAATAAGACATTATTCCTATAGTTGAATGGATACTAAACATAAAGTGATTTTTTTCCAAATGCCAGAAAGTAAAATAAATTTCTCAGGATCTATTCCTTCTTTATATACTCAAAGTTATTTATTTTCAATCCCCCAAATCATTTTTATTAGTCTACTTCTAAACAGCCTTTTGTTTAATTTTTATAAATAAAATATTACTTGTTTTGAGTATATTTTTCCTTGCTTCTTTATACCATGAAGACAAAATCCAGCTGGCATTTTTTAAATTATTATACTAAATGCAACTATGAATGAATAAGTTAGATTTATAACTAATGGGAGTCAAAAGATGAGTTGGTGTTGGTTAGAGCACATTTCCTGGTATTGGGGAATGAAAGAGAGCTCACCTGAAAGATATATTAAAGCACTTGTTCAAGATAATGTTGGATGTTCATGGCCTGGATTTATTGGGTCTTATTTACATATGTACAATTTTTAACTGGTCATATAGATGAGTCAAGATTAATTGAAATAGTACTTCAAATGATTTCAAGTCTCTGAATCATTTCTCATATAATTCTTCTCATGTTCCATGTATTAAATATAAAATTCTTTGATTTGAAAGCTAGGCTTCTGGATATGTGTCAAGGTTCCTGTCAATTCTCACTGCACAAATCTTTTTCTACATCCCTTACTCTGATTACTTTAGACTGCTCCCCTGCTCCCCATTCATGTTTCCTTGACAAGAAAAAACATGTCAGGCACGAGAAAATTCATTATTACATAATGTCTTTCCACAATCATATTTTTTTATTTTTATTTTTTTTTTTGTGGAAAAGATTTCTGCCTCCTTCACACCTTCCATTTCCCTCACCATCTCCCCACTCCTCTCCTCCTCTCCCCACTCCTCTCCTCCTCCTTCTCGAGTCTGAAGAGCAGTCCTGATTCCCTGCCCTGTGGGATGTCCAAGGTCCTCCCCCTTCCATCCAGGTCCAGGAAAGTGAGCATTCAGACAGGCTAAGCTCTCACAAAGCCACTTCATGCAGTATGATTGAAACCTAGTGCCATTGTCCTTGGCTTCTCATCAGCCTTCATTATCCTCCATGTTCAGAGAGTTCGGAATAACCTAGACGCCCTTCAATGGAAGAATGGATGAAGAAAGTGTGGAATATATACATTTTAGAGTACTACTCAGTGATAAAAAACAATGACATCATGAATTTTGCGTGCAAATGGATGGAAATAGAAAACACAATCATATTTTTAAGAAAATGGATGACACAAGACCAAATCTGAAGAGCTTTTAATGTCTAAATATCCCCTGAGGATAATATACAGTTTTACCCTTAAAATCAAAACAGCCACAACAAACACAATAGTGACACACCAAGTCAAAGACATTTGCAAAAGTATTTAAGGATGTTTCTGTTCTTCAAAAAGTCAAATGTTGGCAAATACCTAAATATCTTAATGATTATTTCATAAGATTTCCTAATTGACACGTAGGAATGGTTAACAGTTACATGTGCATTTACAAAAAATATGGCAAATTATTTTACATAGTATAATCTTGTGTCCTTTAAAATTGTCTTATCGAAAAGAGAAATTATTCTAAAAGCTGGTTCAATGATTTCTCCTGCCCCCCCCAAATGACCTCATTGTTAATTCTGTTCCAGGTAAAGTGTGTGTGTGTGTGTGTGTGTGTGTGTCTGTGTGCAAAATAATCATATAGATTCACAGTTAGAAAGTAAGAAAGAAATATGAGAAAATAATTAAATATTACTCATTTTAATGTGAAAATATATAAGATGATGAATACAGGTACTGTTATAAGATTGTTTTAATTTATTTCAGTGTTGCTTGGAATACTTCCTCTCCTCAACATAGTAATGGGGATTCCTGTTCATAGCATTTAAAGCATCAAAGATAAAACTAGATAAACTTCTAAAACTATGCTGAGATCAAGTTCATTCTTCATAGAACTGTTTTTATAAGTATTCTATTACAGAAAGTTTATTTTCTAAGTCATCTATTAAAATTCCAAAAAAGGAATAACAATTTTCAAATGAAAACTGTTATTAGTGCTTTCTGAGAAAAAAAATGGATTTCAAATACTTAGGTTATTACTCCCAAGCATTTATTATAGAAAGATTTTCAATTCCTTATCTAATACCACAATCCATGGGGACCAAACAGATGATTGTACCATAGACAACTTCTCTATAAATGCCTTGACAGAAGATAACAGTCTACAGCTTTTCTTGAAGGTTTAATTTAAAAAACTTCAAATAGCTTGGAGTACTGGACTCAGAACTTCAAGAGTCAAGGTCTTTGGTTGTAGTCTATGGCAATTTAAGTGTTGCAAAAATCTCATAACAGTTTCAGACTCTGTATTCTCATGGACAAGAATTTCAGCAGGAGTTGCATTGTAGTTATACAATTCTGTCTTTGGTTTTCATTCAACAACACCTTTCTTAGATGAGAGACGTGAGAAACTCAGTAGCAAAACGCCTTCTGAGTAAAAGGTGAATTCATACATTGTAGTATAAGTCAATCAGACTTTCTCTATGTGAACAACTTTGACTGTATAGTTAGGTTTTTAGAAATGCAAACATTCTATGTGTATTAGCTATATGTGTCAATGTTTATCTTCACACCAATTAAACTCAAATTTTCTAGAATTCATCAGTTGGTCATTTGTACCTCTCAAGGGATGCAGATCTTGACTAAGCAAGAGAAAGTTAATGAACAGATAATATCCATTTCCCTATTGTAGTGAATTACATGTATGAAAGTAATTTTAAACATTAGTATCTTTAAATACATAGATATCATTAAGAAATAATAAAAGCGGTGGCGGCACACACCTTTAACTTTTAATAACAGCACAGGAAAGGTAGAAGCAGGTGGATTTCTGTAAATTCTAGGACAGCTTGGTGTAAAAGTGACATATAGACATCCAGATGTCTAGACATCTAGAGCTATACTTTTTCTTTCTTGAAAACTTAAATTAAAAATAATAATAACAATAATAATAATATATTAAAATTTAATTACTTTGAAACAATGAATTTGATGATAATCTTTTAAAAATTATAGTATCTTTTCAAGCAGTGCATTGAATGCCTTCCTGTGTAACACCAGAGACAGCCAATGCAATTGATTGTCTTTCCACCGGCAAGTGAATTATGATTTTCTACTCTTGAACTATGGTCGACGAGACTGTTTCAATCAATAGAGGTTAGTGGAGGTAATTTCAAGACAGTTCTAGGTCAGACAATAAGAGAGATGGAAACTTTCTACTTATGCTCAGGGACCCATAAGCTGTAATAGTAAAATATGAATATCCTAAGAGATGTCATGGGAGCCTTCTGGTGTGGCATGAAGTTAGAAGAGCCAGATCTGTTACCTCTCTGAAATGATGCCAGGACTATTTGCGAAGAGCAAGTTGTCTTAGCCTACCAAGTCCAGTGAAGCTCATACATTAAAGAGGTATTGTTATCTATCCCCAGCATTAATCACCCAGGAAAACAGCAGGAGTATGAACTACCAAAATCATTTCATATAATATTAATATTGAGATAACATTTTTTAAGGAAAAAATGCTGTGCAATTAAGTATTACCAGAATAACTTCACAAAAAGTATGTACAAAACGGAAGATCATGAGGTGTCTGAATTTTGCTAGCCCAGACAATAACACTTCAAAGAAAGCACCATGTTGCTTCCAGAAAAGACTGGCCTGCTAAGGCCTGGTGGTTTTTGTTAAATTAGAACACTTCTAAAATTAGAAATTGATATAAAAATTAGAAAACAAAACAAATAAAAATCCTAGTCATGGAAGGAAAGCATTCCATTGTGTTTAGTTCCATTGCTTGTCTTCATATGCCATGTTCAAAACACTGGGTTAGAGATGCCGGCATAATTGAGTGATGGAATATTTGCCAAGTGCCTGCCTTCCATCCTGAACATAATACAAAATAGGAGAAATATGCTGATTTTTCCATTATATTATCTAGACCCAATTTTTAATTTTTTTATATTTGTTAACTTTTTAGAATATAAAATTTTTATTAGTGGTTTAATAATAGAGATATTTTATATATTTGAACTTTAGTTTCTGATAGCTCTCTAAATTTCTATTATCCATGCATTCAAGGTAATTATGCCTATAAATTTCTGGTAAATTTTATGGAATATTATTTGGACCAATTAAGTTTTAACTTCTAGGTAAAGCCTAAGACAGGATGAACCTGCAATGATATTGCTTACAATAGCATTTTATAACTCTCGTAGTATTTTGCTATGTGCCAATCATAGAAATTTAAATGGCTATAAGCTATTCCATGAAATTCTTTATGCATGAATGCAGTGAGAAAAGACCAGTGTAGATAAACAGTAATGAATCTGTAAATATCTAAAAGGTCAGTCTATTCTTTTACACAAAGAAACCCTGTCTGAACACCCCAACCCAAGAGTCTACTCTTGTCTGTATATACACAAGGAAAAACATAACAAAACAAGATGAAATAAAAAGATACATTCAGTAGTTTCAAAGAGTTTAAAACCCACTTTGGAAAGTGTTCATGCTAACAAGGAATGCAGGAAGTTCAAATAATGATCAATAGGCCACATGTCATAAGCCATTACTTACTCCAAGAAATGAAATATTTTTGAGAAGGTACAGCTGTATTAAAACTGAATTTTAATTTTTCTTAGGTAGTTAGGCTATAACAATCATTAAAAACATGAATTGAATCATAGATAATGACCAAATAGCACATTTAGTATCGAACACAAGTATCATTAACCCTAAACTTGTATCAAGAGTTCTAACAATATTGATAAAAATTGCAACCCAGTTTCCTTTAAGCTGATTTGGTTGTTTTCTTATTATTTTCCTGATTTAAGTAGGCTTTGGTTTAAAATCTTATGCTATAAGCTCATGATAGCAATAGCCACCTCATGTACAGAAAACAGCGTCTCTGAAGTAATCAATATAGGATCAAGAAATCCATAACCTCATTCAGAGGAGATAGGTGATCCAAAAGCCTCATTGCTGTCTAAGGTGTTACTGGCAATGGATACATGCTTCTTTGAGGGAAAGTCATTCATACTGAGGCTCTATCTGCCAAATGATGGACTTCCCATGCCAATGGTGATGGCCACACAACTGTGTATATCTGAGGAGTACTGAGTGGAACTAGTCTTTTATTAAGGGAAAAACTGAATTGGGAGGAGTTGTGAACAGAAATAAAGAGCAGAGCTCGAAAGACAAGTGGGGTTTAAGTATAATAATATTTGATTTTATGTCATGTGAACCTCTCAAAGGTAATTTTTCAAAATGTTCACATTATCTGATCTTTGGAAAAATTAAAAGCACACATAGGGTAGAATAAGATCCCACATCCATTGTACCCTTCTTTTTCATTTTGAATTTATAATGAACATTTAAAAGTATAAATAACCTTATAATTGAAATATTAAAAACCTTTTTATTTTATTGATTTATATTGAGTTCTGCATTTCTCTCTGCTTCCCTCACTGGCTTTCTCCTCCCCTTCAACTCTCCCCTAAGGTCCCTATGCTCCCAATGAACTCAGGAGAACTTGTCCTTTTCTACTTCCCATGAAGATTAGATCTATGTATGTCTCTCTTAGTGTCCTCATTGTTGTCTAAGTTTTCTGGGATTGTAATTTATAGGCTGGTTTTCTTTGCTTTATGATTAAAAGTCACTATGAGTGATTACATGTGATAATTGTCTTTCTGTGTCTGGGTTACCTTACTCAAAATAATGTTTCCTGGCTCCATCCATTTTCCTGCAAAATTCAAGATGTCCTTATTTTTTTTTCTGCTGTGTAATACTCTATTGTTTAAATGAACCACATTTTTCTTATCCATTCTTCAATCGAGTGGCATTTAGGTTGTTTCCAGGTTCTGGCTATGACAAACAAAGCTGCTATGAACATAGTTGAGAACATATCCTTGTGGCACGATTAAGCACCCTTTGGATAAATACCCAAAAGTGGTATTACTGGGTCTTGACAAAGGTTGTTTACTAATTTCCTGAGAAATCACCACACTGACATCCAAAGAGGCCGTACCACCTTGCATTCCCACCAGCAATGCAGAAATGTTCCCTTACCCCACAACCTTCCAGCATAAGATGTCATCAGTGTTTTTGATCTTGGATTTTTACAGGTGTAAGATAGAATCTCAGAGTTGTTTTAATTTGAATTTCTCTGATGACTAAGGATGTTGAACATTTCCTTAAGTGTCTTTCAGCTATTTTAGAGTCCTCTGTTGAGAGTTCTCTGGTTAGGTCTGTACTCCATTTTTTTATTGGATTATTTGTTCTTTTGATGACATATTTCTTTAGTTTTTTTGTGTATTTTGGAGATCAGACCTTTGTCTGATGTGGGGTTAGTGAAGATCTTTTTCCATTTTGTAGGTTGTCATTTTGTTTTGTTGACCATGTCCTTTGCTTTACAGATTTTTCAGTTTCAGGAGGTCCCATTTATTAATTGTTTCTCTCAATGTCTGTGCTGCTGGGGTAGTATCTAGGAAGTGGTCTCCTAATCCAATGCACTCAAGTGTACTTCCCACTTTCTCTTTTATAAGGTTCAGTATGGCTGACTTTATGTTGAGGTCTTTGATTCATTTGGACTTGAGTTTTGTGCATGATGATAGCTATGGGTCTGTTTTCATTGTTCTACATGTTGATGCCAGCATCATTTGTTAAATATGCTTTCTTTTTTTCCATTAGATATTTTTTGTTTCTTTGTCAAAAATCAGGTGTTTGATGGTATGTGGATTAATATCCATGATTGAATTTTGTTCCATTGGTCCTCCTGTTTGTTCTTATGCCAAAGGTTGTTTTCAGTACTGTAGCTCTGTGGTAGAGTTTGAAGTCAGTGATATTAATGCCTCCAGAAGTTCTTTTATTGTACAGGATTGTATTTGCTTTCCTGTTTTTTTTTTTTTTTCCATATTAAGCTGAGTACCATTCTTTGAAGGTCTGTAAAAAAATTTGCTGGGATTTTGATGGGCATAGCATTGAATCTGTAGATAGCTTTGGTAAGATTGCCATTGTTACTATTTCTGTACTGCCTACCCAAGAGCATGGGAGATCTTTCCACTTTCTAGTGTCATCTTCAATTTCTTTATTTAAAGATTTAAAATTCTGGTCATATAATTCTTCCACTTGTTTAGTTAGAGTTACTCTGAGATATTTTATGCTATTTGTGGCTATTGTGAAGGGTGGTGTTTCTCTGATTTCTTTCCTAGCCCTTTTATCATCTATGTACAAGACGGCTACTGATTTTTTTTTGAGTTAATCTTGTATCCTACTAAATTGCTGAAAGTGTTTATGAGTTGTAGAAGTTCCTTGATAGAATTTTTTGGATCTCTTATGTAAACTATCGTATCATCAGCAAACAGCAACTTTTTGACTTCTTCTTTTCCGACTTGTATCACCTTGATCTCCTTTTGGTGTCTTATTGCTCTAATTAGGACCTCAAGAACTATATTGAATAGATATGGAAAGAGTGGACAGCCTTGTCTCCTTCCTGTTTTCATTGGAATCGCTGGGAGATTCTCTCCATTTAGTTTGATGTTGGCTGTTGGCTTGCTGTATATTGTCTTTATTATGTTTAGGTAAGTTCTTTGTAGCCCTGCTCTCTCCAAGACCTTTATCATGAATGGATGTTGTATTTAGTCAAAAGCTTTTTTGTCATCTAATGAGATGATCATATGGTTTTTATTTTTTAGTTTGTTTATATGGTGGATTATGTTGACAGATTTCCATATGTTGAACCACCCTGCATCTCTGGGATGAAACCAACTTGATCATGTTAGATGATGATTCTGATGTGGTTTTGGATTCTATTTGCCAGTATTTTATCTAGTATTTTTGCATCAATGTTCATGAGTGAGATTTGTCTGTAACTCTCTTTCTTAGTAATGTGTTTCTGTGGTTTGGGTATCAGGGTAATTGTAGCCTCATAAAAAGAGTTTCACAATGTTCCTTCTGTTTCTATTGTGTCGAATAATTTGAGGAGTATTGGTATTAGTTTTTCTTTGAAAGTCTTGCAGAATTCTGAGCTGAAACCCATTTTACTCTTTATATACTTGATGAGACCCAGTTAGGGCAGTTGATGCAAACCTGAAATCACAATAGTTGATAGAAACAGGAAGATGAGGAATTTAAACTTATACTATATGATATTATGATTTAAAATCCAGCAACAAATTGGCTGATTATTTAAGTTCGTGCAAGATGTAAATATTTGTTTTAGTTACATTAAGTATTTTGTTCTCTCTCTCACTATATATATATATATATATATATATTTCCATATACAGGAACCATTTTTCAGAATGGCTTACAAATTGTCCATGATTATGGGCTGGCTTTACAAATAACTTTATGTCATAGAAAGCCTATTGGATATTAAATCAGTAAATTCCATTCCCCTTGAGTAAAATACAGTAATTAGAAATTATCCACTGGCGTGAATATAACATTTTGCATTACTTTGCTAGAGAAGGCATAATTTGGTTCCTAAATCTTTTGATAATTTAAATGTTTCTAAAATCAAAGGCTTTAAAACTTTGATGCCAGTTACCCAATAAATGTTTTTGCATATCAAATTATGAAATAATAATTCTGATTCATAACACCAATAGAAAAAAATATAACTATTTTGCCCACACTGATGTTTTGTGTGCATGTTGTTTATGATATGTAAGGTATTTGTGTTTGAGTGTTTTCAGAAAACACACAGAAGTGTTTGCATGTGAATACATAGATGTACACATGTGCAGACCAACGCAGAGCAGTTGGTGTTTCCCTTATGGCTTTTTAGCACATATGCTTGAAACAAGATGAGATCTTTCACTTAATTAGATGCTACTTAATTTGATTAGTTGGCTAGTAAGCACAAGGAAGATCCTTTCTCTGTCCCTCAATGCTAGAGTCACAGGCAGTCACAATTATGCCTCAAATTTTATGTGATCTTGAAGTCAGGTCCTCATGCTTTCAGAACAAACTCTCTTATAAATTAAGTCATGTCTATAACACTCGTGTTCTATGATAAGATCAGTAGTTGTTTTCCCTTCTCATTACCAAATGAGTTTCTAGTAATGTTTACACTGGAGGTTTGCATGACCTTTTGTACCTATACTTTTGAGAAGTTTTGTCTTCACACATAATCCTTTATTTGGGACACCCTAGACTGTCATCCTCCTTCTTCTGTTTTAATATCAGTCAGCATTGTGAGTAAATATATTTCCTGACTGAACTAACCAGATTCGTTGCTAGTTTTGCTAACATTCTAAGAGCTTTATTGTTCCCTCTCCTCTTATATGTAGGTCTTCATAAGCTATAGGGTTTTTGGTATTTTTGGACATACATCCTCTAACCCAAAACATAAGACAGAATATTATTAATTAGTTAATAAATATGAAATGACTCTATGTCGCATGATCTCTGCTATAGGTCATTGTATCTAACAGATTCTATAAATCTAAAATGAAAAAGAATCAAAAAATAGAATGTCTATTTGTAGATTACTAATACTCTGATAATCATTAAACTGATCCCTTATGAATATTTCTATGAATAATTAAAAGTGATTGCTACTGAATTAATAAAGAAAATGAAACATAATAATGTGTCAAAATGTTCAATAAAACCGCAGTAATTATTTGAGTGTTATTTTACTACAGTGAAAAATTAGCATAACATTAAAACATCAATAATTTATTTTCTTGTGTTTTTGTATATGAACTGTCAGCTTTTCTGCACAGGTTCACTTCTGTGGACTCTCCAAGGACAAAGTCAACATGCTGCTTCTCTGCAAGGTCTTGGGAGAAGCTGTAACTTGCTTTCTCTGCCTGTGAGAAGGCAATTTTACACTGTAAAACATGATTCTGCCAGCTGTGTTCTTCCTATCCGCTGTTTGGCCAGCATTATCTCTTTCACGCTTGTGTATACCACAGCATTGAACTGTTGGCTGATTTTCCTTTGCTTTATGATCTAAAGCTACTTATAACTGAATACATATTATATTTGACTTTCTGGTTTTGGGTTACCTCACTCAATGTTTTTTTCTAGACCTATCTCTTTACCTGAAAATTTCAAGATATCAATGGACAACTGTTTAGTAGTCCATTGTGTAAATGCATCATCACATTTTCTTTATCCATTTTTGTTTGAAGGGCATCTAAGTTCTCTGTTGAGAATAATGTTATAAGTCTTTGTTTACAACCTTCTATTCTGTAGCGCCAAGATGGCAAGTAGTTTTATAATTTTATTAAAAATAATAATATCTTTAATTGTACGTACTAATATGTGTGATAAGTAAATGAAAATGAGTAGGATACAATATTAAATATCACATCAGAAGTACAACATGAAAAACAAACAAACATAGGAAAGCATGTTTAATATTTTATAAAATGTTAATATTTTTTCAATTATCTATTTAGTGTATGTATGTTTATGTGTCTGTATGCACACATTTCTATGTGTGTATGCATGTATGCAGAAAGGCATGCAAATATACATATTACAGTATGCCTGTGGAATACAGAGGGCAACCTGCAAAATTTGATGAGTGATTTCAGTCATGTGGGTTCTAAGGCTTGAACTCAGGCAATGAGGTAAAAACCTTTATCCTCTGAATCATGTTGTCAATCCAGAAATCATATTCTAATATGATAAAAACTAATGTGAATTCTTGTTTGCTGAGGAAGACCTCTTCAGTCTTGAAAAACGTAATTATTATAATATAAATTTCTAATGCAAGAACAGGTTAGTCAATAGAATGCACCATATATCCCTCAATTATTCCATAGCATCATGTACAGACAAAAGTTATAATAAAATTACAAATTATAAATTAACACACATATACATACCTCACTATTTTTCTCCTTCCTCTTTCCTAGGCATGTTCGTGATTGCCTGTCATACAGGTGAGTTTCTCTTTCCTGGTTTCCATGGCACATGTTCAAACTCAGCAATGTATTTTATCTCCTAGGGCATAGTTTCCAAGGTAACAGATGGCAAACAAAACCATAAGTCTCCCCAGACATCAACACATTGAATTTCTCTAAATGGTGCAAATCTTAATCATATAATTTTGACACAAAATAGAGCAAAGTTAGAGAATGAGATAGGCTTTTACCATTACACTTTTAGAAATCCTTAACAGATAAGTAATATAAACATTAAATCTTGAAACTATCAAATTCTTCCTGAAGCTAATAAAGTAAAATCATGATGCTAACTGGATTAATCATTATTCTATGTTTTCATGACAGCAAAATTCTGGAGTCCAAATAAAAACAGACCTTTCTAAATGTAAACTACAATGGATAGAATACAACAAATCATTGTGAGTGGAAGATAGACAATTATGTAACTTTTAAACTTATACATTCTATGTAAGTAAAATATATTTAAAATGTACCATATTTTTCTTGCAGGAATAATCTATATTTATATAGTAATATGAGTTTTTAGTCTTCAATTCTTAATTCATATTGGTTCTGAGTAAATAATCTAATATCATTATTTCTAATATCTTAAAATTGATTTTCTTAAGAATTATGAGTCATTGAGTTAAACTTTCTTCAATCAGAACTATTGGTCGTGTAATGAATTTGAAAAAAATAGTTCTTTCTTTTTCTTCCTTCACTTACAGCCTTTCAATCACGAGTTTGTTAGGTTTTTTTAAAGGAAGAGTAGTGTTTACTTTTTGAGCTCTTTGAAATATGGACTTCTCATGCAACTTCTTCGACGAAAGAGACATTTATAAATTTGACAAATGAGTTATATACATGTTTTTAATGAGATTCCCTAGCATGTGTTAAACATGTATCTCTCAGTATGTGTACAAGAAATCTCAGCAATTATGAGAGAGGACAAAAGGGCATATGTGTAGGTATCCAGCCGACAGATATAATAGTTCCAAGTACTGGGAAACACATGATAACAAAATCTGGTCCAGCTTACCTAAAGCTTTTCACATCTGACAAACTGTCAGGTACATCTAATTCTTTATGACCAATAGAACTATTAAATGTGTACTTTTTAATTCATTAATCGTAGTACTAACTATGTTTGGTATATCTGTTGTAATGTAAATCTTCACTAAAACATTGCAAATTTGCCTTTCAAAATAAAAATAATGTATGAAATATTACTGTGATACTGGGATTCATTAAGCCTATCTCACAACTGGGGGTGAGGTTTTGTGTTAGACTACTATATGTCACCTGTAGAAAGCCTTGGGGTTGGTCTTCAACATTATAAAACACTACACAGAATATCTTATGTAGTATTCAGCAGTTGTAAGGGGCAATAATATTCCCAAGTTCAGAAAACAGCATCAAAAACTTTCTAAATTATATTTTTTTAAAATCATTACAAAATTCTATTACAAAAACTTTAATGTTATGACTTATGAAATTATCAAATGTTCTATGAATAGTTTCAATTTGCAGACTTAACATTATTATAGAAATTATCATTATTGACAAATACAGTATTTGCTAGAGTTAAGTAAGACTGAACTGTGCTATGACTCAATTTATGTTAGATGAAAACAGATCTGCAATACAATAGTGTCATCATGCACAATGTGGTTTTAGAAATTGTATGTTTTGGTATGTGTCACTGGGTAGATTTTTTTGTGTTTGTTGTGGACTGAAATAAATATCTCATGTATTCTGGGTAATCAGTCTAGTTCAGATCTTTATTTCCAATTGTCAGTAAATATTTATTTAATTTTTATAATCTCATTTATCTAATCTGCTACATGAATCATTATCATGAATTTCATTACTTGTATATCAAGTCCAATAAGAAAATGCCTTAAAAATTAAAAGATCAAAAACTTAATTGTGAATTTATTTATTATATAGTAAAGAGTTTCTAGTTCAACTCTTTAATCATAAAATAATTAAATGCTTTGAAGGACACATTGTAAATTTACTGATGACTTTGCATTTCATCCCCAATAATACTTCAGTTCTTAATGATTTAACTCTCTACCATTTCTCAAAGCCAGCACAATGTTTGTGTTATTTATTATTTATGCTATCTCCCTAATATCTATTTTGCTATTTCTTTGGTCTTCTTCAATATGCCTCTGCTGGCTACTTTTTTATTATGGATAATATTGCATTTGTCAAAAAATCTATTACATTACTTTTATGAGTCATATTAGCCCAACATTTAATAGTGAATAAAATTTATTATATGTTAAAAACTGAGTCTGAATTTCCTAGGCTATTATTAGCCTTGGTATAGTCATTGTAAGTTATAACCTTAGCTGTAAGAAAGAGCAATAACCTGATTTAGTTGTAGGTGTTATAGGAAGCTTAGGATAGTCAGAATCCACTAAGAAGTGGTTTGTAAGGTAAGATGGGATTGATTAGAGATACACTAAGGAGACATCACTAATGGAAACAGGAAAATTTCAGAATGGAAGAGAGAAGTTAGAGAGAGAGAGAGAGAGAGAGAGAGAGAGAGAGAGAGAGAGAGAGAGAGAGAGAGAGAGAGAGAGAGAGAGAGAGAGAGGCCAGACTCTCTACTAAGGAAACAGGAATGAAAACGTCAGAAGGATGAAAATTCATACTTCTTAGACTTCAGTATGGCTAAGAAAAATTAATTGTGAGAGGCTGGTACTTACAGCTGATGAACTGCGTTTTCATGCTGATTTGATTAATATGTTTTTGGTGACTTTAGCACAGTACACTACTTCTGAGATTCATTTCACTCATCTTGTAGGTGTTGTGATGCAATTTGGCAGCAGTTCCCATTGCTAGTAATGAAGTAAAAAAATAAGCATGATAAATTTTTAAAAAAGTAAGTGGGTGACTATATAAATGCAAAGTATAATTTGAACTGAGATGTTGCACATAGAAATCCTTTGAAGAATGTATTTCACTCTAAAACTGCTCTATGCTGAAAAACCAGTCCTAATTCTTGGGTTATATGAGAAAAATTGTATGGAGAAAAGAGAGATAAAAGTTTTCTAGACAAATAAAACTTTCTAAAAGAGAAAGTAGAGAGTAGTGGTAGGCATAGGACCTGCACTGGAATTTGATTGATATACTCAGTAACAGTCTACTGGATAAAACTGATTTTCTTCTTACAGGTAGGTATTATATGCAAATAGATTCTTGGCTAGGGATGGAATTTTATGTCCACCGTCCCTTTCCTTGCTGCAATTTTGTCTGATTTGAAACTGTGTAGATCTTGCACATGCTCACACCTTCTCCATGAGATGTGTGTCAGTTCTGCTGTGTCTAGATGACATTCCACCTTCCTCTGAGGAGCTCTTTGTTGTAGGGAAGGATGTTTGTTGGTTCCAGGAGATTTAGCTAGCTTAGATCCGAAATAATCATACAGAAACCATATTATTTAATTATGATCTAGCTTCTTATTGGCTAACTCTTACTTATTAATTTAACCGATCTCTATTAATCTGTATATCACCGTGTGGTAGTGGCTTACTGAGTAAGTTTTGGCATGTCTGACTCTGGCTGTGGTCTATTGCAGCCTCCTGACTCTGCCCTCTTTTCTCCTAGCATTCAACCTGGCTTTCCCTGCCTACCTAAGTTCTGCCTTGCTATAGGTCCAAAGAAGTTTCTTTATTCATTAATAGTAATCACAGCACACAGAGGGCACTTCCACATCAGCTCTTTCCTGCAGAACTCACTTAATACAGAGACCAATAACTACATAATGTGAAGTGAATAAGAAACACTCATGCACTCAGACCTAAATTATATGTCTTCACCACACTCATCCATCAAGGCTCAGGGATCTATGAGGAAGTGGAGATTGAACAGTTATAAAAGCCAGGTTTGGCATTCTATTTCTTACAAACATTCTAGAAAGCTGTCATCCAAAAAACAAGTTTATCTATTTGTAAACAAGAAAAGAAAAAAAATAAATTTTTCCTAAATACATTCAGATAAATTTTCTAAATCTGTTTAAACAGCTCTTTAATCTCATCTGAAGGTACAAAAATATATACATGTCTCATGTTTGATCACCTGGGTCTAAAGTTTTAAAATGAAACTGTTAAAATAATTGTTTTCTCAATCATATATCAAGTTTATACTACTCTTAAGTGCAAGTGGTTGTCAAATATGATTTGTATGATACTAGGTAGCAGCAAAAATGATCACTGATTTAGACTGAACAAACAGTTATTGGCTCTTCTAAATGTAGTCATTTGATTTTGCATTTTATGGGACCAATATGTTCTTGCATTACAGCATATTTAATATAAAATTTGTAACAATTTTTTTTTATGTTGAATACTTATTTAAGGTGTTTGGTTCGGGACTTTACCATGGTTTATCAATTTGTATAGTTAATTATTGCTTTATTTGTTTTTTTAATAAATCTTTTTTTAATGAAGGCAGAACAATCTCCTCTTTGAACAAGTTTAAAAGACAACACTTCCACTATGATTATAGTGGAAGGATAACTGTCATGGTGTTAATATTTTAGATATGTACAAAAAAAATGTAGGATCTGTGATTTTCTGGTAGGGATATACATCTCAGGAATAGTTTGCAAAGCAGGCCATGGGATGAAAAAGAGAGTAGTTTTCTTATTTTCTTTTATCTTTATTTTCTTGATTTTCTCATTTTTATTGTTTTTATTAAGCTATATATTTTTTCTGCTCCCCTCCCTCCTCATCTCTCATTATCCTCACATAACCAATTTACTAAGGAGATGTTGCCTTTTACTGATTCTCATGTAGATTAGATCCATGTGTGTCTCTCTTAGGGTCCTACATGCAGTCTAGTTTATCTGCAATTGTGAATTGCAGAATGGTATTTCTTTGTTTTATGTCTAAAAGTCACTTATGAAGGGGTACTTATTATATTTGTCTTTCTGGATCTCACTCAATATGTTTTCTAGATACAGCCATTTGTCCGCAAATTTCAAGATGTCATTATCTTTTCGACTACGTAGTAATTCATTGGTAAATGTATCATTCTTTAGTCAAGGGCCATTTAGGTTGACTATGACAAATAATGCTGCTATGAACACAGTTGAGCACATGTACCAGTGGTATGATTGAACATCCTTTGGATATATATGCAAAAGTGATATTGCTGGGTCTAGAGGAAGGTTGTTTCCTAATTTTCTCAGAAATCACCATACTGATTTCCAAGATGAACGTACAAGTTTGCACTGTCACCAGGAATGAAAGAGTGTTCTCTTTACCCCGAATTCTCTTCACCATAAGCTGGCATCAATGTTTTTGATCTTGGCCATTCTTACAGGTGTAAGATGGAATCAGAGTTGTTTTGATTTTCATTTCTTTCTGGCCAAAGATATTGATCTTTTCCTTTAATGTCTTTCAGCCATTTTAGATTCTTTTGTTGGGAGGTCTCTCTTTAGGTCTGTATCCAATTTTTTAAATTGGATTATTTCACCTTTTGATAGCCAATTTATTGTATATTTTGGAGATCAACCCTCTGTCCAATTTGGGGATGTTAAAGATCTTTTCCCATTATCTATGCTGTAGTTTTGTTGACCATGTCCTTTGCTTTAAAACTTCTCAGGTTTAAGAGGTCCTATGCTACTGGGGATACATACATATACATTATATATATATATATATATATATATATATATATATATATATATATATATATAGGATATGTTCTCCTATGCCAATGCATTCAAGTGTACTTTCCATTTTCTCTTCTATGAAATTCAGTGTGATTGGTTTTATGTTGAGGTCTTTCTTTCATCCAGTTGGACTTGAGTTTTGTGCATGGTGATAGGTAAGGATTTGTTTTCATTCTTCTACACATTGATATTCAGTTATGCCAGAACCATTTGTTGAATATGCTTTCTTTTTTCCATTTTATATTTTTTTTGCTTTTTGTAAAAAATAAGGTGTTCACAGGTATGTGAATTGATATCTTTGTCTTTGATTCAGTTCCATTGGTCCTACTGTCTGTTTTAATGCCAATAGTAGGCTTGATTTTTTCAGTTCTGTAGCTCTTTAGTTAAAAAAAAGCCAAAGCCTAACTAGATGTTGAAAAAAAAACCTTTGCCAAAATACAATCTCCCTTCATGATAAAAATATTGGAGAGAACAGAAATATAAAGAACATACACAAACATAGTAAAGGCAACATACAGCAAGTCAGCAGACAACATCATCTCACTGAAATCAGGAATAAGACAGGGCTGTCCACTCTCTCCATATCTATTCAATATAGTACTTGAGGTTCTAGTTAGAGCAATAAGACAACAGTAGGAAAACAAGGAGATACAAATCAGAAAAGAAGAAGTCAAACTGTATCATTTGATGATGATGTGATAGTTTACATGAATGATCTCAAAAATTCTACCAAGGAACTTCTACAACTCATAAACACCTTCAGTAATGTAGCAGGATACAAGATTAACTCAAAAAATTGATATCCTTCCTTTTTTACGGATGAAAAGTGGGCTTTAAAAACATCAAAGAAACTTCACCCTTCACAATAGCCACAAATATTATAAAATATCTTGAGTAACCCTAACAAAACTAGTGGATACATGTATGACCCAAACTTTAAATCTTTGAAGATTTCAGATAATGGAAAGCTTTCCCGTGCTCTTGGGTGCATAGTAATTCACACAGTAAAAATGCCAATCTTACCAAAAGCAATATAAAAATTAAATGCAATGCCCATTAAAATTTCTGCAAAAATCTCCACTGACCTTCAAATAACAGTATTCAACTTCATATGTAAGAGAAAAAAAACAAGAATAGTAAAAACAATCCTGTACAATAACAAAATTTCTGGAGGTATCACAATCCCTGACTTCAAACTGTAACAAACCTTTAATGTAATGCATTCACAGACCTAAAGAAAATACCTGGATATTTCAAAATTAACTACTTACTCTATTATGCAGAACATATTGTCTGTAATATAGATGAAGATCTGAAAAGAAGCAAATTTGTTTCATGCATAACTCCGAACGTTATTTCCTGCTTCTTTCACACCTGCAAACCTGTGTTAAACTGCAATGAATAGTTTAGTTATCACACTGTGATATTAAATCATTGTTTATGCACTGGTTTTGTGATGCTTTCAAAAATATACTTTGTGCTTTTAACATTTAGTTTTTTAAGAGCCAAGAAAATAAGAATAAAACAAAGAGATGAATGAGATATTTGGAATCTTATGTGATGTGGTCTCCGGGAGTGTGGGTTCAAAAAGACACTTGTCTGAAGTCACATTTAAAGTATACACAATCCACTTTTGAGCTGGGTTAAAAATGCATTTATTTGATCATGATGTTCTTTGTTTTATTTTCTTTGCTTTTCAACTTTTCAAGAGGCTTCTAAGAGACTAGATATTCTTATGACATTTTCATACCTACATAGTTTTGGTTGCAAACCTCTCTAACTTTATCACTCCCCCAAATCCCTACCTATTGCATATTGGTCACACTATTATTTTACTTTTATATCAAATGTATTAGAATGCTATCTATTAATTTCATTGTCTCTAAATGTGTATATATGTATATGTATATATATATATATATCCTAAATATATTAAGTTTTATTTTTATTGTATAAGTTCTTTTTATTAGGAGAATAATCCTACCAAGATGAATTATTACAAGCATGTCTAACTAGCAATTCCAGGATAAAGAACATAAATCATGAATAGAACAAGATAGAAGTGTTGAATCATCAGAATATATACAAGAAAAAGTCTCTGACACTAAAAAACACATATTCAGGAAGCAGTTGCAAGTTGAATCTGCTGGTATCCCTCAGTGAACAATTTTTTTGAAAGCATTACAGTATTATAATTTTTACACACGTTATAATTTTTATAGAAACAGTTTGCTCAAAACTTGCTTTAGAAAAAGTCTATGCATTAGTAAAAACAGTGATGATAATGCTCTTATATTTATTTGATTATTTATTAATGTTGCTTGCATTAATTAATGCAATTAATTAATGACAGTTAAGTTCCAGTGTATCTTTAATTTTCTACTGAGGGTTATAGTAAGCTGAATATTGGCCAACAATGGTGTCTATTTTATAACTACCAGAGCTTATATATTATGTTTTTCTACAAATTTCAATTGCAACAACATTATCTCCTTTTATGTGGGTAATAAATTTAGGCAGGAAGTTAACTCTCTAATCATCTGACCATGAGGCACGTGTAAATAGGACAAACAACAATAAGTGACGGAAGTCTCTCCAGTTGTGCTATCTCATTGCCTTAAATGTGGATGTAATATAAAACAGGTCAATGAATGATAGCCTAGATAAATCACAGTGGTTTGCCTCCCCTCAATCTAAGCCTGTGTAGGGGACTAAATCAGGGAATAGTAGGCTCTAGCAGGCCCTGATCAACACATATCAGCAACATTATAGAGAGTGAGGTGCCTAAGAGTGTTTAAAATTGGATTCAACTAATGGTTAACATTATCTGTATATTTGTATCTTCATATGCAACATATTGTACATTCTTTAGTTTAATTTCCACTACATAGAATGGAGTACAAGTAAAATTATTTTCACGTGAGACTTAGAACTCTCCACATCATACATAAGGAAGGAAAATGTGTACTTTAAAATTTTCTTTGGTGGCTTGTAAGTCAAAGAATATTATGACAGCATGCATATATTTGAACTGAGTGTCTTCAAGAAGAGAATAGTCCCATCCTAATTACACAATCCCAATAAGGAATGACAACACAAAATTAATTAATATAAACTTTGTTAACTATAAGATGTATCAGGTTTCAAATACCTTTAATTAAAGTAGATTGTAAAGAAATATCAGCAAAACACTGTCAATATTTAGTATCCTAATGCTCAATCTTTATAAAGCCTGCATTACTTGATACAAGTTCATAATGAAAGGGCTTTAAGAGAAAATGAGATTGACATTAATGATTAGAATTTCAGTGTTTTTACTTAATTATTTTGGGTATTAATAGATTTTATACACTTATTTAAATTCACTAATTTTGTTCTGATTGATAGCAAAGATCAACAATTAGCATATATTGAACACTTAGCCCCAATATAATGTGTCTCACTAAGTTTCTATTCACTTCTGTCACTTTGAACCTAAACGTGTACTAGTAAAAAAACGTCCATTTTAAGTGTATGCAATCTGTTCATTCACTAAAATCATCGATTTTTCTTCTGGAAACATATTAAGTACCTTGCAAGCCTGTGTCCTTTGATGTGCAGATGGAGATAAGAAATATGCCTCTGTCTGCATGTTCAGTGATATCGTTTTAAAGTACTGGAAGAAATAGAGCAGAAAGAATTCAAGTCTCTGGAATACTCTTTTATTTTTCCTTTAAATATAGACAAAACAAGGCTGAGCTAATCATGAGTGGTTACATCAGCCGCTGCTATTATCGTGATTAACTATCATTAGAGCTATCACGAAAATGACTGAGCTCCTAGGCAAAGGGGGCACTATTTTCTTTTTGTTAAATGACAAGGAAAAAATCAATTTGAAATAATATGTTTCCCTATTTGTAAGTGCAAGCAAGCACATTTACACAATATTTCATGCCTCAAACTAATTGTCACTACGTTGAACACTATTTTAAGACAGAATATTGACACTATTCCACACTATCATCATTTCCTTTTCTTTATATCTTTCTTCATTCTTCATGACTTACTCACTTTGACTATTTTGTGTGTGTCATTTTCAAATATTTTCCATCAGTTGGCTTTCTGAGACCCTTTTATTATACATTTGTTTGACATGGAATGGACAAAGAGAGCACATCATTCACAGAAAACAATGTATTTGTTATTTTCAGAGTTATTACTAAACCCTCATTACATCAAGGAGTGACCATATAGAATGATATTGCGTTTCTGTAATGTTTATTTGCTGCAGAAATTAAAGATGTATTGATCTGCTGTAATGATTTTTTTGTCTGAATTACTATTGAATTTATTTGTTCCTGATTTCACTTTCCTGAAAACATTCTCAATAATGACCGATTATGATGACTATTGCTTTACTAAATATGAAAAAGGGGGAGCACGTGTTGAAGAAATGTTTCTTGTCTTTGGACACTTATTGTCGTAACATAGCACCCTGCCCTCTTTGGTCCTCACATCCACACCTGCACAAAGGTCAACTTCATCACATTTTATAGTAGTTCTTTTTCCCAGGAACAAAAGTCTGGCTGGCTGATGCCTACTTCACAGTAGAAAGCAGTACAACGCACAGAATAAAGAGAAACAGGCAATCTATGATTCCTCAAAACTCTACTTCAATTATTTACTTCTCATTCTTCTAGATATTCCACTAACTCAAGTAGTGGAATACTGAGCACCAAATATTTAAATATATGAAACTATGAGGGCATTTTACAGTAAAAGTACAATATTCTGTCCCTGACATCTGTCAACCCGTGGCCTCTCATAATGGAATATATACTCAATCTAACTTCAAAATTCTCCAATGCCCTTAGTTGTCTCTATCCTACTCAAAACTCTAAAATCTAGTATTTTTTTTTATACAATGAATATCAGAACAATGTCTCATTTGGTAAAAGTGTAAAGTCAAAACAAACCACATACTTCTAACATAGAATAATAAAGTAGAAATGTTCTTATAAAAGAAACAAATGGGGACATAGCAAGGAAAAAAATACATACTAAAATAAGGCCAAAACACAGAAGGGCAACAACAAAATCACATAACTCATTATCTTGCATATATGACTCATGGAAATACTTTGACTTCAAATGGTTTGTATAACATTGAACCTCCAGTTTTACTGAATGTTATATATAAAAGTTTTTTATCCAAACTTCTCCAGTTTATGCTTTAAACATTCCCCCTTAGAGGTTCAATGGGTCTATCATTTCTTACATATCGATGTGTTCTTTGCAATGAATGTTTCATTTTCACAACTTTACCAAGTCCCTCTATGGGATTCCTTGTTGACATTCTTACTCTGACCCTGCCACACTATCCTTGGTTTCAGTTGATTTCTGGAATCATGGAAACTAATATCTTTTAGATTATGCTGGCAAATCCTGCTTCTAATTGGGATGGAGCTCCTCACGCTTATCAGTCTTATCAATGGTGGTTTTTATAGGTCTTGACAGCTTGATGTGGGAATGATTTCTTATTAATAAAGAAACTGCCTGGCCCATTCAGTAGGTCCACCCTTAGGTGGGTGGAGAAAACAGAACAGGATTCTGGGAGAAGGAAGCTGAGTAGGAGTCGCCATGATGTTCCCATGCCAGACAGAAGCAGGCTAGAATCTCCCCGGTAAGCACACCTTTGGGGTGCTACACACCTTATAAGAAATGGGCTAGTCCAGGTGCGAGAGTTAGCCGAGAAGAGGCTAGATATGATGGGCCAGGCAGTGTTTAAAAGAATACAGTTTCCGTGTAATTATTTCGGGTAAAGCTAGCCACGCAGGCGGCTGGGTGCTGGGAACGGAGCCCGGCCGCTCCCAATTGCTACAACAGCTGAATTGGTAAAAATCATTATATTGGGCACTTGTTTTATTTTTCCCTGTGGAATTTTAACTTTGCCATTTCTTTCTTCACATACATTTCCAATTTTGCACATTCAAATCTTTAATGGGTGAGGTGTTATCTTCAGGAAGCTTTCATATTGTCTCAGAAAAAAAAAGAATAACATTTCTCCTTAATAATGACAATGGATTTTTCATCTGATTCTCATTGTCCAGAATTTTAAACTTGCTCATACAACCTTCTTCATGAAACCACATTTTCTGGTAGTTTGTTTATTCTCAGTGTAGTTCTGTATAAGAGCAATAGTGAGTAGACATACGATAGTTAGAATGTATCCTGTCTTGGAATTGCTTCTATCAAAAAATTGTCTGTTACTCTAATAATATTTAAAAACTCACTCATGGTATAAGACATGGGAAAAACATAGCCAGATTTCTTGCTATAATGAACCTTAATAAATACTAGTTCAGTTCCTAATTGAGACATTGTTCTCATGGTCTATACTTAATCTGGATCCTTTGTCTCCTGATATTTCAAACTCACATCAGGAACAACAATAAACCTCTCTTTTCATCATTTGATAGTTTTGCTAGAACAAATTTTCAAACTCTAACATATTTCTAATGCAAACCTTTTCTGGAACAGAAGAATCAAATGATCAGTTTTACAATAGGAATGAAGCTAACATATAAGAACCAAATTTTGTATTAGTTACTTGTCTTTGTTCTGTGACAAAATATCTTGTCAAATCAATTTAAAAGTGGAAGGGGTTTGTTTTTAATTACGTCTTCTGTAGAATACCATTTGTCTTCACAGGGGAAACATGGTAATTAAAAAAAAAAGAAGATGGCTAGTTATCTGTATTGGCAATCAGGAAATGTGGGATGTTCTTTTGTATATGTGGTACTGTATTGCTTGATGAAAAAAGCTGTTTTGGCATATGGCAGGGCAGAATAAAGCCAGGTGGGAAATTTGAACAGAGATATAGAAAGAGAATAGGCAGAGTTAAAGAGATGCCATGTAGTGGTCGAAGAAGACAGATGCCAGGACCTTACCCGGTAGGCCATAGCATGATTGTTGTACACAGATTAATAGAATTAAAGATGTAACTGAAGATGTAAGAGCTAGCTAGAAATATGCCTGAGTTGTTAGCCAAGCTGTATTTTAATTAATACAGTTTGTGTGTGATTTTGGGGGGGTCTGGGCAGTCGAGAAAGGAAAAGTAGCTAATATTTCATTAATAAACTTCATTCCTACACAATAGGTCACAATCCATTACTAAATGTGTACCTTCTGTTAAGATAGATTTAAGGAAGAGATCATAAAAGGTATGAGGAAGACACCTGTAATTGTCATTATTTAATAAACTATAATCATCATCCAACAAACTGGTCAGTTTTTGGCCTCAGGGAAAGTATGCTGGATTAGAACTTGCCTATTTAAATGATTATAACACTGAAATTATCAAAGATCATTGACCTTTCTTAGATACCAAATTTCTTATGTTATCATTACTTCTTTAATTTTCTAATCACTTCCCAGAATCAACTACATTTTTAAAATTAGCCTTTTGAAACACAAAAAGTTAAAAAGTGAATAAATGTTTTAAATTTTAAATTCATCATTGTAAAATTCTCTATTTTGAGCAATATGTGATACCTGATTAAAAATATCTATCGACTCCTCATCCATTCCAAATATAATTCTATTACTTCATTAGAAAAAGGAAATATTATATTTCTATACTATTTCAAACTATTACTAATTCACTAGGATCTCTGACAAGTTTTACTGAAATAATGGTTCATTGATAATTTGGTTGGGTCTAATTCATTTTTCAATTCTGAAAATATAAATAATAATAGAAAAGCATACAATTTCCATTGGGCAGAATGGGGCTTCTGAATATATAAGACCTGCCTAACCATATAAAGGGAACAAATATTATAAAAAGGGAATTGGAATTTCTTGATAAAAACCCAGAATGCTTGTATGAATTGACCTTACTAGAATGCAAGTGTTTTTGTTTTCTATGAATAAGAAGCTGAAATGATTCACTTATTGGATATCATCCACTATAATAGAATTCACTCTACCTTTCAGCCAGCCATGCTGTAAGAATATTGACTAAAATATTTCTGTGCATCTCTAAGTAATACATTTTTTATTTACCATACAGTGTCTCCATAATCAGACGTTGCAAACGCATGATAACTAACTGTTTGGGGAATGACTGTATTTTTAAATTGCTTTATAACTTTAAAAGTGTATCCTATCAATTTCCTTTTGTATATTAATGCTTTTGAAAAAGAGGCATGAATATAAGACTACAGAAAATGACAGTGTATAATCATATGGTTATCATTACCATAAAGTTTTCGATAATGATAGGAAATTGTCTTAGAGTGTCTATTATTGTAAAGAGACACAAAGAAAACAGCAACTCATAAAGTAAAACATTAAGTTAGGGTTGTTTGCTTAGAGTTCAGAGGTTCAGCCCATCATCATCATGGTGGAACATGGTTGCATGCAGACAGATTTGGTGCTAGAGATGTAGCTGAGAGTCTTACATCGTGCAGGCAACAGGAAATGATCTCAGTGTCATGCTGAATGAAACTTGAGCAAAAAAGACTTCAAAGTCTATCCCCAAGGTGACAAATTTCCTCCACAAGACTACTATCCTAGTAGTGCCACTTCCCTTTGGGGACTATTTCATTTCACACTATTACATTCCATTCCCTGGGCACCAACTACTTGTAGCCATATCATTAATCAAAAATGCATCCTGTATAACTCCAAAAATCCCCATAGTCTATCACAGTCTCAACAATGTTTAAAAGTCTAAAGTTCAAGGTCTCTTATGAGCTTCTAGTAATCTCTGAAATGTAATCCCCTCTAAAATCAAAATAAAAAACAGATCACATGATTTCAACATAAGAAATGTACAGGGTTACATTACCATTCCAAAATGTAGGAACCAGAGCATAGTAAAAAGGAAATACTGGACGAACACAAGAATGAAAGGCAGCTGGACAAACTCCAAACTTTTCATCTTTATGTCTGATGTCAAAAAACTCTTCAGATCTCCAACTCCATGGAGCTTTGTTGACTGCGACAACTTTTTCCAATTTGGCTTGCTACACTTGTTGGTAGCAGCTTTCCTCTGCAAGTATCCCATGGCACTGATGTCTCTAACAGCTTGGGGTCTCCTGAGAAATTCAGGCTTCAAATTCATAGTTTGTATTTATGAATTGCATTTCATGAAATGGTTTCTCTACCAGGCCACCATCCCAGAATACCCCTGACACCTGTGGGACATTAGCAGCTTTCCTTAGGCATGGAGGCAAATTCCTTAGCCTATTTATTCTATTCTCAGTTCTAAAGCCAGAGCCATGTGATCAATGTTGCCAAGTTCTTTTTCTTGCTGAGGTAGGAACATGGCCCCCTTGATCAACTGCATCTTCACCAGCTTTCTGCTTTTGATAGTTACCTTCACTGCCTAAACTTGGTTGTCCTTCAACTTGCTCTGTAGACCAGACTGGCCTCAAACTCAAAAAGCAGTTAGCCTCTACCTCCTAAAGTAATAGGATTAAAGGTGTGCACCACCATACACAGCTCAATGCTTTTCTTTATTTTATTTTCAAAAGTTCAAAATTTAGCTAAGTGATATATTGTCTTGGGATTCCCCACTCCCTTTATTCATTTTTCTAATCTGTTTATCTGTTTGGACACTTAACTTCTTTCCACCCTTTTCTCTGAAAATTTCACATTTTCTTGCTCCCTTTCATTATAAATCTTCAATTTAAGTTACCATTAATAACCGTAATACTGAGTCTATACTAGGCTGTTTTGAGAATTTCTCTTCCAACAAAATTAATACAAAAATCTTCATTTTAGCCTCAGGCAGACTTTTTGGACAAGGGCAAATGGCAGATACTTTTATCACTAAAATATCACAAGAAAGTTCTCTAGCCAACACACTAAAATTCTTCTTTTCTGAAACCTTGACAGTTCAAATTACTCTTAGCATCACTGTTTTACATGTGCCTACTAGTAAAACCCATTAAGCGTTGATTAAAGTGCTTGCTGTTTTCTCAACACAAAGTACCAAAGACCAAATTTCTCCAAATAAACAAAAAACATGCTTAGGCCTATCAATGATACCCCAATTCCTGGTAACAATTTTGTTTTAGTTAGCACTTACATTGCTGTGAAGAGATTCCATGAGCACAGCAACCATATAAAGTAAAATATTTAGTTGTGGTGGCTTGCTTAGAGTTCCAGGTTCAGCCCATTATCATTATGGAGGCCATGGTTGCTTGCAGGCAGATGATGTGCTGGAGAAGAAGCTGAGATTCCCTTATCTTGCAGGAAACAGGAATTGGTCTAAGTGTCACACTGAGTGAGGTTTTTGCAAAAGAGACCTCAAAACCAGCCCCTACAGTGACATGCTTCCTCCAGCAGCACCACACTGACTCCCCCAAGTCCACACCTCCTAAAAGTACCACTCCAGCTGGAAGTCATTGCTTTTTCATCCACAAGAGGAATCATCTTTCAGTGAGTGCTATTTTATTATACTTTTAACAAAATAAGCCAACTTATAATTATACCTTAATTATTAGTAGGGCTTTTGAATAAAATAAATAGTTCTGTCCTTTAGGGAATTTCTTACTATCTCACCTCAATTAAACTAATCAGCAAAATCATCACAGATGCCTCACAGTTCAGTAATTTCATATTATTATCCATATATGTGCCTTCATGTGTTTCTTGTATGTAATTCTAGGGCCTGTCAATTTCACAATATAAACCATCACTAGGAGAAAATTTAAAATTTTTGGAGATGAAGACTAAAGAATGTAGTTGGTTGTTTTTCTTGTTTTTGTTTTGTTTGTTTGTTTTTTTCTCTTTGCTCTTTGGGGGCCCACAACCCAGATCCCAAATAAGTATATAGAGAATCATTTCTACCTATGAATGCCCTGTCTTATCTTGTTTTGTTTCTAGTCAGCCTTTTTTTTTTGTTGTTGTTAGCTTAAATTGTTCCATCTAACTTTTGCTTCTAGGCTTTTATATTTATTTCTATATACCTTTTCTCTCCTTATTCTGTGTCAGGATGTGTGACTGTCCAACTGACTCCTGGCATTCTTCCTTCTCCTTTACTCTCTTTTCTTTATTTCTTCTTTATTTCTTCTCTCTGCCAACAATTCCTTCTTATTACTGTCTCCTGTCCAGCTAGTGACTGTTCAACTCTTTATTAAACCAATCACATGTTTTCAACAGTAAAAGCAACACAGGTTTACAGAATTAAACAAATACAACAGAAAAGAATACAACACATCTTTTCATTTTGAACAAATATCCTATAGCATGAAAAAATGTAACACATCTTAAAATAGCATTAACTAACAAAAGAATGTTTTAAATGTAATATTTGGTTCTTGTGGGAGTTCAAAGGCTCAGGTCGATAAGAAGCACATATAATGTTTGGTCTTGTTGGACTCTAGCGTCCAAACACCGTGAAGGAGTCGCACCCAGAGACCACACACCACAGCCGATGCAAAACCATGAGGATTTTATTAATTCTGTCATGACAGGGTCCCCCAGCATTCGGGAAGCCGAGGGACCTCGAATAGCTGGTACAGTCTACTTTTAAAGGGGCCACAGAAGCAAGGGGGGTTGTTCTTTGACTATTCTGATTGGCTTACTTGAATGGGCTATTGCCAATAATTGACTGGAGAGCTGTTGTCAGATCAGATGAGGTAAGAGGTCATTTTGACCCCGTTTCCGAGGGGACCGAACCAAAGCATAGGTATACGTGCAAGTGTAGCTGTTAGGTCCTTGGTTCCCAGGGGAGGAGGGGAAGCACTATGGCACAGAGGCTAAGAGGATTCAGAATTGTCAAAAATGGCTTCAGGATTGTCTTAAAGTCTTACAGTCTCATAAGAACAAATATGCACAAGAACTATATTTGGACTCAGACAACAGGAAAAACATTACATATTGTTAAATAACATTGTATTGTTAGTATTACAAATGGTAAAATGTTGAGTTTAAAATAGATGGATTCATTACCTTATGTTGGAAATGCACTTCAAATTTTAAACTGTAGCATAATTTAACTCACTGTTTTTAGCCAGGTCTATAGAAAGAATTGGGCATAAAATGCTGAATTAAAATGAAAAACCCAGCAGAATGAGGCACTTGTTTTTTAGGTACAAGGGAATATAAGGTGGTTTACCAAAGCACTGAAAAGAGGCCAAACACATACCAAGACAATGAAACAATACCATGTGAATTTCTAATTCATTACAAGAACTTAGTCATTGAAGTCCAAGGGCAGCAAGACCAAAAGTTATATAAAACACTCTCAGGAAAGAGCCACGAGGGCCGTCTGGTCACACAGGGGCATGAAGAAGATAATTTCTGAACATTCATTTAATCAAGCAAACCAACAAACATTTTTATGCTGTTGCAGGATTGATTTATTTGATCTAGTTATTATACATCTAATGAGTGATGTTGGTATTCTCTCTGTGAAGCTGTTTTACAAGCACTAACTTTTGTGGAAATTAATTAGAACTGTGCAACTCAACATACACAATAGACAGGGTAATAATGTGAATTTTTTTAAAATTTGCTAATATAAATTCATTTTCAATAAAAGTTTTTGGTTTTACTGCATTCTTACCTAGGCACAGTCTAATAAAAGGAGCACATCATAATACAGTATGTGATGAAAGAAAATCACTTTAGATCTGTTATTCAAATATATCTCTCTTAGGTTTTCTATTTCTGTGATAACACCTCATGTCCAAAATCAACGTGAGTAAGAACTAATTTATTTCAGCTACTAACACTCTGGCCATGTTTCATCACTGAGTCATGTCAGGACAGGACCCTGGAGGCAGGAATAAAGCAGAGGCCATGGAGGGGTGCTGCTGACTAGCAAACTTATTCCTGTCCAAACTGCTCTGTTAAACAACTCAGGCTCACTTTCCCAGGGATCCTTCCACAAGTGGTTGGCATTTTCTCAATTGAAGTTCCTCTTTTCAAATAACAAGTAGCTTGTGTCAAGTTGAGAAAACACTATCACACCATCTGACAGGCAAAAAGGAAGTACAGAAAAAAAACAAAGTGAGAAGTATTAAATATCTCAGGAAACATCTAAGTAAAAGAACAATGCTCGCTATATACAATGTGGTCCATGATTATATGTCTTAACCAGAAAGAGATTAGGATGTGAATGGGGCTTGAGAAACAGGCTCCAATAAGATGACACTCTCATGAGACATTTTTTCTTTTTTAATAAAACAAAACCATTTTTTCATGTTAATAGATACAAATAGAATTCTAAAAAAAAGAAATAAAACTGTATTTACAAAAATAGAAAACACTAAACATCTTAAAGAATTAGAACAAGAAAAAGAACTTTGGATAGTGGCTACAATTTATGTACTGATTTCTATATGGACCTGCTTACTCTCTGGAATTTGTTTCTCTCAAAGGTTATAGAGATTTTTGTCTTCATTTTTGTCCTTTTTATTGAAAATGGATCCTTTTCTCATATACTACATACTGATAATTTCCCTTCCCTTTACTCTTCCCAGTTCTTTCTTGTCTCCCTTCCCAAACAGAACCACACCATTTCTGTCTCTCATTAGAAAAGAAAAGGTCTCAGGAGATAACGACAGAACATGACAAAATAAAATCTAAGGTGAATCAAAACTATCATACTGAAGTTGGACACAGCAGCACAAAAGAAGTAAAAAAATACTAGGAGAAGACAAAGGACTCAGAGACACACTCATAGTTACCAGCCCCACAAAAGTACAAAGCTAGTAGCTATAATACATATGCAGAGGATCTACTGTAGACACATCTGGGACCTGTAATAGTTGCTTCAGTTGTTTCTGAAGACCTTATTTTCCTGCTGTCTTTCATCCGCTATGAATTTTACAATCTATCTACCTCTACCTTCTGCAGAATTTCCTATGTTCTTTGGGAAGAATTTGATGGAGGCCTTCTTTTTAGACACTCTCTTCTTAAAATGTCTGACTATGGGACCCTACATATATTCTCATCTGCTTCAGAGGGAAGCCCTCTTAATGATGGCTGGATAAGACATTGATCTATGAGAATTGAATAACATTTTAGTATTTATTTTATTGATTGTTTTGACTAGTAGTATTTGATTTTAACATTGGTCTCTGGACTATCTAGTCTCTGGTCTTTTCTTACCCAAACAATGTCTGAGTTGGGTTCCATCTCATGGAGTAGGCCTAAACTCAAATCAGACCTTGATTGACTGACTACTCCTACAAATTCTGTGCAACCATTGCCCTAGAACATTTTTTCAGGAAAGGTCAAAGATTTAGTGGTTGGTGCTTTTGGTGGCTTATAGAGCATCTTCCCACAAAAAAAAAGAGAGAATAGACTGTCAGGATGAATGCTACAGATAGGAACCAGCTGAAATTTTCCACAGTCAATGAGTTGTATAGTAGGGCAAAGTGTTCCACTATCAGCTTACAGAGAGCAACTCTTTTTGTTAGCAACAGCCTAAGTTGTTTGGGGATTTAAAATTCAGTACACTATCCAAAACTAAATGAGTGCAACCCAGCCAGAACACTGGAAGTCTTGTCTGGATGGCTACTTGAGACTCCATATCCACCACCGCTAGAATTTTTGGGAACACCTTCATACGTTTCTGGATGTATCCACTGCAACTAGTATTCCACATCATCCTCCACACCCCCCCATTTTAATTATCTCTCTCCAGAATATCCATTCACCTCTGACCTGATCCCTCCTGGTCCCATCACCACTGGCTCCCAGTTCCCTTGTAAAATCTCTTCTATTTCTCTTTCCCAGAGAGATTTATGGGACCTATCACAGGTCATTCCTCTTTACTAAGCCCTATAGGTTTAGATTGGTTATCACGTATTTGATGGCTAATAACCACTTAAAAGTTTGTCATTCTGGATCTGAGTTACCTCACTGAAGGTGATTCTTTCTAATTATATCCATTTCCTGCAAATTTTATGATGTCATTTCTAACAGTTGAATAGTACTTTATGTGAAAAATGTACCACATTTTCTTTATCAATTTTTCTGCTGAGGGACTTATAGGATTTTTTCCTAATTTCTGACTACTACGAATAAAGTCACAGTGAATACGATTGAACTAGTATCCTTGTGATATGGTGGAGTGTCTTTTGGATATATACCCAAAAGTGGTATAGCTGGGTCTTGAGGTAGATCAATTCCCAATTTCCTAAGGAACTGACATATTGAATTCCATTGCAGCTATAAAAGTTTACATTCCCACCAATAATGTGGCATTCTATGTGGCACTGATTAAAATATCTTTACAATTCTGAAGAATGCCTGTTTATCCAACTGAAGTTTTTCAGTTTTATGAGTCCCCATTTATTAATTGTTGATCTTAGTGCCTATGTTCTCAGTGTTCTCTTCTGAAAGAACAGATGGCTTCTCTTGCACCAATGTGTTCAAAGCTATTCCCCATCTTCTTTTCTATCAGTTCAGTGTACCTGCTTTTACATTGATGTTTGTCATCCATTTGGACTTTAGTTTTGTGCAGTGTGATAAACATGGGTCTATTTGCATTCTTTGATATGCAGTCATCCAGTTTGACCAACACCAGATGTTGAAGATGCTTTATTTTTCCCAGTGTGTATTTCTGGCTTCTTCATTAAAAATCAGGTGTTCATATTTTATAGAGTTATGTCTGGATCATCAGTTTGATTCCTTTGAATAACATGTTGATTTGTATGCAAATACCATGTGATTCTTTTCACTCTGTACTATCACTCTGTAATTAAGCTAAATCAGGAAGGGTGATACTCCCAGCAGTATCTTTATTGTTAAGGATTTTTTTTTTAGTTATCCTGGATTTTTGTTTCTTTATTTTTATATGAAGTTGGAAATTGTTTTATCAAGTTATGGAAAGAATTGTGTTGGAATTTTGATGGGGACTGTATTGAATTTATAAATTGTGTCTTGTAGAATTGCAATTTTTATTATGTCAGTTCTACTGATCCAAGAACATGTGACATCTTTCTGTCTACTGATATCTCCTTTAATTTATTTGTTCAAATACTTGAGGCTTTGTTATACAAATATTTTACTTTCTGGTCTTTGAGTTACCCAAAGACATTTATATTATTTGAGGCTATTGTGAAGTATGATATTATTAATGTGATTATTTTCTCAGTCCATTTGTCATATATATATATATATATATATATATATATATATGAGGACTACATATCTTTCTTTCTTTTTTCATTTTTTTGTTAATCTAATTTCCATTCACTTTGCTGAAACTGTTAATCTACTGCAGGATCGCCATTTCTAATTTTTAGGGTCACTTCTATGTAATATCTTATCATCTTCAAATGATGGCACTTTGACTTCTTCCTTTCCATTTTGGATCCCATTGATCTCCTTCTGTTGCCCTTATAGCTTCAGATAAAACTTCAGTACTATACTCAACAGATAAAGAGAATGCAGACAACCTTGTTTTTTTTGTGATTTGAGTGGAATTGCTTTAAGTTTCTCTTCATTTAATTTTATGTTTGCTATAGGCCTGGTGTAAATTCTCTTTATTATGTTTAGATATCTCTTTTGTACCCCTAATCTCTGCAGTACTTTTATCTTGAAGGGGTATTGGATTTTTTCAAAGGACTGTTGAGTATCCAATGAGATGATCATGTTTTTTTTTCTCTTTCAGTATATTTATATGGTGAGTTACTTTTACTGATTTTTCATATATAAACCACAGCTGGATCTCTTGGACAAAGTCTACTTGATTATGGTAGATGATGATTTTGATGTGTTCTTAGATTATATTTGAAAGTATATTATTGAATATTTTTGTGTCATATTGAAAGGAAATTGGCTTGTAATTCTCTTTGTTGAGTCTTTATATAATTTAGGTATGAGGGTAATTGTGGCTTCATAAATGAATTTGGTAATGTCCCTTCTGTTTCTACATTGTGGAATATTTTGAGAAATAATGGAGTTTACTCTTCTTTGAAAGTCTGTTAGAATGCTGCACTAAAACTATTAGGCCCTAAGCCTTTGGAGGGGGGAGCTTAATGACTGCTTCTATTTCATTAGGGTTTATAGGTGTATTTAAATTGTTTATTTGATCTTGATTTAATTTTAGCAGGTGGTACCTATCAAAAAAAATGACATGTTTCTTTCAGATTTTCCAATTTGTTAGAGTACAGGTTTTATAGTATGCCCATATGAGTCACTGGATTTCACTGGTGTCTTTTGGTTTGTCCTCTTTTTCATTTTGATTTTAATAACTTTGATATTGCCTGTCTGTCTTTTGTTGTCTGTATTGTTGATTTACTCAGCAAATCAACTTGGTGTCTCATTGATTTTAATTGTTCTCTTGGTTTCTGTTTTATTTATCTCAAACTTCAGTTTGATTATTTCTTGTATTCTACTCCAACTAGGTATGATTCCTTTTGTTTAAGAGCTATACAGTAGGATGTTAGGTGGCTAGTATGAAATCTCTCCAGCTGTTTTATGTAGAGTTGATCAACTCCCATGATTTTGAAAGGCTTTTGTTACTGTATTTACCTGGATTTATTGAATATTTGTCTGATAGTATGCAGGCAGTTTTTCAAATATTCTTGTATCTGTTGAGACTTGCTTAGTGTCTGAGTATGTGGTCATTTTTATTACATATCAAAATGCCTTAATCGGCTTCCTTCTTAGGTCCATTTACTTGGGATATTTTTTCCCAACTCTTTTCCCTGAGGTAATATATATTCTTAATTTTGAAGTATGTTTCTTGAGTGCGCCAGGAAGAGGGATTTTTTTTTTTGCATCTGTTCTTTTAGTCTGGGTCATGTTATTGAGAATTTAGACCATTGATAATGAGAGGTATCAATGGTGAATGATTGTTGATTTCTGTATTTTTTTTACTTTTGATGTTGGTGTTGGTGGTGTGTGTCTGGAAGTGTGTGTGTGGGGGGAGTGTCTGAGTTTGCTTCCATTCTTTTGCTTATCTAGTGTGTTTAATTTTATTTCTTGTATTTTCATGAGTATAGTTGACTTCCTTATGTTAGAGTGTAAATACAGCACTTGCTTTGGAATGGATTTGTAGTTAGATACTCTTTAAATATGATAATTTCATAGAATATCTTATTTTCTCCATTGATGTGGCTGAAAGTTTTCTTGGGTGTTATATTCTGGCCTGGCATCTGGCTCTCTTAAGAATCTCCAAGAAATCTATCCAGGCACCCAGACTTTTAAGGTCTCTAATTGAGAAGTCAGTATAATTTTAATAATTCTGGCTTTATGTGTTATTTGTTTTTTTCATCTTCTAGATTTTATTATTCTAAAGTTGTTCTGTATGTTTAGTGCTTTAATTACTATATAGTAAAGTCATATTCTTTTCTTGTCCAATCTACTTTATGTTCTGAATGTCTCTTGTTCCTTTACGTTTCACCTTCTTTAGACTGGGAAAATAAACTTCTATGATGTTGTGGAAGACATTTTCTGGGCCTCTGAGCTCTGTTTCTTTTCCTTCCTCTAGTCCTATTTTGCTTTGGCTTCATTTTTTTTTCATAGTGTCTCAGATTTTCTAGATAGTTTGTGTCAGGAGAGTTTTAGACTTAACTGCCTATTTGACTATTGTATCAGTTTCTTCTACTGTATCTTTAATGCCTAAGATCCTTTCTTCCTGCTCTAGTATTCTTTTGAAGAAGCTTGCCACTGTAGATTCTATTAAATTTTCCAACTTTTTATAACCACAATTCTTTCAGTTTGTGTTTTCTTTTGGGTCCTATTTCCATTTTCTATTGTTGAAAAGTTTTGTTCATTTCCTTTATAGTCTGCTTGTTTTTTTTGTATTTCTTTAAAGTAACTATTTATTTCGTCCAATATTTGTTTGTGTTCTTCTGTATTTCTTTTAGGAATTCATTTGTTTCCTTTTAAAGATCTCTACCATCTTCATATAGTTGAATTTAAAGTCTTTTTTGTGCTTTAGCTGTGTTGGAATATTCAGTGTGTGGTCTGGTAAAATATTTCAGTTATAGTGGGGCATATTACCCTGGCTGTTACATAGTGTGTGTGTGTGTGTGTGTGTTAGCATGTAGGCATCTGGGTTTGGGATAATTACATATCTAATTTCTTATTTTGTATTTGTCTTTGTTTTATGGATGTTTTGTTCTTTGGTATTTCTTTCCTCTCTGAATTTCATAATTATGATGGCTGTTTGTTGCCTGTGATCTTGACCAGCTCTTCTTTTGTGTCCATAAGGAATGCCTGCATATTTGGGAACTGGGATACTGGGAGGGGTTGGGAAAAGAAAGTTTGGAGAAGGTCTTTGTGACCTACTGGGGATAGAGTCAGATAGGAAAGAGAGACTCGGCAAGTTTCCTGATAAAAAGCTGCAAATGAGGCTGAGGGGAAGGAATCTCAGAAGCAGTAGGAGAGGAGTGGGTCTGACTTCAGTCTGCTGATTGCCCTGGGATAGGTAGCCTTTGGGTTATGGGGAGATGGGTGTTAGAGGTAGGGAACGGGACAAAGTATCAAGTGAAGGGAGAAATATTAGAAGTGAAACTGAGAGATCCACATCAGGTGGTAACAAGAGAGTGAGGAAGATTGCCATGGGTGTTGTGCTGCAGCAATGAGGATGAGACTGCGGGATTGGAACTATGGCAACAGAGAGATAGAATAATGTGAGAGGGCTGCCTATCTAGTTTCCTGGCAAGCATGGCCTGTGGTTGGACAGGGATGCAGATGAAGTTGAGGGCTGGGATAGAGGTATTAGTGGCAGGTGTAAGTTAAGGAAGAGATGATGTGTGGATTCAATGGGAGATGTGAGCACCTGGGAAGGAAAGCTACAGCTGGTCTGCTGTTACAGTAGAAGAGACAGGACAGAGATTTGGTATGGGGCAACAGAGAAGAAAAATGTCTGCTGGCATCCTACCTGGTTTTCTAAAGACAGTTTTGTTTGTGAACACCACTTGTAAATGAGTAAAACTGCTCCTGGGGGGGGCATTCGACGAAAAAATATAAAGAGGTTATTATTATCTTCAGTATGGAGCCACTAATAACCTGTGTTCCGGTACTAAAGCCCATTCATATTCATGTGACTAACCAAAACTAAAAAATATGTATGCTAAAATATGTGTCAAAGTAGGCGGTTATTTACTATAAATAAGAAAAAATTCTGTGGAAGTCAGGAGAGAGAAATAATAATGAGAAGTAAAAGGCCCTAAGTTCAGTATGCACATGTATAAAATTATGAATGAATAATACACACCAAGTTAAAAAAGGTACTAAATACAAATGAGAATTTTTATTTTAGTTGTTTTATGACAATGCTAATTTGCAATAATACATTGTTATGTGTTTTTGAATGTAGGTCAGAAATATATTTTGTAAACAAATATTATTAATATTTTTGTAGTTAAAAATTACTCAAATTCCGATTATAAATTGAGTGGTATTTACATTGCTTTCACATGAATGCTACATTATTAGAGATATTAATATAAGATTAACATTAGAAAAAGTATTTTTGTAGAGCTGCATTAATTGGTTATGGTTGTGCCACCCATTTGGACTTACAAATTCTGATTTCTGTGGTGAGATCATCTTTTCTCAAACAGTATCAAAAATATTATACCTGTATTTCATCAGTTAGAAATGCTTGAAAATAGAATTGTAAAAATCCAAGTTAAACTGAAAATATTTGATTTGTTTAAGTATGATGTATCCATTGGCTGCATTTTGAATTTTGTATTTTTCCTTATTCTTTCTGACTGAAGCATCAAATGTATTATGACAAGTTTATTTAGGTAAATTGATGCTTTCAACACTTGGAATTAAGGACTTGTCTCCCATTCTCTACCTCTTCAGTGAGACGACTGCACTTTGCTATTATATATTCATTAGTAATTGAATATTTTTCAGTTTGTACTAAAGAAATGTCATTCAGTTTCAGAGTCCTAATTATGGAGATTAGCTATAAACTTTGTTTTTGCTATAATATGTTTAAAATATCCTTTTTCCTGTGTTTAAATACAGCATTTGAAAAAAAAACGAGAAATCTTTCTCTCATACACACAATTCAAATTAGAAAGTGAACATGCCTTTTAGATAACCACACAGATGTAGACAAAATGCATTACTTTTATTCTATAATCTCTTGTGTGTATTCTCAAAATCTGTACCCAGTGAAAATGGACAAAGTTTTGATTTCTATACAACTGACTTACTTTTCTTGTTTAAAAATATTCTATAGCATTCTATGATATTCTTTGATGACTAGATTTTTTTAATCAAATATTCCATTTATGTTTTGTTGTAATTATAATTGTAAATATTCTATTCTATTTATTCATTGTGCTATCTTCTACTTTGTAAGCATATTTTATTTAGTTTCTATAAATTGATTTGTTCATTTCTTTTTTCTCTTACGTCAACCAACAGTGTTACATTTATTTTTGAAATTTTGCTTCGTTTTCTCTGTTTCATTTATTTATCTTCCCTAGTTTTATTTGATTGTCTGGAGATAATACCAGAGACTCATACACTCATTCACGCTATTCTTGAAGAGGGACGCTAAAAAGAAATTCCACACTAGCTCAAAATTGAATATAATGCAGGGTTATTTATTTAAAGGTAACCCACAGATCACAGTCCCCTGCTTGCACTAGGAATCCAGCAGCCGGAAGAGAGAGGGAGGACATGCTTTATAATGTTATTTATAGTATAAGAGGCCTCGCCCAAGTGGACTGGTTATTTAAAGGCTACTGGCTGAAGGTTTTCCTAACATATCCTAACATTTAAAATCTGAGCAAATAGCTCAGATTTAAATTTGGTATTTCTCTCATATATTCATCTGCATGTACATAACTTCAAACAATTTTAAGCCCAATGGGTTAGATGTACTTTTGAAGATATAGGGCTATAAGTAGTCACAAATACTTTCATATGGTTCACATTTTATTTCACATTTTTGTCCTTTAAACATGATATTAAGAAGTGTAACTGTATTCTTCTTAACAATTTTAAGAATCTCACAACAGATATCAATATTTATTACATACACCTGACAAAAATCTGCTAATAGTGATACGTTGATAAATGGGTCAGACAAAATCATAAATCTGGATAGTTCCAATAGGAGAGACTAGCTATAGGTGATAGTAGTGACTGGCAAGCAACCTCAGGGAATTGGGGAGCCCAAATCCATCTGAATTTCTAGTAGTTTCTACCTGTAGTAATTTCTTTTAATTTTAGTGCAAAAATGCCTTCATACATCAGCACACCCATTGACTTCTAAAACTATTATGATTGAAATTAAATTGAATTATTTCATATGATTTTCATTTTCCCTTTTTCTCTATTCTTTGTATATTATTTTGAAAAATAAAAAAAGATTGCATATTTGATCTTCAGTTGAGCTCTACATTCAAGTTAGAATTTGCATTTTGAAGGATGACTTACGAGTGTACCGTTTGCCGTGTTCTTGTAGTGGCATGCGTAGGAGTAATTAAACATTCATATGTTATAGTTTGTCACTTATTAGTTTCTTTAAATTTTCATTTCATCATATTAGTTCTTTGCTTTTCCAGAAATACAATAATATGAATAGAAAAAACTATTTTGTAAAATTATGTTAATTTGCTATTCATATTTTACAGAATATCTGATGCAATGTGATCATAAACTTTACTTTTTTCTTAAATACCCTTTTTCTAACAATGTGAAAAAAATTCTAACCTATTAATTTAAATGTATTTATATGAGTGCTATTTTGACATTGTTATTGTTCTTTTTTACTTTTTAGGAAACATTCTTGATGACTATAATATAGTTTTTACTGAACTTATGGTACAGAAAAAAATTGTTTGGTTGTCATTTCTTTGACCTTTCTGATGAGAACAGCTACTTCAAGTTTCTGCCTTCTTCCTTCTGAATTTTTATAATTGCACATGACTTTGATACAAGATATAACTATGATCAAAGGCCAAGATTCGTTTGAGCAAAATTATAGACCTGAGTTCTTGAATACATAGGCTGGGTTTGTAAATGCACTTTAGCAAATTCTTTTTAAGTGGGGCATTTCTGATATGGTCCCTAAGGGTGAAGGATTCTCTCTACCAGGTAAAAATGTATGTCAAGAGTCTCTGAAATAAGCCTACTTTTACAATTGTTGAAATTTGAATGAGAGTTGAAACGAGGTGAACATAGCAATAGAAAAGCAGAACAGTTGGAATAGAGCTACCTTCCCTGGAGATTCCATATTGCCATTCCATGTGACTCAAAAATCTGATGGCTCTGCAATTATAAAACAGAGCCCTTAGGGACAAAACTACCCTGTCCTAGCAGGATTTATGTTTTGAATGATTTAACTGGGACAACTTCTAAATACTATGTGAAACTAGGTTGAAACTAATGGGTATTAGCTACACTTATTTTAGTTCTAATGCAATTTAATACTTTATGGATAGCAGGATACAGTACTTCATGAAAAAATAAAAAGCTTCTTAGGAGGCTTAGATATTTTCTTGCAGCACAGTTATGCTTTATCAATTATATTTCTTAACCTTTTAAATTATGTCAAGATATTAAAGAAATCAATATTGGAATTATATAAGCAAAGTTAAGAAATTGTCTGTAGATTGGATATTAAGCATTTAAAATGTCTTTGCATTTATTAGAGTAATTAATGTAGCTCATTTAGTTTAAAACAGGAATCCAATAAATACAAAAATCTTGCAAATTATATGTCATAATTAAAAGCATGTTCAAATAACGTAATCAAAGCACTCACAACAGAAACGTTTATTTCATTTATTAGATGGTAAATAATTTATGGCAGCATCAACTTGTTACCACTTAGCTGCATATTAACCTTGTTATAAAATTAGAAACACATTTAACCATTTTGTTTCTTTAAACTCAGGGATATAATAACTAAATAGAAATAAGTATGAGTACATATGTATGTGCTTGCATGTATGTGTTTGTGCTTCAATGCATATACACAAATCTCATACTTTTAACTCTAGATTTTATTTACCTTTCAAGTTTTGCATAATTTATATAGATTTTATTTTGGTCAGATATTAACATGTAAGTAATTGCTACCATTTTCATTATTTCTTTTTTTAATATGAATTTCTTAACTAAGAAGAAATTATTTGCAAGTTTTATTAAATGTTACCTAGCCCCACTTAGGAGCAATAATCAGCTGGCAAGCTACTTAAATTGCAAATGTACAACTGGGTCCCTTTTTGTACAAGCAGTGAGCTTCCCCAAATTACAGCTTGCCTTTGTGATGCTTCTTTTAATTCTACCTCATTGGTTCTCAATAGTTGAGTAACCAGTGGTGACTTATTGTTCCATAGAAATTGTTTGGTTTGGTATTTCATGTCACCATAAGTGCTTGACACTGGGTCTCAGAGGACAAAAAGTGCTGTCTTCCAGCCTGTATTTCACATATAACCCTCTTGAAACTCAAACTTCTTTTTTAAAAATAATATTTTAATTTCATTCTCTAATAATTCCATTTATATATACAATGCATCTTTATCATATCCACTCTCATTTTCACCCATCACCCTGGATTCTATCCCAACCCATCTCTCTCCCTACTACATGCGCTCATTTTTAAGAAAATCTTTAATTCATAGAGTGAAATTACTGCTGGTAATATATACATCAATGTAGGACTATCTATTGGACCATAGTCAACCTACCAATGATCTCTCCCCAAAGAAAATTGACTATCCCCTTCTCAGCAATTCTCCAAATGCTAATAGCTATTCTGCTGAAGGTAGAACCTTGATAGAGCTTCCCCTCCGCACGGTGGAGTTTTAACTGACTTTCCCTGTGACAGGCCTTGTGAAGGTAACCGCAGAGGCCATGAGTTCATGCATATTGATGACATATATCTAATAGACAGCGTTTCACAGCAATCTCCTCAATCTTTCGGATCTTATATTCTATTAGCATCTTATGATTCGGGTTTTCTAAGGAGCGCACTCACACTTAATCTCAGAACTCTGAAGTCATATGAATGTCTGTGTTAATGATTTTTCCCTGAAAAAAAAAAAAGAAGTTTCTCTATAATCTCCTCCCAGAGATGTATTTTTCCACTCATAGCTAGTCAGTTTCAGTCGTGAAATAAAATGGCAGGTCTCAAATCCAATCAGTGGTTAAGCTACCCAATTACAGTCATCAGTGGTTCATAGTTTGTCAAAAACTCAGTATTGTAGTTTGTAAGGTCCAGAGCTCGATAACACAGCTAAGGTACTTTCTCTCCCAGAAGCTTGAAGAAAACCCTATAGCGCTGTGAAAGCCGGCAGGCATGGAAAGAGTTCCCTGGTCATTTTATGACCTGCTACACTGTGCCCTGCAACCAGAGTATAGATGTCATCAGCCAAAGATACTTAGTATATAGTCATTGTGGGAAGGTAAGGGTAATGTCAATAGTCTGTATTGTTCTAGGTTCCGCTGAAGCCACCCTTAGCAATATCAACATTGGCTAGAGGTGGAAGAAGAAAACTGTGCTTTTCACTATGATTTTTGTTTAATAACCCATGTCTTCTGGTAGTAGCATTTTCAAATGTGTGGATCATCTCTGTGCACATCCATTTCCCTTAAATTATATTTTAAAAGAATTTAAAAAAATAGTGAGTTTTCATAAACCCTTAATATAAGGATTTTATTTTATTTCTTTTTTTTGAAGTTTTTCTATTAAGATTTTTTTTAGTACAATCTTTTCTCACTTTACATAGCTATGCCTTTTCTCATCCCCTCTGTTTCTGCCTCACTCTTTCTCCCACTCCCTCATTCACTCCTCAGAAAGGGTAAGGCTTCCCATAAAGAGTCAACAAAACCTGACACTTTACTTCCAGGCAAGATCAAGACCCTTCCCCCTATACCTAGGCTAAGCAAGGAATCCCTCCAAAGAGAGTGTGCTGTAAGACACCAGAAGACTGAGATAACTACCTTAATTGTCATCAAAGAATCTTCATCCAACAACTGATGGAGGAGGATACAGAGAACCACAGCGAAACACTGAGCAAACCTTCTGCAGACCAGTCCAAGAGAGGGAGGAGAGATAATATGAGCAATGGGTCAAGACTGTGATGGTGATACCCAGAAAAACAGCTAACCTGAGCTAGTGAGAGCTCACTGACTCTGAACTGATAGCAGGAGGACCTGCATAATACCAAACTAGGCCCATTGAATATGGGGAACATTTCTGAGGCTTGGGCAGTGTTTGGGGCAACTGGCAAAGCGAACAGGATTTATACCAAGTGCTTGAACTGGTGTCTTAGACCTTGATTTTCTTAATCTATTTCCTATTCCTTCGTTTTATCATTTCCCTTCCTCCATCACCTCTTAAACCATTACTCCAGTAACCTTGCCTGATATTTAAAATTATTTAGTCATTTCAAGTTTGACTCAGATATTTTTATCCCACCTATTTCTTATTAGAGTAGAATATGTTGGTAGTGATGAGGTTTTTATTTAATCAAAAATCAAATCACATAGGGCAATTCATATAGTTAAAGCAATGAAATGCATTTAATTTACTTACATATTTTACTCCACAGAGAAAATGTTTTTATACACTTGTTTTGTTGGAAAATTTAATTTTTGGCA